>VWPW01024762.1:273110-401676 GCA_013389825.1 Crypturellus undulatus | reverse complement strand
CACGCGCGAGGGCCGCGGCGCCTCCCCTCGGGCCGCCTCCTCCCGCTCTGCCTCCTCCTCCACCTCCTCCTCTCGCCGCCAGCCGAGGCGGCGCGGCCTGCCCCGCTCCGCTCCCTATGCTCGTGGCGGCCTCGGAGCTGCGGGGGCCGGAGCCGGCAGCGCCGCCGCCGCCATGGCGGAGTGACCGGGAAGGTAACGGCGGAGCTGGGCGGGGGGGAGGGGGCGGTGACGCAGCGCGGCGGCGGGGGAGGGGGCGCGGGGACCGTTGCGCCGTTGGCGTCGCCGCGCGCCCCTCGTCCCTCGTACCTCGGGGGGGCGGCCCGTCCCGTCCCGGCCCGTCCCGTCCGGTGCTGGTTTCGGTGCCGGTGCGTGCCGAGCCGCCCTGCCTGTTGCCTCAGCAGCTCCTGGGAAGGGGGCGGGGGGCCGCAGTGCCCGGCCCCACCGAGGGCCCCGCGCTGCCCGCGGGCCCTGCCGCGTCACCCAGCCCTCCCGAGCCAGAGGGGGGAAGAGAGGTGTCGGGGCCGCCAGCGTTTGCCCATCTCTCTGCGAGCTCTGGCTCGCAGCGCCCCGGCGTTGGCGCTGCCTCGCTCCGTGCCCTGCATTCGGTGAGGGAGAGGGTGGCCACGGGCTTCTGAACGGTGCACTGCGAGGGCGCTTCCCGCGTGGGGCTGCCCCCGAGTCCTCAGCGTGCGGGGCTCCCCGAGCAGGGCTTCGTCACGGGCTGGCGAGGGGAAGTTGCAGACGGGGTGTCCCTCCCGCGCTGCGGCTCTGGGAGACGCGGGACGCGCATGTCTGCTCGCCTCAGCTGGCACGGCGCGCGGGCCGCAGCGAGGACGCCTGCTCGCCCCAGCTGGCGTGGCCCGCGAGCTGCTCTGAGCGCCGGCTTGGCTCTCAGGAAAATTCCTTGAGGGGCAAGAAGGCTTTGGCCCGCTCAGAGCATTTCTGGCCAGTAGGAGTATGGCCGACCTCGAGACTTGATCTGTCACTCCCCAAAAGAACTAGTCGAGTCTAGTGTCCTAGTCCAGTTTAAAAGTTTGAAAAGTAACCAGCAGAGAGATGTTCATTTTAAGTGTACTTGGTATGCCTAGCTATAAATTCCCAAGAGTCTGTAAATACATTCAAGATTTCTGGCAAGCAAAAAAAAAAAAAAAAAAAAAAAAAAAAAGCAAGAGATGAGCTTTCCCTACATTTATTTTATTAGGGAGAAAATTTAAAGGAACTGAAGTATGTGGCTGGCTCCCTGCATGCCATTACGATCTTGTGCTCTGTAAATTAGCTTAATCGCTAATTGTTCTAGTGGCCATCATCTGTAGTAAAAATACTGTGAACACTTTCCTTTGTAGGGCACGTCTGGACCCAAGTTACATACCTCTGACCACATTAGTATTTTTTTATTTTTACAGTAGCTGCCCTTTTTACTTGAAGTGTGACCACAGCTTTTTCTTTTTTTTTCCCCGTACAAAGGAAATCTCAGCCATTTCAAGTACTCAATACTTGAAAAGGAATAGACTGTCTTGAAGAGAGGAGTATAAACCTATAGGACCTTGCTGTTAAGGGGTGAGCTCTCCTAGTTGTAGTAAGATCGCATTGCCACTGAACGTAGTGTACCAGTTCAAAGAAACAAAACAATTCAGCATTAGTAAGACTTACCACTTTCTATGCAGCTACATATTAATTCATAATGTTACAAAATGATACTTTTTTTTTAAACTTGATGTAAAAATGTTTTGTTATGGTATTTGAACTGGTCTTTGGAGATGACTATTCCATTAAGTATCTTCTGGAGTTGACTAGCCAGCTGAAATGCTTTGTGTGTGTGTGATGGATGATCAAATTTTAAATGTGCTTGTGTAGCATGCTTTCAGGAATTTAGAGCTGGGTGTTAGCTAAATATGTGAAGAGAAATACATCCCTGAGTTAGGTTACTTTTAACAGCAAAACTTATCACCAGTCTGTAGAATGCTAGTATTTTGAGCAGAAATATAATCAGGCTATCACACTTGTATATGTTAGGAGTTTTATTTATAGATCTGTGGACCACACCCTATGTGGAAGAAGCTCTCAAAAAAAAAGCATTTTTTCCCTTAGCATTTTAACCTTATTTTAATATTCTGTCTGTTGGGTGAAGAGTTCAGAGGGGGAAGACTCTAAAGAGTAACTTCAATCCCTAAAGGTTTTGACCCTGAGTGCGCTTGCTCTGCAGTGTGTGAGGCTTGCTTGCCACTGTGCCACGAATCGTTACTGTGTTCCAGAACAGGGAATTTTTCTGGTTTCTATGCTGTCAAGACCTGCTTTCTTCTCTTTAATGAACTCAGTTCTACTTATAATGCATTTTGTTATGATTTACTCTGTAATGAGTCTTATAGAACTGCCTGTGTGTCATCATATTAAATGCTGGGCTTTCCTTTGCGTGCTTGCTGTCGTTTTCACTGTGCCCCTTTCTTGTAGTTGGGAGGGAATGCAGTGAAGCACGTGTGAGATGTGCAATGTGATGAAATCAGAAGCTCTACCTATAGACATGGGGGAATGTTCAAACCACAGTTTCTTTGTATTCCTTCTTTTCCTCGTGCTTAACATCTTTTTCCCCCCACATCCTGCATTTTTAAGGAAAAGGACTTATTTCAGATCTAATTAAACAAGTTACCAAACCAGATCTTTTTTTTGAAGCTCTTGCTGTTTAACAACAGCTGAGTGTTTGACAGAACCTCTTTATCCTTTGTATTTAACGCAAGAATGGCCTATAGAGCTTCATAAGGTCTTTAGAACATTCAGCCAGCTTGACTGTTAGTTTTACACAGAATTTTATTTAAAAAAAATACTAGGAAATTAGCACCCATTATAAAGTACAGGAAACTTGATTAACAACTCACTGTGAAGTATGTTGTGGTTAATTTCTGTGACACTTCTGTGTGTGCTCACTGTAGAAAAAAGACCTGATAATTTTGCTTCTCTAGAGGAAATACTTTATAAATATATTTATGTATGAGACGTCTAACATGGTAGACATATGGATTCCTTTTACGTAGTTGATTTGTACTTATGTCACATCTTGCTGAAACTTTCTATGTATTCTTTAAATCTGAGCTCAAGTCTTTGAGCTGAATAGCACACTTTATGCTATTTCTCTGTCAATTACATTTTTTTTTTGAAGAAAACTCAAAATACGAAGACTTTAGATTTGCTTATTTCTTTAAAACAGCCATTTTTCTAGATTAATTCTGGTATTGATGAAGGACTTGAAATTTGTAATGTCTCTAGTAAAAGTATGCACATTGTTATCTTCATGGAATACTTACTGTATGCTGTGTGCAAACTACTTTGGTTGTTGCTGTTATGTTTTTAAGTTCTTTTGTGATGCCAAGCAAATAAAGTTGTTCTTTCTGTATTTTCAGATGACTGTAGCTTCTCCTCTGGAAGAAGTGGGCAAGACCGTTAAAAATAGGAAACAAAGAGTATAGCAACAAAGATGGATGAACAAGCCCTTTTAGGGTTAAACCCAAATGCTGATGCAGACTTCAGACAAAGGGTATGTAATGAGCTTGCTTATCTCTCCAGTAACTGGAGATGCTGTTTCAAAAAACGCCCTGATATTTTCTTGATCACATATAGTTACTTAGTTAACATACAAAGGGATTGTGGTGATGTTTACTAAAATGAAAGTCACTTAGGAAGTATATGTGTAAAGTAAAGGACATACGCCACCATTTCTATGAAACTTCACTTAGCCTGTATAGAATTAATTTATCTGGACTGCAACTTTCAGTCTTTTCAGTTCGTTGTATTTGTTGCTTAATACCTCAAGTGTATTCTTCCAGAATGAAAAATATCCACTGAAAACAGAATTGCTTGCAGTTACCGTATCAATTCTTAGATGTCTTCTTGGATTTGTCTACCTACCATTAGTGTCTTTGAATGTAATAGATATTTTTAACTATAATGAAGCTTGTATTAGCTAATATAAACTAATATATTAGCTAATAAAAGTAATTTAAGAAGTAATCATGGTGTATGTATACTTGATAAAATGGTAATAGATGCTTGTATGAGAAGGCATTAAAATTTCACAGTGATTTAAAGAGGAACATTTTCTGCATACTGTTCTTGAAATTGATTTTGAATGTCTACAGGATGACCTCCAGTAATATCTTCCAGAATCAATGCTAACATCCAAGAATGTAGCTTGATACATCCTGGTGTTGAAAGGAGCCTGTTAAATATGTGTCCTTTGTGGGTACTTACCATGCTTGGAAGGATGACTCTAGTTAATTTTTAATGTCTTGTTGATAGAATACCATTATCAAATTTGAAGTTTGCAGATTTACTGACCTTTTAACCATGCAGTATGAATGCTTTTGAAATACTTTATAGTAAAAGGTGACTTAATATTTCAATAGTCACTTAAGGGGTAGCTTATATAAAATACTGTTCAAAATAAGGAAATAATCGGTATTATCTCCAATAAGTTAATTCTTGTTTTAATAACTAATTCAATCTGTTGTGTAATTACTTTGTGAAACTGATTAATGGAAACAGTTACAAAGTAATGAAAAACCCACAGTATGGAAACAGATTTTCATAGAATTGAAATAAAGTCTTTAATCTACTCAATTTCAAAATTACTTAATGACTGTACAACAGGCCATGCTAAATCTTAAAGCAATTAGATCAAATTAAATGTTAATAAAAGTTATTTAGAAGGTCTAGTGAACAGCTTGAGTATCTATAATTTGGCATAAACATTTTTTTTTAAGTATCTTTTTTTCATAGATTCATAAACTAGGCAATTGCAGGTGATCAGTGAAACACGGTATTTGAATGTTTCTTGAGCTTGAGAGGTAGACTACAGCTGGAGTTGTCCAGCAACAGTAGGGAGTTGGTTTTGGAGAAAAAATTAAATGTCTTTCTACTTAGAACTTGTGGGACAAATTCAAACTTGGACTTGAACTTCTACCCTTGGATCTACTGGAAACCCAAATAGACAAGTTTGTGAGCAACTTCTTCTAGCTGACCCTACTTTGAGCTAGAAGATGGGACTAGACTGTCTCCAGAAGTCTATTCTAACTTGAACAACTGATTTTGTAAATTTAATATTAAAGCAATCCTTAAATTTGATGTAAAAGGGAAATGAGCATCTCTAGTGTTAGCATTTGCAGGAATATTCTTGCAGTGTGGTAGTGAAGGAGCCATATAAATACTTGGATGTATCTAAATACAGCTCATACTTCTTGAGGGAGGACTGTTTAGATGCGAGTCTTATGTGAGTGAGGTATCTGGCAGTGGAGTTTGTTTTCTTTGGGGAGGAAGGTATTTTTTATTCTTTTTAATGAAACATCTTTGGATCCTTGCAGGCACTCGCCTACTTTGAACAGCTGAAGGTATCTCAGGATGCTTGGCAAGTCTGTGCAGAAGCATTAGCACAGAGTATATACAGGTAATGTATCTAAGAATCATTGCTTATTTTCATTAACAGTATGTTTGTTTCAGCTTGTTTTTAGCTGTACAGCTTTATAACTGGGCAAACTGTGAGCTAGGCAATTGGGAAGCTGTACATTAAAATGTGAACATTTAATATATGCAATTTTAGTATTGCCATTGGTCTCTAAGTTGTGTGTAATGTCTTTCAGGGAAGAGCAATGTATACATAAACCTCCATATTAATTTAGTAGCTCAACAAAACAAACAGAACCCCACAACTGTTGTCTATGTCTCAGCGTGTCTCTATTTTCCTGTTAAGACACAATGTGCAGTTCTCACCCAGTGTACTAATGGTCCCCTAAACGTAATATTGAAGCCTCATAGATTTATTTTTTTAAGGCAGGATACAGTAGTTATTGTAGTTTTGCAAGTTCAGTACAGAAATCAAAGACTAACAAATCGGTGGGTATAGAGAGAATGGAAATAATAATTTAATAGTTGCTCAGTTTTAACATACGAAGTACTCAAGTATTTGTCACTTTTATTTTGAAGTAACAGCAGTAGCTTTTATTTACAGCAATTCTTGATTTAATGAAGACCACCAATCTGCAATGTTTGAGAGAGGTTTTTTTTTTTTGTTTTTTGTTTTGTTCCTGGAGAAGTGCACAATATTGCCATGAGTAACAGAAGGTTTTTTTGTTGTTTTCTTGTTTGTTTTCTAGTGATGATCACATCAAATTCTTTTGCTTTCAAGTCCTAGAACATCAAATTAAGTTCAAGTGAGTAGTCTTTCTTGATATCAACTATGTAGAGCTATTTAATTTCCATTTTTATGCTTTCTGCAAGAAAATAATATGGTACCTGTTATTCCTATCATTCCTGAGTAAAAATACCTAGGACCTACACTCTGCAAGTCTAATGTAGAGCACAGTGCAATTGGTTAGGTGCCTTTAAGCCTGCAGGACTTTTCTTTGCATTGCTTCATCTCTTCTTGGGAGGGGAGTAGTTGTTTATGAGCTCATGCTCTACTCAACTAGTCCAACCTGTGCATGGCTCAACAGACACAGTTGCTGAGGATGGCATTAAGCTTCCTTAACCCTTCCCCCTGTAATGTTCCTTGTTCTGTAGTCTTGCCAATTTCTGCAGAAAAGAGGTTGAGTTTTGCAAGTAGCAATATTCAATACAGACTCTTAGACAAAGCTCTATTTATGCAAGAAGCATCAGAGATGTTGCCAGAAAGGGGTTTTTTTTTCATTGTGAAGTCTTTACTTAGTGTCCTAATTTTAGGGGAAAGTTACTTTGAAATGTCATGGTTTCATTGCATGGAACTATAGTTGTTCTGCACTTTGGGTCTGAACCTTCACATTGTGACAGAGATGTCTTCCTCTTGGGGTATAGATGTGGCTGGTTGTGATATACTGAACATGTGGGTCAGGCTTTAAACAGCAATAAGATGCTTTGCAGGTGGTGCAGAAATTTAAGATTTAAGTTTCTGTAGGTTTATTTACCTGGCATTACCTTATTGTCCTCCTCCCTCCACTTATTCCAGGTTTGTCACTATTTCCCATAGTGCTTTTTCCCTTTTTTTCATGCTTCTCGTTTTCTCTCTCCTAGCATTTTAAGGTGGGATACTTTTTTTCTTCTCTTTAACAAATAGGTAGCTGGAGGGAAGACACTGGGGCCACACTCAGCCACAGCAGTTGTTAGGGTCTGCATTAGAGCCTTTAACAGCTTGGAAGAATAACTGTGAAGGATGAGTCTTGCTTCCTCTAGTCCTAGGAAGGAACATGTTGTGTGGGTAGTATCTGAAGTGGGCTAGTTATAATGTTAAATTCTGCAAAAATGTATATGTATCACAAAGAATGTATATATATTACCTAAATGCAAATTCCTTGCTTGCCTTTTTTCTTTTCACTTACCTGTGGTAATAAATGCACTGTAGGCAACTGTGTGAAGGACTTGTCATGTTCTGAACATTAGTAGAATATTTGAAGAATGTTCTAAGTACGCTTGGGATATAGAAATGTCTTTTCTCTCTCCCTATGAGTTATGGTCAAATGTATGCGTTTTTTAAAGATAATAAATTATGTCCCTGATACTGAGACAGCCTTCCTGCAAAGGTTCAAGTTTCTACTCCAATACAGGAGGCAGTAATACCTCAGTGTGATTCATTATTGCAGGCAAATATCTTTCCTTATTCTCTTTGCAAGACTTTGATTGAGAGCTGTAACATGCAAATAGTTTTGTAAGTATCTTTTCTAGGAAACTTTCATCTACACTGCTCTTCAGTACAGATTATTTAGCCTTATGGCATGTTGCAGGAGACATGAGGCGAAGTCATGTTTTGATCTTGTTACACTTTGTTTCAGGTATTCTGAACTTACTGAAGTCCAGCAGCAGCTAATAAGGGAAACACTCATAACATGGCTGCAAGCCCAGGTAAGTATGTTCCTTCACAGCAGCCTTATGTTAGTAGGCAAGCATGATGTGTCCAGCCTGTAATCTGAATTTGAATGGCATTTCCTGAAAAGATACGGTGTCAGATTGTGAAAAGCTTTGAACATGCTAATCTTCATTAGAAGTTCTTTAAATTATTTGTTCCACAGAGTCCATGCTTGAACTTTTTGTTAATGAATATAAAACTTTTACATCAGATGATGATGGATTGTTAATGGTTGCATGACAAATCTGGAGTATTAAAAGTATATCTTTAGAGAGGTATAATCCAGATTCCTAATGTTGCTGAGTCTGAACAGGAGCAGTAACTTTTTAGACAAACACCTATCTGTTAGAGTGCTAGCAGATGTTCATAGATGAATAGGAAGACTACTCAGGCCGTGCTTCTATTAATATTAGTAGATGACTACTCTTGAGTAAGCATGGGACCAGTAAATTTCCCTAGTTAGCCATTGTTTAGCCCAACTGAAAATACGTAATCTTGTTGTTTGCTATTTTAAAATCAATTTGAAATGCATTTAAACTGTTTTTAATTTCTTTTTATGGCAAATTGCCCCACTTGGTGGGAGTTCCTAGAAAAAGGAGGGAGAGCAACTGGTAGAATGACAGATTCCTTCTTTCCTCAATAAGCTGAGATTTAGAAGCGCATCTCGATGTTTTTAAAGCTAACGTTTAATTCAGGCACAAGTTAACTGCAAGAGAACTTTATCTTGATTCTCGTTGTTTATTCCTTGCACCAACTTAACAAACTTCCTGTTTTTATTTAAATAATGCATGTAATGTCTTGCTACTGAATAATACCTCTGTATCATCCAGAGATAATGTCCCTAATTCTGCTAAATTTTCTTTAGAGTCATTGTAAAGATGAGGCTTTTTTAAATATCTTGGTCCGTAAGAGAGAAAGGATGAAATATATTATTCAGTGTACAGAAATCAACAAGCATAAATGATACTTCTCTAGTCTAATAAAATACTTTGTTTTTACCAGATGCTGAATCCCCAGCCTGAGAAGACTTTTATTCGCAACAAAGCAGCACAAGTCTTTGCATTGCTTTTTGTTACTGAATATCTTACCAAATGGCCCAAGTTCTTTTTTGATATTTTATCAGTAGTTGACCTTAATCCACGAGGAGTGGATATGTACCTCAGAATCCTGATGGCTGTTGATGCTGAGCTGGTAGACCGTGATGTTGTTCATACATCAGAGGCAAGTTGCAACTCTGCATTATCAGTTTCTTTAAAGCTCAGAAAAATTATCTAGTATAATTAGGGCAAAAGACTTGAGAGGTTTTTTTTTTTTTTTTCCCCTCTCTGTGGCAACTCTACCTTAGAGACATTACATAGTCTAGGTTCAAGAACCATCCGCAGTTTAATGCTCTTTATGGTTTCATACTTATCAGTTAATCATTTTTTTTTTTTTTGCTTGAAGAGCTCTTGCAGCCCACAGAGAAGACCTAGCAACAAAAACTAATGGACTGAATTAGCCAATTTAATGTTAGAATGACGCATTTTAAAATGTAAATTTCCACTAGTGAATTTTTAAAGGAACCCTAATGTCAGAAATCTATTTAGTGGTCTAAAAGACTTCCTTTTTCCTTTGTCAGCCTTTCTTCAGTGTTTGGGCATTATAGGCACAAAAATAAATAAAGAGAAACCTAGGGTATCGATTGCATTGCCTTTCAAGAAGGTGTAATCTGCTGTTTTGGAATTTCTGTCTTCTGAGTTATTTATCATGTTTGAGCAAGCGTTATCTGAGAGAGGATGTGAAAATGTTGCTATTTTCCTGTAACATGATTAATTTATCCTTTTACTGTATTGATAGGAGGCTCGTAGAAACACCTTATTAAAAGATACTATGAGGGAACAGTGCATTCCAAGTTTGGTGGAGTCGTGGTACCAAATCCTACAAAATTATCAGTATAATAACTCAGAGTTGACATGCCAGTGCCTTGAAGTTGTTGGAGCGTATGTATCTTGGATAGATTTAAGCCTGATAGCCAATGAAAGGTAGGAGTTTTTTTTGTAAAAAATTGTTATTTTGGTAAAAATAACCTTCATAGTTTGCTGATTGTATTTCTGTGGCATTACATTAAAAATGGTTTTTAAGTAAAGACATTTATTCATTCATGCAACATTCATACAGCAACATTCGTGCTTGTTTCTTAATAAAGCATTTGACTTTCCAAGCTGATATATGGCCAAAAAGGACCTGCACAGTTTGGCAGATTCTCTGTGAAATATATAAAATGCTGGTTTTAGTCATTGCGGTAGAATTATTTTTTTAAAGAAAGCAAGCTGTAAATACACAAACAATTAATACAAAGTTTCTATATAATGCTACTGTGTTTGTGTATATATGTATATTTATTTATTTATTTTCCCCAGGTTTATAAATATGCTGCTAGGTCACATGTCTGTGGAAGTTCTCCGGGAAGAAGCATGTGATTGTTTGTTTGAAATTGTAAATAAGGGAATGGACCCAATTGATAAAACAAAACTGGTTGAATCTTTGTGTCAAGTATTACAGTCTGCTGGCCTCTTCAGTATTGATCAGGTTTGTAAATTGATTTTGAATAAGAGTGGCTCAGTCCTTAAGCAGATAAACAGAAAACTAAAAAATAAGTCTATGTAAGCAGGGGAGAAGTGTCTGTGCCTCTGCACTGATGCTAAACATGTTATTCTTTTAAAATATAATGAGTTTTTATTTCTTTTGTCCTGGGTAAGCTTTTCTTTCTTGAATCAAGGTATTTTCCTTATGCAAACCCATCACTTCTCCTTTCCTCTGCTAAAGTGTACTGTGTTAGTATTTGTTTTTTCAGTCTTTCAGTGCCTGGATTCCTCCCTGCTAAATGATTCTGTATTAAGTACCAGTATTGCAGCCAAGGCAAAGGCTTTTTAGAATGAGACCTTAAACTAGCTGTACATAATTAGGCAGGGAGAAGAGATTTAAGTGCATTTCTGCGCTGTTAGATGTGAAACTTGAAATTCTTACCTGTGAGCTGGGGAAATAGACCTACTAGCCAGGATTCATTCCTTGGGCAGTTGTATTGGATGAGAAGCAGCTGTTCATTTCCTGCGATGGAGAAGGGCAAATTAGTTCTTGTAAGGCTCCAGTTTTTCAAGTGCAAGGTCATTTAATTCTGCATTGTGAAGCCTTCTTCTAAGCTGCATTGCATGCCTACCAGAATGGAGACAATGTATATGTAATGTCTTATTAATTGAGAAATCGCTCCTCTAACCTTATTTGATGTCTCTGAGGAAGACTTGCTATTCCTGTGTTTATGTACAGTTTTGGCGAGGGGCAAATCCTGTGTTGAGAATGGTTGTTCTAGCAATATTTCTCAATTCTAGTTAGGGTATTTTGCAAATGCAAACCCTGAGTACTTAATAATCACTCACTGTCAATGGGATTTCTGAAAATTTCTACTCATTCTTTGTAATCATCTGTATTTCTGAAGTGAACTGTGTCTTTTAAATCTTTAAAGTTTTCCCATAAAGTGTCTTTCCTTTTATCTACTGCACATTAAACTGTATTGCATGTAAACTGCTTCCCCTAAAATTATGAACCTACTTCTTGCTGTAAAGTGAAGAGAGAAACCAACTAATCTAACAAGATGAATTAGTCTGCTCTTACAATGGAAGGCAACCAGCTCTACTATTGCTTACATTTTTGTCTCTCTTAAATTTTTGTCTTAAATTTTTGCCTGTAAAACAAGGCAATTTTACTATCCACCTAGGAGACAAATGGTGTCAGACAGTCCTGTCTGTAAGTTCATGCCATTTAAATCTGAACTCTGCTGTTATTTTCACTCAGACTTCTTTTGTTGTAGGAAGATGATGTGGATTTTCTGGCAAGATTTTCTAAGCTCATCAACGGGATGGGGCAAGCTTTAATAGCTAGTTGGACTAAACTGGTAAAAAATGGTGATATAAAGAGTGCCCAAGACACTCTGCAAGCTATTGAAGCAAAAGTGGCCCTAATGTTGCAGCTCCTGATTCATGATGATGACGACATCTCATCTAATATCATCGGATTTTGCTATGACTACCTTCACATCCTTAAACAAGTAAATATGTCTGCCCTCATTTTAATGCAACTTTTTGACTTATTATTGACTTTGGGAGTATAAGAAAGCAATACTTTGTGTAAGCGGACTACAAAACAATCCTGTTAGACCCATTAGTATTGAATATCTTTATTGGCTGTGGGCATACCATCTATATGGCTTTTGGGAATCTAAAGGAATTGGGTTAAATCTTATGTTCAGTGGAAAGAATGCTTGCAGATCATATGACTGTTAAAGGAAAAGAAAGGTATCTTGCTATTATGAAAAGTTATGATGCAAGAAATAACATTTGAAATTTCTGTTTATAGCTTTCTGCACTTTCAGACCAACAAAAAGCTAATGTAGAGGTAAGAATTAAAACTTTATTTTGACTAGAGTTTTATTTCAAGAATGCATTGTGTAACAGAACTTTTGTTTTGTTGAAACAAATCATGTTTGTTCTTATACGCCTTAAGACATGTGCAGTTAATATTTGTCCTGAAAACTAGATACAGAAGAATTTTTTCCTAAAGCTTTGTACACTTTTTAAAATGTAGTGTAATTCCAAAGGTTTGGAAGACATATGGAAAGAGTTGCCATAAGAATTCAACCCTCAATAATGTTAAACTTGCGAAAAAATAATGCTATTTAAAAGTAATGCTTGTGTTTAGGATGATCAGCTATTCGTAATGTTAAGTGTAATAAAAAAAAGTTTGCGTGCAGTCTTGGAGATAGTGATGCTATCTAGAGTTTCAGATTCAACAGAGACAGGATGAAGTCTTCATTACTGTTACAGGACTTACCCAACAGTCCTTACTGAAGGTGAAATTGCACTTCCCTGCTTGAATTGATCTAATGTTGTGTTGCTGCTGAAAAGGGAACGTTTTGCTTCTGTTCTCTTTAACACTGGTCCCAGCTATTATTGTGGGATCTGTTGATGAACTAATTCAGCTTGTTAACCTGGCAAAAAAAAAAAAAATAACCTTTCAGGGATGTGGCAGTGTTAGAGATGTTAGTTATGGATAATCTGACCTGGATCTTTAAAGTAGGATCACAAACAACCGGGATTCCCTCTGTCTAATGCAGTCATCTTCATTGTTGTTCTTGGTGTGGAAATGAACAGCACAGAATACGAGCAATGAATAAAGCCAAATAATCATGCCCCAGACAGCACTCTGCTGCGTCATTTGTGCTGTGCGTCTGAGATGGTTTCTGTGTGTGGTTTGGATATAAAACATCTATTTTAACATGGACTGCTATATCCGTCACACTTCTGAAAATCGTAATTCAAATAGAATTAGCTTAAACTTTTGCAAATATTTTAATACCAATTTTAGTATTTTCTTCAGTGTGGGATTTTAATTGTTGCTTCTTATCACTTGCCTACTTCTGCACTCATAGTTCTGTTATGTTTCTTTACCTTAGGCAATCATGTTGGCTGTTATGAAGAAGTTGACATATGATGAAGAATACAATTTTGAAAATGAGGTATTCTGATGTAAAAATAATCAGACTAAAATGCAACTTAAATTTGCTTATAATTGAAAAAATCAGTAGTTTTGTACAGGCTAAGCATTTGAAGGTTTGAAGCTAAGGTCTGTGGGCTATCACTTCTTTTGTGTGGAAAGCTTTTTAACCTAAGGGCATGTTCGAGTAGTTCAAAATAATATAGTAAAGGGCTTTCTAAGCCAATTCATTTGACAGATTAGTTACAGCTGCATTTCACAGAGATTTATTTCTAGGCAATTAGAGCTGTGCTGTTGGCTGAGCATAGTTGTTGAGCTGGCTCCTTCAGAGGAATTTTTCATGTTTCCATTCATTATTTGTGTCATGCAAAAGATACAAGAAATATTCAGTTCTTAGAGATGCTGCTTGACAGCATCTAGAGGAGGTCTAACTTATGTAAAAATAGCATAAAGAGAAAGTCCTGACTTTTCTCAGATGCTTGTATCTCTGTCAGCCAACAGTAAGAACTGGATATGTTCTGCAGACTTAATTTTTCTCCAAACTTTCTAAAAAGTCTAAAGTCTTAAGTCTAAAAAAAAAGTTGATTTGGACTGTATGCAGTCAATGATAAATGTTTTTGTCAGTTTAGTTTTAAGACTAAATAGATGCTAAGCAAAAACCCCTATACGAGGAAGGTGTCAGTCTTCAAGAGCTGGGTCAGTAAGGTTTTGCCAAGAGCATTTTCTTTTGTTGAACTCTAGCTTTTATCTTCTGTCTGAAAAGCTTTTATTTTTAAATGTGCTTCTGGATCGAACACAGACTTCAACATATCACTGAATTAAAACTGGACAATAAAAGAGTCTGCTCTTGTATGCCAGGAGTGTAAGATGAGCCCTACAGAGTTTTCTGAGCTTGGTATAGTATTTCCTTATGTATGGGTGTTTTTTTTTTTTTTTCCTAGGTGTAATATTGTCTAAAACAATTTTGGATGCATTTAAGTACGGAAATTATGGGCTTTTCTGATGCATGACTGTCTTGCAGGGTGAAGATGAAGCAATGTTTGTGGAGTATAGAAAGCAGTTGAAACTATTACTGGACAGACTTGCTCAGGTCTCGCCAGAACTACTGTTGGCATCTGTCCGCAGAGTTTTTAACACTACACTTCAGTAAGTTTTTTTTTGTTTTGTTTTAATCCTATGTGAACACACTGTTCTTAGCTTGTTTGCCTCTCTACCATCCTGGTTCATACTGAACATAAGCCTGTTGTAGCAAAGAAAAGTCAATTGGTTGCATAGGCTTTTTACAACTTTATTATTAACCTGACTTTGTATAGTAGAAGAAAACTTTCCTTATGCAGTAATGAATGAGAGTGTTGGGCTTTTTCTCTCTGTCTTTTTTCTTTCTCCTGGAGGTGTCTCTTAAACTATCACTTACTTGCACAACAACAGTCGCTTGGACAGATGCATTTGTTTACACCTTAAAGGAATGCATATGATACATAGGAAGCAATTTTATATGTTACTGCTAGCAGAGGAACAAAGTTGGATGGAGGGAAAAAGAGCAGCAGTGAAATGTTTTTCTAAAATGGGACAGAAACAATCCAACTTGTGTTGTAAATAGATGAACATTTTTACTAGGTACCTAAAATTATTATCTGGTGCTTAACTAGAAGGGTGGTATATATGCAAGTAGGAATAGTGTTGCCTGTGTCAGTGAACTGAAGCTGAATACGTTAAAGTAGGCTAATTTTATACCTAATATAGGCATCTGGATAAAAGCATCTGAGTTAAAACTTGTAAAGAGAAATAATTACTGCTCTGATGGAAAAGAGCTACGTCTATGCATAAACTTTTCCAAAAGCATCCTTGAAATATTGTGTAGGTCTCACAGTGTGTGTTTGTGTAATTAAAATCAATCTGTCCTTTTATGCAGTGCAGCTGAAGAATATTTGAAACACAGTAATTTAATCACCTTGTAGAACTGATAATTTTTTTTCAAAAGTTACTAATATGATCTTCCTATTTCTTGTTTAGGAATTGGCAGACTACGAGGTTTATGGAAGTAGAAGTAGCGATAAGACTACTGTATATGTTGGCTGAGGCTCTTCCTGTATCACATGGTGCTCACTTCTCTGGTGATGTTACAAAAGCTACAGCTTTGCAAGATATGATGAGAACAGTAAGTACATGTGAAGCTGGAGCTACTTAAAAGTGCTAGTAAAGACTAAAACATTCCAGTTTGAATGGTTCATGTTAAGTGTTAGTATGTCACCTAAATTGTATTTTAATCTTATAAATGGTTAAAGTACTAACTTGCTCATACTTTTCTCTGTAGCTGGTGACTTCTGGTGTTAGTGCCTATCAGCATACATCAGTGACCCTGGAATTCTTTGAAACAGTGGTTAGATATGAAAAATTCTTTGCTGTTGAACCTCAGCACATTCCAACTGTTCTAGTAAGTTCCATTTCATTTATGCTTTCAATTAGATAAGACTTTTCTTGAAAATAAGTAACCTTTTTTTTCTGAAAGTCATTAATGAGGCTGATTTTCTTATGTTGTTGAATAAGTAGCTTTTCCAACCTTTTTTAGGGATTTTAAGACTTCAATACTTTCTTGATTGCAGATGGCATTTTTAGATCACCGAGGTCTTCGCCATACAAGTCCAAAAGTGCGAAGCAGAACAGCTTACCTCTTTTCCAGATTTGTCAAGTCTCTTAAGTGAGTAAAAGCTGTTTAAAAAAAAAAAATTCATCCAGATTGCACAGAAGGGGCAGTATGTGGTGAATTCAGTGTGTTTCAGCTTCTTCAGGACAGGCTGGGCTTTAAATTAACTGCAATGAAATAATGCATCAAAATACATTTAAAAAAAAAAAGTGTTCTAAAGGAGATGTCCTATTTTAAAATACCAAGGTAGCACTGGAAAATAAGTGTCATAAACTTGAATGCATATACTTGGCTTACTTTTATTAGCTGTTAAGACTGAACAGTATAACTGTCCTACTTTTCCTCAGCTCAGTGAGCACAGCTGAGAGTGTGCAGATCTGGAAACTCACAATTGCAACTCACCCTTCCAAGCCCAACCAAGTCCTGAATATTTAGAAAACTTGTATAGATGGAGTTTACTCAGTCTATTACAGCTCATCAAACATTCATCCTATTGATCTGATTTTATAGGCATGTACTTGAACACTCAGGACAGTTCAGGTTTCTGAAGGGTTCTTATTTCAACTATTAGAGAAAGTACTTTATTCATATGAGTGAGGCTGTTTGTGCGTGTTTTATAAAAGACTGAAAGAAAGAAAACCAGACTGATTTCTCACTGTGCCATATATCTGGCCTACCAAAAGCATCATATCCATAACCCAGGTATTTCTATGACACAGATTTTAAAAAGTATTAAAAAATTAGCTTAGCAGCAAGCTTTACTACTTAAAGAAAATGCCAAGAATTCTGTAAAAGTGCATAAATTTTTAAACACTGTTGCATGTTTATGTTTTACTTCAGTAAGCAAATGAATCCCTTTATTGAAGATGTTCTGAACAGAATACAAGACCTATTGGAACTTTCTCCTCCGGTGAGTATTTAGATCACGTTTTTATTTTATTTTTATTTTATTTTTTTTGGTAGTTGTTAAAGCCTGCATTATTCATTAGAGTGCCAGGTATTTATTGAATTGTAAGTTAAGTACGTTAATGTTTAAATTCAATTTTCATGCTTCTCTGGTGTGAGATCACTTGCATTTAAATAATTTAAATAATTGCTTACTGGAGTTTTGGGGAGTGTATGCTAGCAGTGAGTATATAGATCTTCATCCTTATGAATTATATAGAAATAGTTGTTCTTATGTCTTAAGAGTTTGTTTTTCTGCATAAGTTGGAAAAGATCAGAGCTGTTGTGACAGTTCTGTAGAGACTGCTTATGCAGTGATTAAAGAAAAAGTAGTATCTTCAAATTTTTATCAGTAGAAGACTTCCATAAGAACATTGTAAAAATTTATGCCTATTATCTTCCATTCTAGGAAAATGGTTACCAGGCTCTCTTAAGCAGTGATGATCAACTGTTCATTTATGAAACGGCTGGTGTGTTAATAGTTAATAGTGAATATTCTGCAGAAAGAAAACAGGTTCTAATGAGAAATTTGTTGACTCCCCTGATGGAGAAGTTTAAAGTATTATTAGAAAAACTGATGATGGCACAAGATGAGGACAGACAGATGGCACTGGCAGACTGCTTGAATCATGCTGTTGGGTTTGCTAGGTAGGTACAGCATTGACTATTTTTGGTTTAAGTAAAAAGCAAGTGGAAAGAATTTTTAGCAAGGAAGCATTCTTTGTTGACCTTGAAAAAGTTTAATGATTGTCAAATTCTTCATAGTAGCTCAGAAATTAGTTCAATTCTCTTAGAAATGGCTGTTAAGAGATGTAGATAAAGAGAATATTGGTCAAGTCCGTAACAAACCAAGATCTGTCTCATGCTTACCAAATAGCTTCCTCAAAGAACTCTATGGAGCTGTTTTGATAGTATGTTGCTTGTGAATTTTTAGACTTATATCTCCCAAAACTACCAAAGTATAGCTACTTCCTAACAAATAGTTGTTGCTTCCAGTATTTACCTCCCATCTACTGAAATGTAGTATTTTAGTTTAGTACATGGATTTCAAAGCATATATTATTCTAGATGTTTTTGCTTCTCCATCATATTGGAATGTGAACTTAAATAAACTTGGGGTATTGCTTTTACAGCCGAACCAGCAAGGCTTTCAGCAATAAGCAGACTGTAAAACAGTGTGGCTGCTCTGAAGTGTATTTGGACTGCTTACAGACATTTTTGCCAGCTCTCAGTTGTCCATTACAGAAGGAAGTCCTGAGAAGTGGTGTCCGCACCTTCCTTCACCGCATGATTATTTGCCTAGAGGAAGAAGTTCTTCCATTCATTCCTTCTGCCTCTGAACATATGCTCAAAGACTGTGAAGCGAAAGATCTTCAAGAATTCATTCCTCTTATAAACCAAATAACAGCTAAGTTTAAGGTATGATACTGTATAAGCTTTTGGGAGGCAGAGCACTGTTCAATAACTATTTTCCGAGCAGAGAGAAAAGAGTGTCAGAACTTCACCTCCCTGGTAATAAATAAGAATATTTCTAAGAATCTAACTAGGAAACACAGTTGTACGTGGCTGACATGCATCAAATAAAATGTGCTTTTCTTTATGATTAATTTCAAATTTAAATTCTTTCTAGATTTTTCTTTTATTTTTAAAGTACTACTTACAACAGTGCTTTTCTTTTTGACACAATTAACTTCATTCTCAAAAAAGTGGAAGCTAATATTTCCAACATTATGCTAAGTCTTGAAGTACATTTTCTCATTTCTTAAGAGATTTGTAGTTATGTATATAGAAACATTGGATGTACATTCAGGGAGAAACTGGTTTAAAGAAGTTGATGCAGTATTCTTGCACAAAAACATACAGTAAGTCTTAATGCAGTATTATACAAAACGGTTTGGAGGTTTTTAAACCTTGGAAAAACAGAGGCATGAGGTATGTGTTGAATAGAAGTGGATCATCAGCTGATTTTCTAGTGAAAGATCTTGAGTAGCCTTTGAGAGCTACCTGGTCCTGGTTTCATACAGTCTAAATGCAAAGACATTGCAATGATAAGTTACAAACCTGTTCCTCTGGTTCACTTCATATAGCTGCCACGAGAAGGTTGTGTAGTTAGAATAGGAGGACAAATTAATTTTAAAGGTCAAGAAGCTCTTTAAAGAGGCTTAAATAAGTCTTTCAACAGAATGCAAAAATAGAATTTTTAAAAGTGAAGAAAATTGCATTATGTGCCCAGTAAAACAGAAATGTAATATACCCAGGAAAATGTGGCATTTGGGCATTTGATTGGATAGACTGTAAAGGAGCTTTGAAAACATGTGTCTTCCTAGTCTCTCAAATGCTTTCAGTATACTCTGTAGCCCTTTTCATAAGTGGTCCAAAAAGTAGTTTAAGGTACCAGCAGATTATAGTCTTTTATCCTTAATCATCTCTTCACTCTAAAGAGCTTAAATATTAGGAAATGGACATCTGCCTTGCCTCTTTATGGACAGTGTGGCTGAATAGCAACCTCTTGGGATTATTCACTTTTCAATGCATAATTGTTCAATGACTTTAGTACTCTTACATATATTTCTGCTTATAAGTAGGAAATACATAGCAAACATTCTGTAATGTCAGTGGTTTAGCATTTTATCTTTACAGATAAATACTACAAAAACTGACTTACTGTTAAGTATTTTTCATAACTAGAATGAGTTTCATAACTAGAATGACTTTATCACAGCCCGTCTTTGTATTTTAGGGATTTTGAAATAATTCAGTATTTGAAATAATGCTTTGCTTCAACAGAAGAATGAGGAGTGCTGAAAAAGCTTCTGTTTCTACAGAGGGTGGGACTAGATGAGTAATTAGTTATTTTTGTGTGAAAGACTTCAGGTGATGTGAAAGTCGGGTATGGTTACATGCCTGATGTGACTCACTTTATTATATATAGTTGGTGCATTAGAATACTAATTTTAAAGCTGAATCAAGCTGAGAACTATAACCAAGTGTATTTAAGTAAACTGTAAGTTTTAACTTACAAATGTTCGGTTGATGTAACTGAGTTGATAACTTCTTCCAATCTCCACAGACACAGGTTTCACCTTTTCTGCAGCAGATGTTTATGCCACTACTTCATGCTATCTTTGAAGTGTTGCTCCTTCCAGCAGAAGAAAATGACCAGTCTGCTGCTTTAGAAAAACAAATGTTACGGAGGAGCTACTTTGCTTTCCTGCAGACAGTAACTGGCAGTGGAATGAGTGAAGTCATAGCTAATCAAGGTAGGTATCACACTGCCATCCTCTGGGACAATGAACTGGGCTCATCTAGTGCAACCACAAATTTGTCTACTGAAATCATTAGTCTAGTTCCTTTAAAGAACTGCTACTTATTTTAAGATGGAGTAGACTAAGTAGTATATTTAACTTTCTCTGTTTAAACCAGTGTTTGGGTTTGTCAAATCCAACTGTAAATGGTGGATTATTTTAATCTATTTAAGGTGCCCAGAATGTGGAGCGTGTGTTGTTCACTGTCATTCAAGGAGCAGTAGATTACCCAGATCCTATTGCACAGAAGACTTGCTTTATTATTCTTTCTAAGCTGGTGGAGCTGTGGGGTAAGACTGTCTTTTAATAGTTCCTTTCTAGCTCTTCACTCTCATGAGCAAGAATAAAATATGGAATGTTATTTGTCTTTTCAGGAGGCAAAGATGGACCAGTAGGCTTTGCAGACTTTGTCTACAAACACATTGTCCCTGCATGTTTCCTAGCACCTTTAAAGCAAACGTTTGACTTAGCAGATGCCCAGACAGTATTGGTGCGTATTACAGAATTTTTACTTTCATTTCTATGGAATAGATAAATAACGTGCACAATTGGTATCAAAGATTGGGTTCTCTCAGAAACAAAGCCCTTTTATTTTTTAAGAGGATGCCGGGATGCTAATTTTTGGAAGTATGACATTGTGTCCTTTGTTTCATCTCTGTTTCAAGAGAAGTGCAGGTTTGAGTGTTCAACATTGACCTGTATTATTTATGAATTAATTTCAGTGAAAGCAAACAAATACAAATGACTGTTCCGTAGTTCATCTTGGGTTCAGCTGTGCCAGAATGGTCTGGATAGAGTGGAGCAAAGACTGGAAGTAATGATTGAAGTTCAGTTAGCATTGTGTGAGGGAGGCGGCAGTGGTAAGGGCTTTGAGTTAGCCCCTGTTTTGGGCCTTGTTAGCTTCCTGGGATTTAAACAATTAACCAAAAGGCTAATTGAATAGTCTAATGTTCTGCTTTATATTACAGGCTTTATCAGAATGTGCAGTGACGTTAAAAACAATTCATCTCAAAAGGGTAAGCTTCACAATACTTGACAGGGAATAACCCTTGCAGGTTTTTCTAGCACTTTTATCAATTTCTAAAAATCCTTATACAAAATAGAATAGTAATTCATCCTCATGAATTAATAGGATGATTGTAATACTATGTAAATGTATAGAATCCAAATTCCTAACAGTTTATAGAAAATATTCATTCATTCTTTAAGGATAAAAATCTACTTAATTGCTTCTGGATTTAATTGAAAAACTAGCATTCTTCTGCTTTTCAATATAGACTTAAACTGATGTAAAAAGATGTTTTTCAACACCTTAGATGTTACAGGTGTACTACAGAGTATTCTGGCAAAAAAAAATGAAGGTATCTTTCAATATCTAAGACTTGAAAAACAGGAAAAAATGAAAGCATTTAAGCATATTTCCATTTTAATGGCAAAGCAAACAGTTTCTGTGTCCATGTTACTGTTTCTGCTACACCCTTACACCTGTCTGACTTTTCCTTCTGTCAAATGCAAGTCAAAAAAGTCACAAATATAAAAAAAAAAATCTTATTTTTTTGTGTAAACTGGCAGAGAAGACATTGTATGTTTCTTCTGAGTTTGTCCTCCTTTATGCTTGAAAGGAGTGAGACAAATCTGTAGGAAACTAAGTTTTGGTAAATGAAATGCTTGCTATTGCAAATACTTTTTTGTTTGTTTGTTTTTAAATAAATGCTGCTAATAAAGCTATAGCAGAATGATGTGAAATCTCTTTTTCTACCCTTCATGTGAACTTTTATGACAGGTTCCATTTCTAGTGTTAACTTATGCCCAGATGAGAGAGGGGAAAAAAAAGTTAACTAACTTTCCTCTTAGAGGCATTTTTTGTATACCACTTCACAGTAAAACCTCATGAGAGGCGTTTGGTATATGCAGATGAAAAAAAGCAAACAAATACTAATATATTAGCCAAAGCAGACCTGTCTGCTTCTCTCAGAGGTTTGAGAATTGTGCCATTTTGTACCGTTTGTCTACCTAAAATTGCATAGGATTACAAGAAGCTGTTCTTATTCGGATAGTTCTTATTTCAGTACAATTTCTTAAAACCTTTTCCTTTGTGTAACAAAAGATACTGAACCTGGAATTCTTAATGCCAAGACTGAGATAAATCTTTCCCTTTACTACACCTGAGAATAATGTGAGCATCTGATATGCACCCTTTCTATGCAAAATAGTCAAAAAGACTATTTGTTTTCAAGCTCTTCTGTACTTTATGGTATAAACCTGGATTTCCAAAAGTCTATATGAAAATATATTTGATCCAGTTATGTACTGTTTTTCTTTAGGGTCCTGAATGCATTCAGTATCTTCAGCAAGAGTATCTGCCTTCCTTACAAGTAGCTCCAGAAATAATTCAGGTAGGAATTCCTAAAAGAACACTTGGAAAGTTTTAGCTAGCAGAAATTCCAAATGGGAACAGAAAGTATATAGGCAAAATTAGTCTCCTACTGTCCCTGAATAAAAAATATGTTGATTATAGTATTAGAATACAATTCATGTAGTGTAAAAAGTGAACTTGCTGCAAGAATACCTTGCAGGGAAGAGTCCATCTAAGCCACATTTCTACTTTAATTCAAATACTTTTCCTCCTCAAGTTAAAATGTATCAGGATACTTATGTCAAGAACTTGAAAGTAGAGTAACAATATTGACTGTATAAAAATGTATAAAAACAAGTGTTAAAAATACAGGTCATGTTCATCACTACAGAAATTCAAGTCACAGCTGTGTTTCTGCTGTGAAAGTGCTGCACAACGTAGGATTCCCTTGGCCCTTACTCTGGAGCACGGGCAGTCCAGAAGGGTTCTCAGAAGGGAAATCTGCACACCTGGCAGTTGCTTCACTGTTCACATTGCTGGCCGCAATGTGAACATGTAACAGAGGAAGCATCCTCTGTTACTGGGAAAGTTGTTACCCGTTGACTGACAAAACTTTAATCACAAGAAATATAAAAACCGTAGTAATGAGGTTTGTTGATTCAGAATATAATTGCACTCATGAGGTTTAAATAAAGCATTATTAATTTACCCTAGTGTTGTATTTTGATCTAAGATTTTCAATTTTTTCAACAGTGACAGGTTTTGTTGTAATCTAATCTAATATCTGTAATATATAACTGTAATCTAATATATAGTGTGCATATAATACTTTACATATAAAAGCTTATCCAAAATATTCATTTCAAGCTACCTAAAGTTACTGGAAAAGTTTGTGGGGTTGTTTTGTTTTGTTTGTTTTTTTTGACTGCAGTCAAAAAGTTCCGTCCTCTGAGATAGTTGAGTACAGAGAAGCAGGGCTAAGTGTGAGCTTGTGTATTGGGAAACATAAACGTTTTTCACCCCAGAATGCAGTTTGTCTTTCTCTTAAAGCCTATTATGAATTTTTTTAGCCATAATATGTGTGGATTTTTTTTTTTTAACCCGTTATGGGAAGCGGGTACACTCATATGAGTGTCTTAGATTAAAGTTTTTTTTTTTTTTTTTTTTTTTTCTCTCCATATACCCCTATCATATCTTGGGTTGCTTTCTTCCTTTTACCTAATTAGTATTTCATTATTTTCTCATACAGGAATTCTGTCAAGCACTTCAGCAGCCTGATGCTAAAGTTTTCAAAAATTACTTAAAGGTAAGATTTTTTGTTTGTTTCTTTAAAGAGTCTATAATTTAATATTAATGTTGTCACATAATTTAGTGGTGGTAGTAAAGACAAATTGAAGTAATGATTTTTCTAATTTCAGACTAAAATTATTTTATAACTTGGAAATTCACAGTACCTAAAAGCAATAAAACTATTTATTTTTGGGAAAAGAATGCTCTTCCTTTTCAAATAACTGCACCGGTAGAAAGGTCACTTATGCTCAGCACCTTGTTATATCCTCAGTAGATAGATATTTATATAGTTTGTGTTGTTTGTATAGTTGAAACAGCAAAAAGGTGATGTTTGACTTGCACAGACCCTGTCAATATGCTTCATTTGGGAAGTTCTGAGGAGTGTAATCCAAAAGAGCAAAGTGTAATCTAAAGTCCTTGACATCAGTGATTCTGTATGTTGAAGAAAATTAGTTATATCTAATTGTTGTATAATTCTGAGATTCAGATTCTCTGCCCTAAAAGACTGTGTTTATACATTTTTAACAGGTATTCTTCCAGAGAGCAAAGCCCTAAGGGAAGTACTGGAATCTCATGTATCTCTTTCCATGATTAGGAACTCTGGTTGTTAATTTATGAAAATGCTAACTTCTGTGCCATTCAGACTGGTCTTGTTTTTGTTTTTAAATGTTGCTTTGTGCTCACATCAGTACACATTCTAGCTTTTGCATTAAAAAAAAAAAAAAGGCAAAAAGCAAACCTCCCACTTCTTGTCTCAAACATGAAGGCATGTGACAACATGAAAAGCTTCCTGTATACCTACACAACACTTTTATTATGTATAGGATGGTTTAAGCTTATGCTGTAACATATACAGCAATAAAACTTATTTTTGAAATTAAATGTAAAAATCCCTTAGGACCATAGTAATGGTTATTAAAATGTGTACATTTTTGATACTGAGTAAAATGTTTTCATAAGACATAAAATTCATTTGTTCATGTATGGTGACATGAAAATAAAACAATCAAAGCCATTTTTGTAGATAGTCATTTAATTGAAGTTGTCTTAATGATAAAATATATATATACCTCCTATAAAACAGATTGGTTTAATAAATGATTTCATTTAAAAGTTGCATTTGGTTCTATCTTTTTTATCAAAAAATAAAATTACATCCAGTGAAATATTAAGTCTCTTTGAATCATTTGGTTGAGTCTTTAGGAGCTGCAATGCTCTGTGTTCTTTTGGCTGACACCCGAGCAGAACCAGGCAATAACTTTAAGTTGTTTTTTTTTTCCTCTTAAAAAAAAAAGGCTTGCTGTGCACAGGACTCAAGAATAGATGTGAGCTGATTTAGCTCTAGTATAATCGCACTGAGCATCTCCTCAGAGGGCTTAGAGGTAGGTTCCACATTAAGTGGAAAATAAATGAGGAGATGGGACAAGCCTAACAACCTTCGAGGGGAGACCGGTGATCACTGTGGATACTTGTTGCCCTTCCCACCCTTCCCTTGGAGGGAGGAAAACAGGAGATGCTTTACTTCTGTTTTCCATCCTGTTTACACTTTTACTGTTCTTTTATAGGTCACTGTCACTCCTCACTTATGGATTAGTGCTTCTCACTTTAGTACACTTAAACCAAAAGCTTTCTGTTAATTGAACTATTTTACCCTCGCACAAATCTTCGCTAAATTTTCTGGTGCCTTTTCTGCCTCGGTCTCTCAATGCCACTTCCCTCCCTTTCCTGACATGAGGGTACTGAGGCTTCCTTGGGTCCCCTCTTGCTTTCATTTTTGCCTGCAGCACAGTGGCCTGTGCTCATCCGTGCGNGGTGCCTTTTCTGCCTCGGTCTCTCAATGCCACTTCCCTCCCTTTCCTGACATGAGGGTACTGAGGATTCCTTGGGTCCCCTCTCGCTGTGCTGCAGCAGTGGCCTGTGCTGATCCGTGCGAGGCTTCCTGCCTGGTTTGTGCTGTCACTCCCTGCGCTGCTCCCGCTCGCAGGGGTGAGCACCGCAGCTGCCTTCACTGCAGTCTCCTTCCCCCGTGGCTGTCACTGCTTTGTCACAGGAGAGGAAAGCTTTCACTAATCCCACTGCAAGACAAAGGCCGTTATCTGTTTAATAATTTTAAAACATTGTGCTAAAGTGTCATTGAAGGGGAGAAACTTCATCTATCACACAAGATTTAGACCCTTTTTTTTTTCTTCTCAGGCCAGGATAATACTGCTATTTTTAGTTCTGTGTAAAACCAAGAAAAAGCCTAGTTACTAATGCTGTTGGTACAATTGAGGGTTCCATTTGTCTAATGATGATTTAGAGGTAACAAAGCAGGCTCTTAAGGGAACAAGGTGAAGCCTGGCTGCTGCCCCCCTTTTTCCCCATCCCAACTATCCTTATGTAGTTGCTTAGATGAATGAATATGTAAGCAGTATTCCGTAGGTAGCCAGTGTTCCTTCTGGCAGCCAGCAATTTCCTTCATCGGAGCAGAGACTACAGATCCATAGCTGGTTGTAGGTGCGTAGTGGTAGCTGCCTTTACTCAGCAGGCTCACCACAGGGTGACGCAAGTGCTGCTGCTGATTTGAGGCTGCGAGTGGCTACAACGTGTAGATGGGGTGCAGGAGGGAACGAGACCCTTTCTGTAACAGGGGGCTCTTGGGCCCTCTAACTGCCCTAAGGTAGGTCCGTTTGAGTAATTTGGTAGGCTAAGGTGACAAGGCAGCAAAGATAGCAAAGGAAAATAACAGAAGGAAATGTTTTAAACTTATTTATTATGCTGAAATCACTGTCTAATAAGCTCCAGGACAAGGGAAAGAGCAGAAATTTGTGGTAGTGGAAGGAGGACAAGTGAAAAAGTCAGATGGGGCACAGAGGAAGAGGGAGGTAGCATCTATGAAACATCCTGGTCTGAGCCAATACAACAGACGGAAATTTCTAGAAAATGCATTTCTAAGAAGTCAAAGGCTGTGTTAAGTTCCAGGAATATGAAAGTAGAAAGGCTTCCGCTCGTTCTTTGAGTGCAAGAGAGTATTTTCTTACTCAGCAGGGGATGTTCCCTGTGATTGCTCACATTCATCTTGCATTTGTTGCTCTGGCATAAAAAAAAAAAAAAAAAGCTTTTCCTTCTTATATACTGTTTCTCTGTCCTTCCTTCATTATGTTCATTGTTTTCTAAATCCCCGATGTTTCAGCACACTAGGATATATAAGGGCCCATAATAAGAAGATTTTTATACAATATATATTTTCTGACAGTCAGCCTTGCTACTATTCAACTGAATTGTCCTACGTAGCTTCTTTGCTATGGGACAAGAAGATGATTATAATTTTTGTACTGTTTAATAAAATAATGTAGGACTAAAATCTTCCTGTGAGTATTTATCATAGTCTGTGAGATTTATGAACAGTTTTGGTATGAATTCTCTGGTGGCAAGCTGGAAAAAAGACAAAGATGGTAAAATCTGTTGTACATTGTTAGATTGTTTGCCTTCCCTCTCTGTGTAATTGCTGTAGAAATGTTAAAAAGAAAAAAAAAGATTTGCAGATATGAAAGTATGCAAGACTGTTTTGGCTGAAGTGAAATAACTGCTTAATAAATTCGCTTATCTTGTTTCATCTGTGATGCCTGCTAAATATTTAAATTGAACGTAGCAAGCAATATATAAAATGGCTTAAATGATTATTTTCTTTAGATTCTAGAAAATTTGAACATTTTGTTTAGTAAGGTTGCCTTTTTTTCAATCAAAAAACTTCAAATTTAGATAATACAATCTGATTTTTATCTTGACCAGTCTCAATTCTAATACAGTTATGCTGACTATCCAACTTTCTTTTGGAGCACCTGCATTAAAACAGCCTGATTTTTCTACTAATATCCTTTATTTTCTAAGCACCTGGCTTTCATATCTGCACATGTGAGAAGATTGTGTGCCCCTCTAGCAGTAATACACACAGCTGTACTGCTAGCATGAAGAGACGTAGTAGTATACAACTGCAGACTGCTGAATCGGCGAACAGACATGAAAATCCAAGAAGGGTGAGGAATACCAAAAGTTGTACTAATGCATTGAAAAGAGCTGGGGGAAAGCCAATAAAAAAAATATAGAGCTAAGCTCTGATGACATTAACTTTGTTGGTGTCTTCTTGCCTGGTCTTATCCTCCCGTACATTTTTGGTGTGTGATTTATAATGTAAAACATAGAAAGCTAGACAAGATATTCCTTGCATAAGGATCACCCATTATGCTACAAATGTCATTGAAAAGGAGCCCTGCCACAAAAAAAAAAAGTGTGCCCTGGTGAAATGGGCAAACTGTTTATTAATAAATAATGTAAGAAATAAAATAGGTACAAGTACACAAAAAAGATTATTGGTGCCTTTCAGATTTGGAGAGGAATTTTGATGAGATCCATACTAACAATCTGATAAATATTCTTGAAGAATATAAAGCTGACTCATAGGTATCCAGCTGATGACAAAACCGACATAAAACTGGGTACAGCGGAGGGGAATGGAAGGAATGCGCTGCACAGAGACGGTCTTTGAGGAGTCTGTCATCGGGGCCACGCTTGGGGTACTGTGCCTGGCCTGTGCCGAGTAAAACTTCCAGGGCTAGAGCCTGGGTTAGGAACGAGAGAAAGGGAGAGCCAGAGGTGTCATTGCTATGTTTTTGGAAAGAGCCCCCGGCAGAAAGAACGCGCTGCAGAGTGTTTCTGTAAGCAGTTGTCATCTGGGCCATGCTGGGGTACTGTGCCCGGCACGTGCCCAGCTGAACTTCTAGGGTTAGCGGTTGAGAGGGAGATGAGGGGTGTTGTTGTTAGGATTTGGAAAGACTCCCCCCCAGTGGATGGAATTGCTGCACAGAGAGAGTTTCCCTGAGGTTTCTCGTGTGGGCCTCACTGGGATACTGAGCCCGGCATGTGCCAGGTTACACCGTTAGGGTTAGGGTTGAGAGCAAGGTGTCGGTGTTAGAGCTGGTGTTGCAGTTCTGGAAAGAGGCCCTCAGCAGAAGGAGGACGCTGCACAGAGCGAGTGTCTCTGCAGCATCTGTCACGTAGGCCACAGGGGGGACTGTGCCTGGCGTGTGCCGAGTAAAACTTCCAGGGTTAGAGTTTAGAGAAAGAGAATGTACAGAGGAATATATTGTTGGTGTGGAAATAGACCTGCATAGGAGTAAGCAATCAGTATCTCTGAGGGGGTCTTGCTGTGGGTCGCGCTTGGAGTGTTGAGGCTGCCATGTCAGACATGTGACTCTTACGGTAAGCCCAAATGTGGAATTGTCGGAGGTACGGAGACACTTCCCAGGGAAAGGAATGGGTGTGCAGAGGGCTCTTCTCCGTGAGTTTTTTTTTATCTCACGCACACAAGAGGGTTTTCCATCTGGCATATACCACATGTACCCATACCTAACCCCAAAATTTTTGCACAGCATGTCGGGTAAAATAATCAAAATGTGGCCCCAATTTTAAACTCCTCAGAGAAAGAAATTCTGAGCACAGTACACCTTCCCCTGGGCACATGATTCCACACTGAGAAAAATGGCACATCTAAACTTAATCTTTTTCTCAATGCTAGCCCTAACTGGAACAAAAATTGCTTTCCCTGGCACATACAAGGCACAAGACCCTAAGTGTGATCCAGATGAGAACCTCCTCAGAGAAAAAATTCTGCGCAGCTCACACATTCCCCAAGGAATCTGTATCCACCCCTACAGCAATAGCCCCTCTGGACTTTCTCTAGCCTTAGAACATTGGGCCAGCACTGGTGATGTGCAAGACCACGAGAAGCTTCCTGGTAACTGTCTCTGGGTGTACTACAGCTTCCCCTGGGGGCCTCGTTCAAGAAGCATAGGAAGAACACATCTCTTTGAATCAACTCTAAGCTTAACCCTAGATTTTTATCCAGCTCATGCCTGTGATGCAGAAGACTTACCACAAGTCATACCCACAACTGCCATGAGGAAGTCCCTCAATTCTGGCCCAGGCAAGAATCTCCTCAGATAAATAATATGTGGGAAGTGAAGACCTTCCACTTGGCCTTCTCTCCAACCAAACAGGCACGTCTTCTTTTTATTTTCCAGGCTTTTGGCTATAATTGTTTATATTAAAAAAAAAATCCCATTCTTGAAGATCCTCTGCAAGGCCGTCCTCTGTGGCCTATGGTTACAATCCTTTGAGGAATTAATCATTGTTTTCTAATCCCGAGGCTGTGAACAACAAAGGTGTTAGTGAGGAACAAATACAATGGGAAACAGCAAAGGTCATCTGGCTGTCATTTCTTCGTCATTCTGTTCTTCATTCATCATGCTATTTTTTCATCTCCTGATGATAACCTTTTCCCTCCAGGATGCGATAAGTGTAATGACTGTATCTCTAAGTAGCTATCAGAACACTCTGGAACTCCGGTCTTTTTTCAGAGTTTAATGATAGAAAGACTATCCGCTCCACCTGCGGCAGGTGGCATAATCTGTATTTACTGAGAAGATGGATTAACTATCCACTATTCTATTTTTTTGAAAGACTCTTATTACTTACTAACTGTAGTAAATCAAATGCAAGTCCTCCCCCTAAACTCTAGATATATTAACAAGTTTCAAAGCAGCCATCCTGAAACAGGTGCAAGTGGCTGGATGTGGAAGGTGCCTCTTCAGCTGGATGCTACAGAATTGCAAGCTCTGAAGACTGGTACAGAGGTGACATTACCCTAATAGTTAATGACTCTGAGAATATGTTTCTCTTAGCACTGTATGGATGAAATCGTCTTGATCCTGGAAAATTCACTTGTAGTTTGTTTCAGGAAGCAACTGATGATTCTGGTGTGGCCTGAATCTACATAATCTCTTCATTATCACTGCAGTTGCTGTCAGGATTGTACTCTTGGAAGTGTAAGGAGGCGTCAACTCACTAGGGAAATTCTTTCTGAGATATTACCCTAGACAATGATTTAAATGGAGACCCCTTCACTTGGACATGAATATGAGAGACTTGAGCCTCTAAGGAGCAGGAGAATTAGTCAACAGATGGGCTATGAACGGGGAGCAGTAGACTCTTGACAGCAGATAGTTGATTGGTAAAGGAGGGAAAGCATCACAGAATAAAAATCTCTTTCTTGCAGTCCAGTTTCTCTGTACTCCTGAGAACCTTGGCTTTTCCTCTGTTCTTTTGCTCTCTTCTAGCAATTTTGTACATTGGCTGTTGCTGGTTTTCTGTTGTTGTTTCATGAAGAAGGCTGCTTTAAGGTTCTGGAAGTCCTCAAGAGAGAATATTTAATTGGGTAGACTTAAATAAATGAATTCTTATAGACGATGAAACAGCTGATTCTGGACTTGCCTGTCACTAAATCCTTAGGATTGGTTCATGTCCCTGAGTTTTCAGATGCTCGTGTACTTAAATTGGCCCCTAGGTGGCCAGTCAGTCAGCCTCTAGCCGAGCAGCTCCCTCTTACCTGGTTCGTCTGCTTCATGAACTGTCACTCAGAGTAACCGGAAGACACCGCTTCTTGTTTTACCTGAATAAATGAGAATAAAGTCCAATTTATGCCATAGAGCAATTGACCTGAGGGATTAGTACATAAATTATCAGATTTTGTTTGTTTGTTTATGATCACTTCCCTGTGACCATGAAAACACCCTGGGCAATAACAGTAGGACTAGCAGACACGTGAACTTTTCTCCCCTGCTAGTAATATTTTTTTTTTTTTGAATTAAATGAAGGACAGACAGTCAAACCAGCTGGAACCCTATTTTACTTTACAGGTTTTGTTGGTTGGTCAAGGTGCTAGACACTTCTGTGCTAGACAGCTTTGTGAGGTTCTAATTGTTTGCTCATATTTTATTTTTTTTATTTCCTGATAGCAGGTTAGTTTTCTGACCTGTTGTGCAACAAACTGAGAACTTCTCAGCTTGTTTCAAGGACATCTAAAGAAAGGAATATCTTCCATTATCTGTGTATCCACAGAAAATAAGAGCATTTTTCATCAAGAGCAATTCTGGGTGAACAGGGTGAATATCCTAAAATGATAATCACATCATTTTAGGAATACAGAATTTTAAAAATAAAACTGCATGTATTCAGACCCAGCTATGTTTATGGAGCTCCCTTGTCACTTCTGCAAAACCGAACCTACCTACCAGTGTCTGGCTAATAAAGTCATTTGTTTATCTCAAAAGGAAATAATTTGATTTTCTTTTTTTTAGACTTTATGTCAAATCCTTGCATCTGCTAGATCTCAAATATAGATTTTTTTTGCGTAATTGTAAATGCAGAGATTCTTCTAAGTAGTTTCGATGGGAAAACAAATAAATGAAGGTGCAGCAGCATCTTTTTTTCACCAACTTGCAAATTTGTAAGAAACTCTAAGTAGGTACTCACATAGTTTGACTGCACAGAAAGAGATGCAATTGCATCTTACCTGAGAATCGAGGCTAAAACCAGCATCTGTCCTTACATGTGCTGTCATTTCACCTGAGCTTAGGGGATATTTCTACCAATTGATTTATGAAGTGGTTATATATGAGATGATAACAGAAAAGGGCTGTTTTCCAGTGTCTGAGTTTCATGCCAGGGCATTTCTGCTGTTCCAAAGAACACAGAGAGAGGACTAGCTTGTGAGGAACCCAGGATCAAAACACGGCCTGAAAGAGAAGCAGCAGATAATAAGGAAGAGTATGGCCTGTAACTGAAACTCAACCTTGTAAAACTTGCTGGCAATGAAGTGTCCGTGAGACTGTTTGCTCTCTGTTAATGGGAGCATAAAATCTCGCCATAAAGTTTGCAGTGCTGCACCTGGGAGCCTGGCAGAAGCCACTGTCTCGGGCTCAGTTCGGTGCCAACAAGCAGTGGATGGGACCAGGCCTCGCGCTGCGGGTCGCAGGGCTCAGTCTGGCGCGACTACGGCAGCCTCAGGCACAATCCTGGGCTCAGGGAGGGGTGATGGATGCAGGTGGCTCTGCATTGCATTCCTCCTCCACTGCACATGCCACGCAGATTCCTCTTGGCCTCGTAAGCCAAAGTATCCAGTAGAACCCAATGTATTTTGCATTAGATAATAGCACATACTACAATCTAGCAATTTGCAGGCTTAGAGTCATTCTGGCTACTTAATTGAATTCTTCCGCAGAAGGTATATTATTATTATTATCATAATTAGAAGGAGCTCAGAGAGGTTAATATCCTCAGACTAGTTATTGGTGTTATCTGTTTTTGTTATCTTTGAGGGACTATGCTGTCATTAGGAGGAGAAACCTATATGGACTCAGAAAGCCACGACAGAGTTTGACTCTATAGACTGGAGCTTTCAGACTCTGACTGCACCGGGAGCAGCCGTTAGTAACAGTGTTCACCATTCCCTGTTCTCCAGGCTGCAGGAAAAGCTAAACTGCTTTTCCTTCTTAGGATGATTTTTTTTTTCTCTTTGATGCACTCATTCCCTTTTGATCTGTAACCAAAGATTTTCATGTTCTGTTACCGTGTCCCTTACACCACAAATATATAATGAAAGTCGTGTTAAATATACAAGGAGAATTTGGGACAATTGGGAGAATGTTCTGTAGTCATGTATTTTCTTTAAGCAGAAGTTGGAGAAAACTATAAAATTAAGCATTTCATGGTGACAGTTATTCTCTCTGAGGAAAGGGTTAGAAATTTTTCTTTTTTGTTTTTTTTTTTACAGGGGGCAGGTAGGGAGGGGATATAAGCCCCTACTAGAAACAGTTGCAGGCCTCTCAGCCCTAAAACATTTTTCAGCGGGAATTTCTGCTGTTACAATGACAGAAGCTATATATATCAGACTTGGATAAAGCCATGTGTAGACTTGTGAAGAACTTCTGTTCTCTGTTTTTATGGTGGGTCTCTCTGTTGCAGCTGAGCAATGTGCAGGGAGAGTGGCACGTGGTGATAGGGCACCAGTTGGCAGAGTTGAGCAGTTCTGGCTTGGAGAGTAGAAAGTGCCATTTCTATGTGTCTTCTGGTTGTAAAACCCCAGTGTGGTCTGATGCCATATCTGGAGAACTGTGTGGAGAGGCAAAGAGATTGCACCATGAATAATGCAGGTGGATTTATAATTGCCTGACAGGACATAGGAAATGACCAGTGGAATTCATCCAGGCGGTTAAAAGTCAATATTTTTGCCTGAAATGTGCATATGAGTGATTCAGTGACTTTCAAAGTTCAAATAAGCTGCAATTCCCATGTTTGTATCACTTGTGCAGTGGAGTCCTTCCCAAATGTGATGTTGAGTAGTCTTTGAAGGCCCTGTGTCTGGGCTTTATCAGATCAACCGATATGCAAGGTTAGGCTTGATTTATTAAATTTGTATATCTTCCTGTCTCTCTTCAATTCCATTAAGCTGTTAGGGGGCTGCAAAGTAAGGAAAGGCTTTCATTAAAATGAAGCAATAACAACATCAGTTTCAACTTGACCTACTCTCATTCAATGTGTAGATGAGGGCATGGAGGTAAGATAGCAGGGCCTGAGCTGACTCCCTGTATTGGATACCCTACAATTTCTGATATGGTGGAAGTCCTAAATATGTCCTAAATTTGCTCAACAGCCTGTGTAGAGAATTGTGCTAAGAAATGTGGAATCAGGGAAGGCTGAAGTCCATTCACAAGGCTGCTGTTGAAGGGCTAGGAAAATTTACGTAATTTTCTTTTTTTTTTTCCTTTTTTATTTATTCCTACTTATTTATTTATTTCAGGAAAATCGGAGCTAGAAATTTTCTAAGTAAAGCCAGAAACCCACCTGGTTTCCTCGATCATGATTCTCCTAGGTCTGCAGTCGCTAGGACGCTAACTCTTCACTATGTACCCTGTCTATCTGGACAACAACGTTTGTCCCAGAAACTCTGATTCTGCTTGAATTAATAAGATTGGGCAGGATAGGGTGCAAGCCCAGGCTAATATTTAACATGTTGTCAGTGGACTCCCTGGCATGGTTTTGGCCCACCCATTGTCTGCCCCAGGTATTGTTTGGTTAATCACAGAGGACGGACCCTGCTTCCAGTGTGTTTTATGGACCAAGTCACTCTGTTTTGGGGAAAGTAAGCACTTGGGCCAGAAATATGATTTAGCCACTGTGCCCGCAAGCACAAGTGCACTGTGGTTTAAAGCCACAAGAGGTAGGAGAGCGAGATACGTGTCCGGAGCTGCCCAGCTTTTTGCTCCATGACATTGAGATTCAGAAAGTCCTGACTCTGCCAACAGCTGCCTCCTGGATCCTTTTCCTAGAGTCGGCGTGACCAAGGCCAGGTCAACAAGCTGGCCTGAGCCCCCTGCCAGCTGAGCCCCTTCAGGGCAGTTCTCATCTTCTTTCCTTCAGCTCTTCTGAGCCAGCATGAAGTGCCAGTCTCGCCAGGACTGTTGTGATTAAGCAACAAGTACATAAACAGTGACGCAGAGTGAAAGGATATTGCCTCGTAAAGTGATTGTTTTTCTATTTGGCCTATAGAAATTTTGGTCTTAATGGTAATTAAGATCTCAGTATGACTAAGCAGTCAAGTATGCGCAGATGAAAGCATTTCATAGGACTTGTTCACTTTAGAGCAGCAATTTTGTCTCTTTTCATATATGCATGATATAATACCCCAGCCTTGACACTTGCCAGGCTGTGGTGTTTAGTCCCTGCATATGGGCTGGGAGTCCTCCTGGGCTGCAGCACTGACCGCGCTCTCAGCTTCTCTAATGTGCTTTATGGTGTCCCACCTGCCTTAAGATTTTGGAGTCAAGAGCTGTCCCTCTTCAGCAGTTCGAGCACAACCCTGCCTTTCTCTCCACCTTTCTGAATATTTTAGGTTTAAACTTAGCTTTTTTGTATAGCTGGACCAAACAGACACACATTGCTTTTTTATAGAACAGTAAATGTGTAGATCTAAGCAAAAGTAAGTCCTAGTGTGCTTTGTTTTCTCAATTTCCTGGTCACTACAGATTGTGAGACCTCTGTGAATGATTTGTCTTTATACCCCCCCAGTCTCCTGTTTTCTCCTATCTGCTTGCCTGGACCCTGCTTTCTACGCCCCGAGTTTTCCTGCCCTAGTTTTGCTCACGATGGCTGATAGGTTTATTTTCTCTCATAACTCTACACCCCTTTGATCAGTTTTATCAGTTGATCTCTTCCTTGATTATTTCCCTTCTGCAGCCAGACTGTTTTGCCATGTTTGGCAACCCTCTTGCTGATCCAGGACGCTGTGTTTTGAGTAGAAAAACAGCAAAATCTGCGGGGTCCCATTGCTAGCTCTGCACCAGCAGCACTTCGCCGTATGGCACGGTGGGGAGGAAACAACGGCAGAAACCATGAGTCTCTTCCACCCCCTCCATCAAAAACTCAGACTCAGGAGGATTCCTCGCGTTGTCCTTAGGAGCTTTCTGGTGTAGGGCGGATTCGCCGAGGCAGCTCCTGCACAGGGAAGTGTCGATGTTTCGTAGCCTTCTTGGGCACAGGGGGGCACTAGGTGCCCGGCTAAGCGGCGCTGGCCCTGGTGGCAGCGGCCTCAGATTCACTCTCTAGCGAAAGAGCCGCAAGCCAGAGTATCGCGTTAGCGAGGCAAGGTAAGAAACGGAGGTTTCTAATGGGATGTCTGGGAATACTCCCTTACAAATGTCTTCCTCTGTCTGTCATCTGTCGTACAAATTCTGCTTCTGGTCATATTACACCCTGGAACCCCTTGAGACAAGCTCTTCCTGTAATGCTTTCTCTTGCCTCCCTTGCAAATAAACTCGGGGCACATTCCTCCTGCCTCATTAAAAGATCTGTGACAGAGTTATCTGAAGTGCTGCTCATGTTAAAAAATACATCAAGTTTTTAAAAGATGATGGCTTAATTTTGAGTCTGGGCCCTTCTTCAGAATCTTTTAATAGCTGGTTAATATCACACTGGCAGGCCTAAACTTCTGAGACATAAATGGGAAACTTAAATTTTTTCCTTATGACAGAGGTATTTGGAATAGAAAATCTGAATGACACGAAAGGAGAGGTTTGCCAGGGAGCTCTAAGGGGGGAAATAGAGCTGAACAATCTTTTTCTAATTATCCTAATAGAGTGCCATTATCAGGAATTCTCTCTGCTCCACTGGGAAAGAAAGTTATGTTAATAGAAAACAAAGATTTTGATCCTCCATAGATCAAAGCACTTTTATGATGCTGCTCTCATTATGAGAGGCTCTTGGTGTAAGAATGGTACCTGGTGGACAATGGCTCTATTGTTTCTCACTTATTTACCTTTTTAAAAGAAAAAAGAAAAAAAAAAGATTTAGTGTATCATTTATGAGGTCCTAGATTTGATGAGGAATGCTTCACTCTACTATAAACCAAAGACTTCTGAGAGTATAATATTGTTTACTGCCCTCAAACACCAGAAGTTCTATTGTGCAAAAATGGATCTTTGACAAAGAAATAAATGCTGAAACTCCCTGAAGTGCAGAGAGCCCCTGCAAAGCCTCCATGTTAACCATGGGAAAAGGCTGTGGGCTTTCCTACCTTTTTTTTTTCCTGTTTGTACTTGTTTGTGCTCAGATTTTACCCAAGAGCTTTCAAGCAGCCTTTTCCCTTCTGCTTCCAGACAGCGCGTAGAAGAGTGGGATGCTTGTTCATGCTTAAGTGCTCTCCTAGCACATATGATAATAAAAACAAATAGAGACTGGTACAGTGCACAGTTCACCCCGGGCTGACGAAATGAAGTTCCTACTGCTGTAAAGCCCTGAGAGCAGGGAACAAGTGCTTAAAGATCTGGAAAGCCCTATGTACTCCAGCTGTGTTATATAAAGAATAACATCCTGTGAAAAAGCAGGGTGGAAAGGAGAGGGAATGTTTCTTAAGGTATGTCTGCTAATTGTTTTAGCAGCATTTAGGGGCAGAAAAAATCAGTACTGGTAAATAACTTTTCTCCCTCTTCAGTTCTATATAAGTTAATATAGTTATTTCCATTTAAGCTGAATGAATAGAAGAAAAAGTATTTGGATTTTGAATAGCTTTTCTTATCTTTGTTCTTTGAATGGCAGTCTGATTCTTTTCATTAACTTAAGAGTTTCAAAAATGAAAGAAAGTGTCCATGATTTTCTTGTGTGAATGAAGCTCATTCATATTTTCATATTTTGGGTTAATTATTTGTAATGACTTTGCATAGCTTATTAGAAAATGGTCCTTTTTATAGGACATCTACTGAGTAAGGGATGTAAAGTAATTCTGAATGGATATCTTTTCTTGACAAGCGGTAGGAAAAACAGAAGTTCTAGGGAAACTAGGAGGAAAATCTTCCATCTCTGCTCTGAAGTGTTGCTACAAAAATCAGTCAGGGAGAGGCCAAGTTAAGCAATCGTCACACTGGGCACTGGCAAAGTTCAAGTTCTTAAAACAAATATTGGGACCAAAAGGTCTTCATCACCTTGCAGTGCACAGCTACCTGAAATGCTTTTTGGCTGTTTTTGCAGTTAGCGACACAAACCTACCTGCAAATGTAAGTGAAAAAACATGAACGGGCTGGCCTGCGGCTACAGTTGTTTTATATTAGCGGCAATGAGGGACGGCGCTTGTTTTAACTGCATCTGCCTCAGCAGGTTGGGACTTGATGATGGCAACGTTTCCGTGGGCCGTTTCCAGTCCCCACCGTCAATGGCTGCAGTATTTCATATTGTTTTCCTGTAGGCTAGGGGCAAACCTGATCAAACCACAGGTAAAAGAGTCCCCTTGACCCAGATAAATGTGAACAAGAGTGTCTGCCCCCACATGAGCAGAGCCAGCCTGAAAACCAAACTACATGGTGCAGGGGCACCGCTTGGGTATTATTTAGCAGTGAGAACGGATAAGAGAGTGAGAGTTGAACCAGTTGGAGATGGCAAAGTGGAAGGACCAGAGTCATCCCGAGAAGCAGCTGATGTACGAGCTGTGGGGGAAGGCGACAACCTCGGGATGAGCTGGTTGTGGCTGGAGGGAGGCCTGGAAGTGCAAGCAGAGGAATTGTCCCTGTCTGTGCTCAAGGAGGCAGCATTTCCCACATGTTGGAAAGGAATGGGCTAGTGCCAGGAAAGCATCCTCGTCCTCTAACAGGGTCCCCTCCTGGGCTTACGCAGTCAGGCAATTTCCCCATACCAGGGAATTTAAAATATACACAGGTGTTTCTGTATAGGCACATGGGGATCCTGTTTTCTAAACAGGAAGACCTGATTTACTTTAGCTGTCTCTGGAGTAAGTTTGTATGTTAAAGAAGTGCCTAAACCCTGCCTAGGATGGGGAAGGTTAGGCTCTGACCTTAAGACATTCCCATTTCAATTGAACTACATTCAATAGACCCTTATGAAGTCTTATTTTTGCAGTTTTAAACGGTAAGCAAATTGGGCCAGTATGAATATTGTGAGATTAAAGATTGTTCCTGAAAGTTGTACATGGAGATACTTTCTTGCAGGATAGGTCTTGCAAAGTTTGTGTGTGGCATTGTTTTGTACCTTGGAGTATGGCTTAGTGATGGAGTTTAGATCTTGAGGTGTGAACATAACTGATGAGCAATTTGTCATGATGAGCATCTCAGGCATCTCTCTGTTCAGAAATCTGGAGATGGATTTGGGCTGGTGTTATTAATATTATATATATATATAACAATATAAAGACAAATCCAGTAGAAAAAATATTTTATTGTTCTTTTCAAGCTTCTGCAGTTTTCCAACCAGCTGCAGGTGAAATCCTAGATATGTGTATAAAACTAATTTGGGGAAAAAGGATTTCTGTCTGTCAGTCCTATAAATGGTCCTTGTACCCTTGTACCTTTGACGCAGCCTTGTCATACTGCATTCGCCAAGTGTCAACTATACCATGTCATCACTAAATGAGAGAAAAAATATACAGAGCTGTGATCACCTTAGTGGTAGCAATGGCCCGCTTCACTGAGAGTTAGATTAGCAAGATCTGTGTTTAAAATCTGTGTGCAGTTACAACAATATTTAGGAATAAGCTGAAATCCCATAAACTTCATATAATAGTACCAATAACATTGCTGAAACTTACAATGAAGAATAAGGACAAAAGTAACAACATGCAGGATTGACTGCGTGCTGGGACGAGACCCTCGGCTGCGGCAGGAGAGCAGAGCTCCGGCTCCGGCAGAGCTGCGCTGCGGCCAGCAACCAACACCAACCTCTCCACCCACCACAACCATCACTGTTCGAAACCGTGTGGCACATACCACCCAATAAACAGCACAGGGACACAGCTATCATTTTCCAGTAGTATTACTGTAAACAACAATTTGGGGATTATTGTTTATTATCCTGAAATTGATTCAGGTCTAAACTATTTTTGCTAGAATATAGAACAACTATATGAGATTTAAAATTTTAGAAGAATTAAAATTTTAAAGAAGAATACAAATTTGCCAATGCTAATAAATAAAGTAGAAGAGCTTCCATGTATCAACACCTAACACTTACAACCGTGCTAAAGAAAAAGGGCAATATGAACATTAAGAACATCTTGTTCACATAACGAGAATCACAGACTCCTGCTTTAGTGACTCTGGAGACATAGGAAATATGAGTACATTCCCTCCATAAAACAATTTGTTGTGGCATTGTCAAAATTACCTAAGGATCCGATCTCAGTCTTAGGAAAAAAAATAAAAAACAACATTAAGAATATTCCTCTTGAGAGCTGGCCAGCAGCCAAGATTTCTAAAAAAAAAATCAGTTACAGACGAAGACTCCGCTCAAAATCCCTATTTAATCTTTTCACAGGTGGCAACACTTTCCACTTGTCAAAAAATATGCCTTCATTAACAAGGCGAAAAAAATCTGTTGATCTGTGAAAGTAAAAGCTTCCACTAAGTATTATGCATGCATGTACCAAGAATCTTCTCCAACTGGCTTTGAATGTCTCAGACTCCAAAATAATACCTGAAGGAAATTTCAAGCATCTCTTTTTTCGTCTGGAGTCATTCTTGATATAGAATCATTGTTTTGACAGGTGTCTGCAATTATTAATTTGCTTCCATGCACAACAAGAGTTTTAAAGGCTATCTGTAGATTTCCCTGCCCTGATCAGCATGTCCAGTTTGAACGGACCTTTGGATTGAGGAAGGGGCTCTCCTGGCCTTCTAAGAAAGCAAACAAATAAACAGAAAAAAAAAGGGAGATTTTTAGATGAGAAACAGAGGTTTGATCTCCTGTAGCAAGTGCCACAGCCTTCTGTGAAACCCTCCTAGGCCTCTTTTCTGCTTTTAACTAGGAAAATGAACTCCAGAAAGTCTTGGGCACTCAGGGAATGAATTCAAGGATATGAAGTCAGTCTGAAATCTGCAACAGTAACAGGTGTCTTAGTACTTCTCTCCTTGAGCAGAGACATAAGTCATAAAACAAACAAAAAAGGGCCCAGTATCATTGTTCCAGAGAAGAATGTAAAAGACATTGAGGAGAATGTGTCTAAACCGTGGCAAACGAGCCAGGAGAAGAAGGTCAGCATGGGAAGGCTAGCAGAAAGCAACAAAATTAGGACTGCAACAGCAACTGTGTTTGTTAGAAAATGCTTTTCAGACGGTGATGTAGCTGTCTCCCCTCTGCATTCAAGCAGCCATTAGCCGGGGTGTCCTTCCTTTCTCGCTGCTCCCTTTCCTTTCTGTAGATCCTTCCACAAATCCCACAGCTTCCTTCTTCTCTCAGCTCTCACACGGTCAAGGCGAAGCAGGTGCAGGTGAAAGCATCCTCCTCACCTGTTTTCTTACCATTTTAATCTTGTTAATCATCATACTGCGTCTGCCTTTTTGTGTCAACTCTGAGCTGTCACAAAACTCTCATTGTATGTTTCAGATCCCATAAAACTACTCCTGTTTGTCTCTGGCCTCTTGAAGGCCTCCCTCTTCTTTGGCTCATGCTTATGCTCGTCGCTTATGCTCCCTTTGCTACACCTCCATTTTTTTTTCCTATAAATAAAGCCTTTCTCATCCCCATTCATTGCTAATTCTGTCCCACCTAACATGACTATTCTGAGATTGATCCCCAAACTGCTTCCTTTCCACTGGCCTGTCTGGTTGAGCTGTCTGGGTCAACTCTAGCTTTGATTTCCTTTCTCATTTTTGCTTAGGATCTGCGCGCCCCTGCTAAAATCAATTATATAGGGGATTGTTTTAATTATTTTTGATCTTTGCAGTTTGCTACTTTCTGTGTGGACTGAGTTCCTGCCTAAATGATTAATTGCTTTTCCAGAGTTTGTATTTACTGGTATTTTAGGGTTTTTTTTTCCCGGTACTTCACAGAAATGACCTTGAAATATTGATCTCTGAGAACAAAGCACATCATAGAGCTGTTCTGTCCCACAGTTCCTCCCCCAAGGAATGTGACTGCTGTCTAGCCTTTCTTTGGTGCCTAGACGATGACACGATTGCGCTAGAAGTTACAGCTTAGCTGGATGCAAACAGGCAGTGAAGAACTGCCCGAGCTGCTTGACTCCTGCCAAGTCCCGTGCTTCGGGCATCACCCTTCCCTCTCCCCCAGCATCCGTGTCCCAGGTATTTGCCATGTAACGCTGCTGCGTGGCGGGAACATCGCTGCTGCGTGGCAGGGCAGCTTTGCCAGGTCGCTAATCCCCTGACCTGCTCCCTCTGCCACGTAGGGCACTGCAGAGAAAACAAGCATCTGGGAGAGCTGGCTGCCTCCCGGATAGCTGCAGCAGCCCCTCGTCTCTCATGCGGTTCAGCATCATCTAAGGGCTGCCAGGTGACTTAGGAGCATTGACTGTGGGACCGGATGCATGTCCTTGTCACGCAGTGTGAGGGAAAGCGCCTCACCGGCCAACTGTGCAGCCCTCCGAGGTTGTTACTGGAACATCAACAGCGTGCGTGTGGGAAGCAGGGTCGGTCGGGAAGGGTCGGTGAGCAAAGTCTCCATACAAAGATCCAGTCTGTGCTGAAATGAAACACGGTTCTTCATGTCTTTGCTCCTCAGGACAGCTGATGAGAGCACAAAACCCATAATTTAAACTTTGTGAGGATTTGGGACATCTGGAGAAGTTAGTGCAACTATCAGATAAGTTAGGACTGATGAATTGAAGACGCATGGACACTTGTGCGGTGTTAGGCCCCGATTAAATACTTTCTACTGTGTAGTCACATTTTATTACAAATTACTTATGCTTGGAACATGGATAGAAAAGAAGCAGGTTATCTATTTACAGTCACTACACATTTACAAATATTATTTACAGATAATGACTTTAGTAATATATATGAGCAGAAAATATAGCACATATCAATATGAAACTGTACAGGGCTTAATCTCATGTCCTTTGCTGTGGCTGCATTTCACTTTAATAATAAATACAGTTCTATATTTACACATTTTACTTTAAAAATCTATTAAATGAATTTTAACAATTTCAAGTTTAAAATATCTGATCAAAATATTTCAAACATGGTTATAAAAATAAGACACAAAGTCGTTAGGACTTTCTGCAAGCTAAAAAAGTTCTGATAAAAGAAGCTTTCTTAAACTAGTCTGTAGAAATATAACATTACTTTGCTTCTCAAATCACTTTACAAACTTCTTAAATATAGCGAGCTGAAGGGAATTTCACTGACATTGAGCAGTGCAGCACAGATGGATCCCAGTTAAAATAAACCTAAGTAAACATGGTCATAGGTATTGTGCAATGGTTGACTGATCCTCTGCTTAATCCAAAGTGGTTTTAGGCATCATTCTGCAGCTGCATGCTGCACTGCTTCAAAAGCCACGAGAGATAAAGGATTGAGATAACTACACATACGACTTTATCATGCATAATGTCTGCATTTGCTCATTTTTCTTCCTGAAGTATGAACATGTCAGCCAAAGTCAACTGATGCCATCTGCAAATGCAAAACTAAAAATATGCCAGTGTGAGTGGAGAAGAAAATCAAGGCATATCCATTGCTGGCAACAGATTCTTCATTGTGAAAATCCACCCTATGAGTGCCAGGAAGTTACATACACAAAAACAGATGAATGACAGAGATCATCTTAATTACTGGGCTAGCCTAACTATGGTAATGTTCAAAAATTGCTTGGGCAGCTGGAGATTGAATGGTCATTAATTAAGAAATAAATACTGGGAAATAAAATGTTACTGTTCAGAAAAAAAAATAACAACAAAAAAACCCTCTAAATTTGTGCACTTTTGTGTCTTGAATGCACTGAAAATGTGCCAACTTTGAGAAAAGACTATTAGAATTTCCCTGGGTGACTTGGTCAAGGTCAAAGACCTTTCTAAAAGGTAAAGGGGTCTCTGCTGTCTGAAGTATTTTGACAATAGGCTGTAATTGGGAGGCTTCTGACATATGTGAACGTATGCCTTGATTTGGCAATATATTAACAAATTTAAAACTAGACAGAACTCTGTGTTAATCTAATCTCCTAATCTAAAGCCATGAAACTTCCCTGACTTCCAACAGCTCCCCCAATACCTCTTTTTGAGAACATATCTAGCTGGAATTTACATAGTTTTGGTAACAGAGTTTTCACCCTAAGCCTTTGTAATTCAATCACTAACGGCCATCACTGTCAACAATTTTCACCTATATTTCTGTGCTGTATATCCCTAATGGCAATTTTCAGTAGATCTTATTAGATTCTTTTCCTCTTGCCTAGATAGACCTCTGTACTTCAACTCAGATCACTTCTTTGATAACCTGCTACTAAAATCTATGATATTTAAATCCTTTTCAATTTTCCAATGTTCTTCGCAGCATGTGGATGTGAGCACTGTCTGAAATATTCTAGTAGTGCCTGCATCAGTGTTGGGACACAGACCACACAGCCTCTTAACTCCTACTTGATATTTCATGGTCTATAATTAGAATTTGTTGTATCATTTTGGATAGCTCCTCAACTGGGTGGCAACCATTAGCTAGAGGCTTTCAGGATGCTTCACAGGCTGGAGATCACACCAAGCAGGATTGCAGTTTCTGTTCCTAGACAAATGACTTAATGTTTCTAAGCAAGTATTTTTGGTGTCATTTATTTGCACTCAGCACATTCATCTTTCTATAATGATGATTTTCCAAGAAGCATTTTTTACTCTTGAATTCTAAGAATCATCTGCCAGTTTTATCAGCAGTAATTCTGGGAATAACTCTAAGTCATGACCAAACTGTGCAGCTCCTCACTAGAAAAATGTCCTTGTGACAGTGGCTTGCCATTTACAATTACATCTTAGTCACTTAGCAGGATTTTGATTAACCTCTTTTCTCCCATGTTAATTTTGTATTGTTCTAGCTGGCAGTTAAAAATGCTCTGTCAAGCCGGAAGACTTCTATAAAATAAATCCAAAATCAATTACATTATTAAGAGCATTACCAGTAAAACATGGAGCTTCATAAGTGTCTATTTTCCAGAAATCTTTAGGACTTTAATAGGATTAGTCTTCCACTTAAATACCTTGCTGAATCAGGGCCCTACACAGACACTTATAAAAACAATCATACAACTGGAAAAGTATTAAGATCAAATGATAATAATCAGAAAAACAAACAAGAACCCCAAAACACAAATGCTACCAGGTAATGCTTTGAAAAGAAAGCTTACCAGTTTAGCATGATATTTTTGCTCTTGACCAACAGATGCCTCTTGTGAGTTCTGCCACTTTAAAGGAGAACAGTTGATACAACTGCATGAACTGTGGCAACTCTCAGTTTCTTTTTTTCATTGCAGCATTTCCTAACAAAAGGGCCGAGAAGGCTCATGCGTTGGATTTTCAGCCTGGTGCATGTTTTGTGATGGTCCATTTTTCTGATTCACGTATTAATAGCTCAGAGCCATTCCATAGCTTGTATACACATACCCATATTTACTTTTGGGATTAACATTTTTGTAAACATAGATACTTTCTGCATTGCCACTGAAACTAGCGACATGGAACAAATGCTACTGATGAAAGATTACAGCTTTCTGCCATTTGATAAGACGATGGCATTAGTGAGTCGCTGGTAGGCATGTCATAGGATATGCCAGCACTTGTGAAGGTTACCAGTGCTTGTGTGGAGTCACAGGATTGTTTTTCCAGGTCTTCGGAATTCACAGAGATCAGACTGGTGTGTTTTGATCTCCTCCATAGCAAAGTTTGCTTTCGCAGACTTCCAAAATCCTCCTTAAAGTGTGGATTGAAAAGTATATAAAGGAGTGGGTTCAGGCATGCAGGCAGTGGTACAATCACTAGCAGTATTGATTTAATCACTTCTGGGCTGATAAAAGTGAGGTTTAGTAAGGAGGAGAAAGATAAAAAGGCCACAGGGCAATAAAGAATACAGTTAGTAAAAAGTAGCAAGGCTATGTGTTTGACCATAGAGCAATCCCAAATGTTGTCCAGTTCTCCCTTTTCTAAACTACAGTAGAGCTTTGTATAAGCAACAGTCATTACCAGAAAACACAGAGAGTTCAGCAGCACCAGCGCTACCATGTAGCCCATGGCAGTGGGTTCTCCAAAGGGCAATGGTAAACAAAGTGGGGAAACCCCATACTCACTTCCATTGAGGAGCGGGATCACTGCAATGACTAGTGCCAACAGAAAGCAGAACAGAATGGCTATTTTCACACTGGCAGTAGAGGATTTTGCTTCAAACTTTGCAGAGTGCTTTACAGAGAATGCACGTTCGAGCGTGGCAAGGGTAAGGAGGAAAATGGAAACCTCTGAAGCAAAAATGGACAGAAGGCCAGTTATTTGGCAACCAATTCCACTTTCCCACCGTGCTCCAAATTGAGCAAAGCTACCGAAAGTTGATGCGTCCACACTGGCTAATACTCCACTGGCCAGACCCATCAAGGCATTTACAATGGATATTAAACCAATCAGAAGTCTTATAGAGGACATATACAGCAGAGATCTGAAAATCGTAGCAGTCACCAGCGCATTGCAAATAAAGGCCAAAGCCACTATGGTCCACACTCCAATTCTGATCAGCCAGCTACCAAACAGATGGTCACATGGTTTGAAGGGACCTGAAAAAAAAAAAAAAGGTAAGGGAAACTCATGTAAGATTAAAAATAAATTATTATGCTGTTTAAGACCCTGACTTCTGTGCCTCTTGTTGGCTTCCACAGCCAATAAATTCCAGTCCAAAATTCAGGATTTTTTTTACCTCAATCAAGCTCCAAAATCAAAACTGAGTTTGGAGTGACTAGAGATCTCAGTAACGTACTGCTCATAGGCGTGTTCCACTGCTGGCGTACGGCGCTCTCTGCCCCTTGGCCTGAGCAGGCTGTGGTTTCTTTGCCCATCTGTGCAGGTGCAGTGTGAACGTGACCAGGAATCCCTCAGGGCAGGGCAGGATGGCCGTACCTCCCTTTTATCTCAACTATTGCAAAGGCAGATATGCAAAACACCTCTATGGGGAAATGGGAAAATCCTGAAGATCTCTGTCTTGCAATAGTAGCTAGATACATATTTTGCTATAATTTAACATCTGGGGGGAAAACTTTAGTCCAAGGAGAACAGTGATGGGAAGCTTATTTAATGGATGACATGCCCAGTGTGTAGGCTCAAGAAATGCTGTATTGTTTGTAAATGTGTGAAAAAACCCGAGAGACACTTCTCTCTGCCCTGGGACAGGGTTGATGAGTCCCAGCAAAGTCTCGTGTAATGCATACGGGCAGATGCGCTTTGGCTCCCTGACAAATGCTATTGCACAGTCCAAGACACATTTGCAGTAATGAAGAACATGTCACTGCTGTCTGTACGGTGGGAAGGAAGTGGACATGCTTCTCTCTGTGCCTTGAAGGAAGTTTTCAGTGGAATTGATGGACTGCAGCTTTGCAGTTTAAATGAAGAATTTCTTTTTTCTCCCTTCTACATTGATAAGCCAGGGATACACTACTCTGTAAAGGAAATGATGGTGGTGACAGTTATTTGTGATGGCCTGAGAAAGGTCCAGTAGTGTTTCGTATTTGTTAGCCATTGAACTAAACTCAAGGATCTCAAGTGTAACATCACATGGTGAAGTTCAGAGGAATTAGGTTAGTTTTATATGGAATGGCATATGGAATATGGCTCTATTCTATACCTTTTTTTTGCTAAAAACAAATTTTAAAAGCTTCTAGTCAGAAATCTGGAGTAAGAATCTGCCTGAGGATTGGGTAAAACTTCCAGTATATTCATAGATGAATTCAGTATCTGAATAGCTTTCTGGACCTCAGTGCAAAATTTATATTATTATAAAATGTATTTGTTCTCACCAAATTATTTCAAAACATCATGTTCTTCTTAGTCCCAGAACCAGACTTTGTTTTGCATCTCAAATATCTGATAAAGGTATATTTGGTTTCCTACCTGCCCAGCAGTTCCGTACCTGGAGAAGGTGAACATTGCACTGAATGATGAGCTTTTAAATCCTCTTCAAAATCCAGAAGAAAATCCTCAAAGTCACGTTCATCTATGGGGAAGAAAGCACCCAAATTTGCTACTGCTATTTTTAAGAAAACCTCTTTAGTATAAATTGCAAGATATGTCTGTTGTATTTAAGGATTGCTGTTGTCCCTTTGCCCGCCGAACTATAAGCAGAAGCAGACATAAGCTTACTTGGTTTTGAATCACTGTACTCAGAAATACTTAAAAAGTTGGAACTATCTTATCTCTGAAACAGCCACCTTCAGAAAGGTAGAACTTCTAAGAATTAACCCAGCTTCTTTTGCGTTTAGTTTTCAATGTCATAGCTTCACTATGTGTTCTTGGCTGCACTCTTGCTGGGGCCAGCCCCGGTATCTGAAATTAACGGTTGGCAGTAGAGACAGAACAGGAGACAGCAAGATAGTTTAACATGTATTGTAAGACAGTTACCTACAGTAACAGGTGACATAGCAGTCCTTGTGTTGAAAGGGAGGAAATATACAGTAATACTGGGAGTATTGCATTTAATTAACATCAGAGGGTGCTCCTGTGAAACTCAGTGTCAGAATTTCTGCTCCTTTCTCTGGAAAAATCACAGACTTTAGGTAGACCTAAAAGCAAAAGATGAGGCTAACCTTGAATTTGCAGCAATCCAGTATCCTTCCTGTGAAAATCGTCCATGCTGCTGTTCTCATCCTTGCTCCACTGGCTGGAGATTTTGTAGTGGCTCTCGCAGGCTCCAAAGGCACAGCACTGATAAGCATAAGGCATTTCCATGACCCTGACAAGGAAACATGCCGTGACACCGGTTTAGAGCGCCACCGTCATCGGGTTGTATTGACCCGCTAGTGTTAGCACAGAGGAACTTGGTTAAATAGCCGTGATTGAAAGTAAAAATATTTATGGGTAAAAATCAATCATGTTAATACAAAATGGATTCACATACAAAATTCCATGTCAGAAATGCAAATGATTTCTAGGTTTATTTTATTAAAGGTACAATAACATTTCCTATATATCTTCATGATGGACATATTTAATAGTATTTCAAATTATATTTATAATTTAACAGTTAGAGACATGTGTCTTGCAGCTGAGTGTTGCTCTGACATTCATATTTGTATTTTTTCCTTTTTAATGATTTTACACTGTAAAAAACTATTACTTCCTTAATTTTTTAAGCAGATTCAAAGATCACAACTGCCTCTACCCACATAAAAGGCAAAAAACCAACCAACTAATCAGTTGGACTAACAAAACCCACCATTATGTTCCAAATAGAATTTCTCTGATTTGGGGAAAATGAGATATACTTTTATATTCCTACTTCATCCTCTTCCCTCCACCTCAAACTTTTTTTTTTCACAGTGAAACAACAGAGTCTTTCATGCACAGAACAAAAAAAAATCAATATTCTGAACTGAATGGTGAATGGGAATGGGAATCCATCAGAAATATCAGGTGTGAAAACAGTGTCACAGAAGAAAAGGTTTTACTTAATTAATTGTCATAGGAATGTGCCTGGTGATACAGGATATTCATTACTAATTTTTTTAAGATCATTGGTTTTCCAGAACATAACTGAGTATCGATCAGTGAGTTTCAGTGATTTTGAAGATTTCTATTGTCAGTCGTGTCACTGATTTCCTATGTTTTGAATACCATTACTTTGGGATGGTATCAATTTTGAAGTAGTACGGAAAAACTATTTCTTTTTACTAGTCTTACTAGTTTTACAGACTATTTCTTTTATTTCTTGGACATGATGCTTTGGAAGTAGAGATACTTAATCTGTACTATTCTCCAATAATATGCAGTAAAACACAACAATTCACCTTCATTTCAAAAGCTGAATAAATAAAAAGATGATTAAAAATTGTTCTGACAACTTAAAAGGAATAAGATAGAACTATATCCTACTATCAGATCACCTTTAACAGTTTAATTGTGTAAATTAACATAATGAATGCTCTAAGAAACCTTTTATGTCCTGGGAAATATGCAACAGGATCAGTGTGTGAATAAGGTCCAGTGTCAAAGGGGGTTTAAACATGCACACTAGCTAAAGGCTTGGTACAAAGGAGAACAAACTAACCTTAACCCTAAAATTATTTTTTGAATTAGTGCATCTTGGGGCATTTAGTTTCTACTTGATGATATGTCTTTTGGGAATTAGCGACAATAATCTGTACTGTTGAATGTAATGCAAAAATTTTACATTTGATTTTTTTAAGTAGAGTTCAAGGTGGCCAAGATAAATCAACTTTATGTCAAGAGATCTAAGTATTTAATTTCTAATTCATTTCTACGCATATATTCTTTTAAAATAATGAGATTATCTAATTAAACCATTTGTAAAAAAGTATCCCAGAAGCTGTCCTTATGTAATTATTATGAAACCCACAGTTTACTAGAGTACCCCACAGTTAGTCACCCTCTAGGCTGAAAAGCAATTCCCATGAATTGTTTAACACTAGAAATGCCTCTTTTATGACAAAATAACCTTATTTAAAAAAAAAAAACAAAACACTGAGAGTTCTACGAGGTGATGGTTGTGACTAGTGGCTCCAGACCTCTTGGAAGAAGTTCATACTCCTGTGGGAAGACTAACCAGAGGATCCTGCATTCTCAAGTGACTAATGCTAATGGTTAATCCTCTGGTTAATCCAAAGGCACCATACGCTTAATAATGACAGGTTTTCAGATGCTGTTGGTCTTCTACCAGTCTGACAGACAATCCTGGTGTAGAAATCTGGGCCTCTCACATTACGCTCCTTCACTCTTTCCAACCCTACCCTCAAACTTTTATACTATCTTAAAGTTAGAGCAAGACTCATTTTTCCAGCCATAGAGTGCTGGAATCTATTCTTTCTACAGTGGGTTCCTCCTTGATATGGGTGATTTAGATTTTGTCAAGTTAAATCCGTTAAAAAACACTAGCCGGGTCTGTTTTTATGTACTGCTTATCTTCCTGATGGTATCTGTAGCTTTGCTTTTATTTTATTTCTCCTTCCTGATGCAAGGAATGCTTGCTTTGGTTTTTGTTTAAGCAGCAGAGAACACAATGCCGTTTTTCAGCTCACAGAGGTGTGTAGATGTCAATGAATGGGAACACACAGTTATGATAGATGGAACTAGTAACTGAATTCTTTACAGTTGTGAATCAAAGCATCAGATAAAGAAGGAAGGGGCGGTTGGCACCACGGCTGTATTTCCTCATAGTTTGCTACAGCAGGCTGGGCTAGGCTGTGTACTTGCTTGCGCTGTTGCTGAAGGCAGAGGATGCTCTGCTGTTTGATGTGTTTGTGCGTTGGAGGGCAATGACCCACTTAGATGGGCAAGTATGAATGTAGGAAGCTTTCATCCAGGAATTTGTCTTTAATGTTATAAGAAACTTCTAGTTCCAACAATTATAAAGGGTGAAATTTCATTTTGTTTTAGGTCTCGCTTCAAGCTTGGTGCTTTATTCATTGCTCATGAAGTGATCCGGTGTTAAGTCATGACCATTTTAATTCATGGCCAAGATGATAATCCAGGTCAAGATTTTACCCCATTCTCTCCTGACTAGATGACCTTTGCTCTTACAGATATCAATCAGCTTGAGATATGCGATCATATCTCATACCTTTTTTAATGACTTCAGCTATTGCCTGACACTTCCTTGTAAAGTACTTACAGGGATTAGAGCCGCTGTGGTTGTATTTTAGCAATGTAGAGAATTTTACTGGGGGAAAATATATTTTTAATAAAAAAATTAACAAATCTGAGTTGTACATAATTCATTGAATTATTCTAGCAGCAATACGTCTTATGCCCATAGGCCAGACCTATACGTATAGATTACTGTACACTCGCTAGCTTGACTCAGTGATTTTCTTGTATTTACACGCTTTTCAAGAACTTTCAGATATTTAGGATTGTCATTTGCCTCAAGGTGTAGGCAAAGTCAAGAAAAACAAGTAGTCTCATACACGGTGATCAAGTCGCTGCCCAATCTTCTCTGTAACAGACTATAGGTATTGGTTTTATTAAGTCTTTTAAAGCATTTGTTGCTAAACCTGGAACCATTTTTGGCAGCTCTTCTTTCTGGTTATAGTAATATGCCATCACAGAATTTTCTAGTGTGAATCCCTGCAATACAGTATACAGAGATTCAAGGAGCTTCCCTATTTCTACTCATGACTCCCTAACTTATATAAGTCCAAACTGCTCTAGTCCTTTTCACCAGTGTCACCTCTTCTTGAACTGTCGACCTGCTGTGACTTATGGAACTTTTGCAGTGCTAAAGCTGAATGAAGAGAGGATATACTTATGCACATGCTATTTGTTTCAAAATTATGATATCAAATCTTTTCCAATAAAATGAGGAAATGGAGAATAAAAATATATCTTGCACTTGGACATCTTTGCCCTGGCACAGGCTGCCCAGAGAGGCTGTGGAGTCTGCTTCTCTGGAGATCTTCCAAACCCCCCTGGATGCCACCCTGTGCCACGTGCTCTGGGTGTCCTGCTGGAGCAGGGGATTGGACTAGATGATCTCTAGAGGTCCTTTCCAACCTCAACCATTCTGGGATTCTATGATTCTGTGATCTTCTAGTTAAAATAAAAAAATCAAGGGAACTAAAAGTTAGGTCATTCCCAAATATCCAATACTGAAGTCAGAGGCAAATCTCCCTTTAAAATAATTTTTCTGTGGTCATCCAATGACTGGCAGAATTGCAAATAATCTCTAGAAAACATTCCCTTCCCCTCACAGAGCATCCAGCAGAAAACTATCAGCATCAAAATGTTTCAATAGTGATGGACAAGTATTATCTGAATCTTAATCAAAAAATCCAAGTTAAAATCTGTCCATTTCTGCTTTAAATCGGTCCATTTCTACTTTAAACAAATATGACCAAACATTTAAAAATTTTCTTCTCTTCTTATTTATTGAGTTCTCTTTAAATTTGACGGAAGTTCTTCAAGAATAGCCAGCAGAAAAGCATATCTCTAAGCAATATTGTTTTAACAGCTTTTGAAACCTATCAGCAGCAAGCAGATGTGTCTCACTTTAAGCAAGTGCTGGAGTTAATATTTCAAAACCCTTCACAGTTTCTTCAGTTAAAAGTGAGCACAATAAAATAAGTCTATCATATTTTTATCATATTTGCTTTAGTTTTAAAAGCACAGATCAAAGTGATAATACAGAGCAACATGCCTGACACACCTTCTACTGCACATGAACCCAAATGTGGCTTATTAGTTTTAGTGATATACTCACTTGAGTTCTGGAAAATTTTCAGATGATATCAAACTTTGTAGGGCATGATTTCCTGTTAATTTTAAATGAGTTAAACCATGAAGCCCTGTCACAGGAAAAGAGGACAAAAGGTTGGATGACACGTCCCTGCAAAACAGCAAATAAAAATCAGTTTACAAGTTTTCATTTTTTTTCTTCAGAACTAAATGTGTAATGCTGGAAAAACAGGTTATACATTTCTGACTCTATCAAAGATCACTGCATTAAGTAGAGATCCCCCCAAACAGCAGAGCGAATGTGCAGCATCATTCAGGAGAACACCTCTTGGCATTAGAGGGGCCCGGCTGTATTGGACAGCAGGAAGCAGGAAGAGTTCATAAAGACCGAGAAGAACTTGTAAATAAGGCCTGCAAAAATACATCTTTTTTTTTTTTTTTACCACTAGCTGCTGAGGCTAAAGCTACTAAAGAAGAAAACCCATTCTATCCAATGACAATAAAATGAAATAAAATGCTTTCTTGAAAATGGTATTCAATTTCGAACTTGATTTCTTAGTCCTGATACAGAAATAATAACAAACCTGTCCTTGAAACACTGCTTCAAAAGCCTAAACTACTAACAGAAGAAAAGTAGATACTTCACAGGCCCCAAATCACTGTGATTACACTTTATGCATATATACCATAAAAATCACTGTGTTTACACTATATGCATATATACTATAATACTATGGGAGTTGGTGAAGCATGAAAAAGAAGACATAGAGATAGAAATTCAATAGATCAGAGAATTACAGTAGAGAAAACCTCTATTTCTGCTGAGTGTGGGACTAAGTTATGAAATTTTATATGCTCTTGCAAGAAAAATGGGAACATTTAAACATATAGATATATAAATACTTACAGTTTGATCAGAGACGGTAAAGAAGAGAATGCATTGGGATGAATAACTTTAATTTTGTTCCATGCTAAATCCCTGCAAGAAAAGAGAACAGAAAATTACATACCCACTAAGTGAATATGGCAGTTTTCATACACTGGATTAGGATGCCTAAGTATAAAAAAGGTATTAATTACATGCAAATACTTCCAATAAGCTTCTGCATATCTCATAATGAGATGTCTTTTCACAGTTTTTAAATGATGTTAGTCCATTAAAGGTGTTAGTTACTAAACTGACAACTTTTTCTAAAACTTCTTTATGACTTCTATAATCTAGCTTGGTTGCTTCCAGTCTGCTTCACAGTATACCACTGCAGCACAAAGAACAGTGTGCACATACACAGCTTCTAAGAAATTCTCACGAATTTCTAGGAAGAGCAAATCTGTTGCTAAGAGGCTCAATTTCCTAACCAGGATCCTCACCTCCCTTGAAAAATCAGAAAGTTTGAAAACACTAAAAAAAAAAAAAACCATGAAAAGAATTATAGCCATGAGAAATTGATAAATTTATCCACAAAATTACTATTAGAATACTTGTCTGAGTCAAAACCATAAATCCATGCAGGATTGGTATGCATTTCTTCACCTACCATCCTCTATGAGATTTCATGCTCCCTAGAGCCCACCATTGTGAATCTGCCAACAGATACCACCTTTGGCTCAGTATCTCTCTCCACCATCACTAGAAATGTTTAGAAGCAGCAACTATCACAGCCGTATGTTTACAACGGTGAATTCACTGCTGCAGATGATGAACTTCACAGTGTTTATTCCGGCTTTACAATTATGACCTAATGGGTGAATGATCCAAGTGAGGAAAAACAGCAACATTTGGGGACAGGACAGTACACGCCGTGTTCCTGAGAAGCCGGGTGAGTGGATCGCGGTTACGGCTGTACTCACAGAGAACGCAGCGACGCCAGCTGCCGAAAAGTGTCTGCTTTAATTTCATCAATTTCGTTGTGATGCAAGTCACTGAAACAGCAATAAGAATCTCATTGGTTTCAAAGGCATTTCGAGGATGCTTTGGTGTTTTTTAGACTGAGTTTTTCGGTCAGCTTCCTTACATTGTAAGGGTATGTACGTGGGGTATGTCAAATTGGCTAGCAGTAACAAAATTTATTATGTCCACGCAAATTTGTATACAGATGTCTCTTTTTAGGCTTACATTTTTTGGAGCTTTTTACATGCAGTAAAACAGGGTAAATCTTCCAGCAGATTATAAGACAGATCCCTGCAATACACAAGAGAAGAAAATAAAGATTAAAAGCAAGATAACATTAAAAGAAAAAGCTGTCCTTCTGGAAATCAACAAACTTCATGCTGGATTTAAAAATAACTTGTCTTTATTCAGACTCACAAAGGAATAGGAATGTGCAATCTTAGTTCATCTGTCAGATTTTGACTTCTAACTGAAGAGAAGGAGGGGAAGGGAGGGGAAAAGTTAGGATGTACTGAATCCATATCCTATGCTTGAAAATTCCTTGCATTGTCTGAAGATTTCCTGCCTGAAACATAGACATTTGAGTGTTTTACAGCAATGAAATCTGCAGTATTCTCTTATGGAATAGCTTCATATTCATCAAATCTAATATGGACAAATACTTACACAATTTGAAAAATCTACCAAATATATATACTCATATTTTGTCCGAAAAGATTGGATGTTTTCTGACTAGAGTCTCACTGAACAGCAATCAGCTTTCCAGTCTACACTTTTAATTAAGAAGTGTTGCTTCTGACCCTTAGAACTGTCTTATCTTCTAGTTGAGAGCTCTGGTTAAAAATACACTGGAACTAACTTGGAAATCAATCACTACATGCAGGAAAAAAAATAAAAAGACTTGAGCCAAAACTCGACAAATTACAGAATAAGTGAAACATCTGGACTGATTTATAGTATAATATAACTAATCAAAAACAAGCCCTGGCAATTTGCAGAAATTGGAAAGAAAAAATAAGAACCAATTCTCCCGCCCCCACCCCCTCCCTCGAATAACAGTCTCATCCTGTACATCTCACTCAGGGAAAACTCACCAAACTGAATGGAAATTCAGCTTATGAGGAGATCATTGTAACTATAAACAGGAAAGATGTCCTTTCCCACTGTTATCTAGTATTATCCATTTAGAGAGTAGTATGTTTCCCTGCCTGCTTTAAATTCTTTAAAACTGGTTCAGCTCTATTAAGTTGCTTCCTTGGAGGAAAAAAACAAAACAAAAAAACGAAGCAAAACAAAACAAAATTTAATTTTCATTTTTGCTGTCCTGATTTCATATGTTCTATATGTGATTTGCAGAAATGGTACAAGCAATGACAGTGTGTGAACAATATGTATCCCATTTTACTGTGCACACAGGCTACCTTTAATATACACACATTTTTGTTATGGTAGCAAAATTTACTTACTCTTTCAGCTCGCCTTAAAAGCCTCCAGCTCACTAGAATTGTTCTCTAACATGCCTGGCTTGGACCACAGGTCTAGCAAGCTGGAGGCTTTTAAGCTGTGGTGAAAGATTTTTGGTATGTCTGGTGGATTATGACTATCCTGTCACACAGATGTGCCTCTTAGGTCTTCTTAAAAGGATGTTACCAACCTGGATTTTATACATACTGACACTCCCTCTCCACACATCAGAAAAAAAAATCCCCCTGCCTTTGGTCTGATACAGTAATAGGAAATATTTTGTTCCATTTTGTTATAAAAAGCGTATTACACAAGGGTCTTTGCAGCAGAAGTGCTCATGGTTCCCATGGTGAGGTGGGAACCTCATCCTTACCCATGCTGAGAGCTGCCTTGTGAAGACCACTGGAACCATGTTCTCAGATGGACCTTTGCTGCAGGTGGGTATTTGGAAGCATGGGAGGATGCCCCATTTGGCTTTCAAAAATTATTTGTGTTTGTAGATTTGTGTCTCAAAGCAGAGCATTTTTTGCTGTGTCTGAGCCAGGAAGTCTTCAAAATCGCTGCCTCCAGATGACTTGTGGGCTTCAGTGCCCCCATTATTATTCATGAAACAGAGAAAACTAATGCGCAAACTTAAATGTGGCCTTGGTGGGTTTGTTCCCATCTGATGGAAACAGGGAAAGAGCAACTTGGAGTATATGACACTGCTGTCAAATTCATTCCCCTACTTTCTAAATGTCAGGAAAACATAAAATGTGAATTTCCAATGCAAGGTCCCACTCTACTATGAACTGTGTTTATATTACTGTAGAGTTTCTGTGCCTTCTGTTTAGAGCTTATTTATCGTTTTTGAATAATACAAGACATATCTAAGCTTAAGTCTGTGTGCAAACTTTCTTCTGGCAGCAAACTCAGTTCTTGTCTTTTATCATTCTAGAAATGAGTCCATGAAGTAAAACTTAATTTTTCTAGAAACAGTTTGTGACATCCACGCTGGTATTCAAATAATGTGTTATAATTAGTACTATTTCAGCGTTGGCCAAGACAGAACTAATACCAAATACATTCCTAATGATGTAATGTAGAAGAAAGTGCTGTTGGCTCATTCTCAAAGAAGCAGACACAATGATTACTTTTGTTAGTGACATATCCCAAGGATATTTGCAAACTAAAATAATACTGTATAGTTAGTAGAAAAACTATGCCCCATCATGCAAAGGAATAGTCTATTAAAACTTCAGTCAACTACTAATGTTTGGTTGGAAAAGAAAGTAAAAAAGAAGCATAATAAAACTCAAAACTGCAGTCATTATTCAATTTTATTTTCCATTGACTTCACTGAATTATCTGCCTCAATGGGAAAAAGAGAGACATGTGGAGACAGAAGGAACCCAAACAAGGCCATGTAAGTAGTTCTGGTGTTTTTTTTTAACAAAACAGAGAATCATTTTTCCCTTTCCTAAAAATATGTGAAGTAACTATATGTAAAAAGCACTCTTCAACAGAGCATGGGAAATCCTCACTGATAAGTGGACTGTGAGGTTGTTAAAGATTGAACAAAATAGGGGCCTGCTCCGTTACCTGAGTTCCTAAGCAGTAATGTGATACACAGAAATATCAGAAAAATTGGCAATTTCAAAATCCTAATGATTTCATTTGTGCACTAAACTCTTGCTTTCATGTAATGTTATCAATCTTACTGAAACGTACAGCACTTGGAGATTAGGTAACTGGTCACAGGCTGATCTGGGTAGAGAGGTGATTTGTGCTCCTGTGAGTGTCCTGTTGAAAGTATTTAAAAATATATTAGTTTTTAAACACTGCAAAGAAAATACTTTTTTAGGTCATTCCTTAAAATAAGTCAATATCCCAGAAATGAAAATAAATTAAAAAAAATTGTTTTGCATAGTATGGAGTACTTCTCTAGCACTTACAAACTCTCCAGACTTGTAGTCCCAGTCAGATCAGGAAACTCTTTTATCTGTGAAGCACCGTTTAAAGTCCTAAAATTTAAAAACATCATTTCAGTATCATTATTGTCAGGGAACTGTGGGACAATTGTAATAGTGCACTATATAAAGACAATTAAAATTAAAAAAAATAAACACATACAGAGTTCTCAGTTCTGGTAGGTGTTGAAAAGCAGATTTTCCAACAAGCTGGATAGGGTTATCATAGAAATGTCTGCAAAAATTGGGGAAAAAGACATTTTATGCAAAATATTTTAAAAGATTCAAAATAAATCACACAATTACACTATACCAAAATGAACAAACTCTGCAGAAGGAATCACAGACTTGGTGCACCTCCGGGCTTTTCCTCTCCCCCTAACCCATTTCCATCAACGTTATTTGGAATGCTCAAGCAGCCACTGTTGCCTTGGCTGCAAAGCTAGAAGCCAGCCAATAAAATATTTCCTCTCTCTCCCAGGTTTGCAAAGATAGAAATTCAAAGATGAAGCACTGGTTATGATCTAATACACATATAAATTTATCAGGTAAAATAGTCAGAACTTTATATTGCTGGAAGAGGCTGCCTATCCATAGCATTTGAGTCCCATGGCATTTTTGAAACCATTTGGCTTTTGCTCAGAATAACATCCCTCAAAGTGAGTTACTGTTTTTCTCACATTTATTTTACAATTTCTTATTTTGCAGTTTGCCAATCAAATTCACTCATATATAAGACAACAGGAACGGAGACTAGAAGCCATGAAGAGTAATTTTTTGCTAGCTTCTACAGTGAGAGTAATCTTGAGAGACTCATAAGCTACTGGTTGAACAACAGGTCAAATGTACATGTAAATGGGGATGCAAACTGCCCATCTCTCCATGGAGGTGGAGAGATACGAGCTCTTATCTGCTTGTGTAATATTGTGCTACACAGTACAGCCAGACCTGCTGGATAGCCACGACTGTGATATTTAATTCCATCTTTTCTAACAAGTGTTATTGGTAAACTATCGTAACTTACATTGTATTAAGCGATGGATTGCCCACAAATGCACGCTCTGGTATTGACTTGATGTTATTGCTATGAAATCCTCTAGAAAAAGGAAAAAAATAGTTTATATAGTAAGAAAAACATAGTGAATGCATGATCTGGGATTTTTTTGTTCATAATAAGAAAACGGGCTTTATTTAAATGTTAGTCCTTGGTTTCTAGAAGAAGACAAGTTCTAGAAAATCACACAAAAAAAAAGGAAAAAGGAAAGAAATAGCTGGGATTCTGCACTCTTCTATGTGGACAATGTCTTGGATGAAGCAAGTTACAAAATATCATTTTAAAATTGGGATTGTATAGTAGGAAATAGTGCATAATAGTTGTACATCATATATCCATGTAGGTACATGGTAACTGTGTATATACATATACATAAATTATATGCTATATATAAAATATATACATATATATATTCACCCTGTACTTGTTAAACTACAAGTACTTCATCCCTCAGATAATAATGAATTGTTTATAATTGTTTTATACACTAGACTGTAATATGCTGAGCCCCACCAAACCAACTTTTTGTTGAAATAATTTAGACGTGGACATGAACAAACTATCCCATGTGTTTGTGCCTGCTGAATAGAGAACCAAATCTTTGTCTTGTCATTAATTACTGGATTTTACTCATATGAGTAATTCTCCATTGTGAGAAACAAAAGAAACAACTAAGCTTCAAAAGGAACAATGATGATTTGTGTGGGAAACTCCCTTCAGTTCAGTCTGGTATGAAAAAAAACTTCCCAGTGTAAATTTATGCATTTAGAAAGCCTCAAACTGTTCACTGATGCAAGCACATATGGTCATTACTTGAACAGGTCCCACAATATTGTTTTTACTCATTCAGCTGTGCTGTTACTTCTGATGAGCTACAGAAAAAAAAAGTGTTCTGAATTCCTAGATCTTTTGTATGTAATAAACAATATAATCTATATACAGAGAGATTCTAAGGAATTTGAGGAACCATTTCATCTAGAAGCAATAAACAGCCTGTCTGTATATCTGTACTGAATGGGATTCCTCGCATGGCAGAAACGCTAATGAAATGGCATGACAGTTTCAGAGACGGAGCAGCACTATCCTCAGTGAAGAGCATATACCAGCACGTTCCTACCCAGATGGACAGGGTCTGTTTCCTGTGCCCAGTTGCTGTGGCACTGTACTCCACTGGGTACAGTCAACTGAAGCTGATTTTGATCTTCTTTGGTCACATCAGAAATGAATGTGCTGTGTGCACCACTGGGTAAAAATCTATAGTAAGGTCATACTGGGAAAATGCTTCTGTAGGTATGTTTGAAATCCAGCCTGCCAAGCACTACTCTGCATTAACTTTGGGTAATAAGTATATCCACTTATTTTAGAGGGCTAACTGCTCTTACAACTGAGTCCTTCAAGGAGAGTATCTGGGACAGTGCAGATCCTGTAGCATCAAACAGATCTGGCACCGACCCCCCTGGCCACTTGCCAGCAGATCCACAGCTCTTGGTGTCTGCAAGTCCTTCACGACTGGCCATACTCTGTGCTTTCAAGCACGGGCACAAATTCTGACAGAGAAGCCAGCCCTGACCATGATCATCCTTGCTCCAATAGCCCTACAAAGAGTTGAATCTCTGTGCTCTAGGGCTCCCACTTAGGTCAGAAGTGAAGGACATGCAGAACCTCATGGGAGACACCCCACACTGGGTGGGGGGACCAGCATCCTTAGCCCAGACAAAGCACTGCACAATATGGTCAAATTTGGGACTTCAAACTGCAGTTTCATGTTCCATATTTTTTGCACCTAGGAAATTATCTGAACCAGCAATGTTGAGGTGAGTCCTGATTAGAGGTAATCTCAAGCTCATCAGGCAATTTGCTGGACTGCACGATCTGCACTTACTGCAAACCTGGAGTTATCCATGTTTGGCTACTGGCTCCTGAGGACAGCACAGAGTCAGTACTTTGAGGCCTCTGGATTTCATGGCAATCGTTTGTAGCTCACAGGGCACATTGAGGCAGCTAAGATTAGCTGGACTGAGAAATTCGTAGCCCCTTTCCCTTTTCCAGAGCCACACTCTTTGCCAGCACTGGAGCTGCTGAGCTGGAGTCAGCATTGCCTGGGGATTCCCTGCTTTGGAGAAAATCCCAGGCAATTACTTAAACTGGTTTTATGATCAGTTTTTGCTGCAATAGTGGCACATCTGTGTGCAATTGCTAGAGAATTACCTAACTTTTAAAAATCTACACCGATGTTTCCAGTAATAAGGTAGATGTATCAAATGGAAAGAATTTAGAACATACACACTGTTGCTAAATCATTCATTTTCATCTGCTCTTTTAAAATTTGGCTAGTTTCTACAATAAAAATATTTAGTTAGTTATTAGTGTTGATTTTATTTAATGGAAACAATGTGTACTGAGAAGTGTTTTATTTAACAGTTTTGCAAAGGACTGTCTACATTTAAAATAATTTAAATTTTAATTTAAAGCTAAAAATGGGGTGAGAGGAGGGAAGCAAATGAAATTTAAACCTGACGGGCACATAGGAGAGATACAGCTTTTTCTTAGCATAGAAGACTGTGGTATTTTGAACAGTCTGAAACAAACTGCAGTATTTGGTACTCAAAACAAGTTAGTGTTCATTATCTACTGCAGCATATTCCAAGGATGAAATTCCCGGAAAAAAAAACACTCCACAGTACATTTCAGTACAAAAGTAAAAGTTGTCAGAACTTAAATGCTCCAAACTAAATCTTGAAAATTATCTTTATGCATGTTGGCATGCTTATTAGTTATTTCCAGGACATCAGTTGTTAAGGATAACTGATATGATCACCAACAGTAAAAGAAAAAAAAAGCCAGTCACACACTAGACAAAACATCCTACTTCCTAATACGACTCAGTACTCACAATTCTTTTAGGTTTGTCAGTGTCCTTATAGCAGTGGGAAACTCGTCCAGACTGTTGTAATTTAAATCTCTGTGTAAAAATAGATTGTATTGTTTAGGTTATACAGTCTTTAAGGGATAACATAGAATTGTTGGCATCTGTAACAAAATATCATCTTCCATGCACTACATAAATACATGAGCCAAAAGTCAGGAAATCCTCAAAAGCATATGGATGTTTTCTAATAAATTCCATTCAGGGTACATTATGATTTCTATTTTTTGATCAGCCTCTTATTTTTAATTGCACATTAGTTATATTTCAATGAAGAAAATATAAATGGATTCAGATACTGGTAAGGGACCTGCTTGGTAAATTCCCTATCCTTTTTATTCTATGAAAGCATTAATGGAAGAATATGTGCCTTATGAATAGAATATTCAGCAACTATGTACTGTGACCTGAATTTTACAGGGCTGATCCGAGTTAGTATAAAGGTTTCAATGCCCTCTAATACATTGTCTTATTGTCTTAATCTTTCATTTTTTTCTCTGATGTTTCTTATTATGGTCTGTGAGACTAAAAAATATTAAGTGGGAAAAACAAGAGATACTGGAACTGAGAGAGTAAAAATGATTGGGAGATATCTTCTTCCGTTCTAACCATATGGGTGGTTAGAATATGGTTCTAACCATATGGGTGGCAAAATATCCGGTGAGTTCACCATCAATCATTAACAATATTGTTAACTGTGAGTTTTGACAATATTCACATGGAAAACCATACAAATCATAAAAAATAGCATTTAACTAGCCCAGTGACCTTTGCTTTAAGAAATGCTCACGCTACAAAGCTAATTAGACCTCATTCTGTTAAGCTGAAGAGACTGTACGCATACTCCTGCCCTTACTGTGACATGTGTGTCATATAGCAGAGGACACCTGAAACTAAGACTGAGATAAGCCTGTTTAACATGATGCTCTTTGGACACTGCTTTTTGAGGCATATAGTCTAAAAATCTTCAGTAGGAGACTTTACAAATGGGCAAAGCACAGATCACAGTTTACAATAGATTGAAATTGAAATAGTATCAGGCTGAAGTAATGCAGGCAGGAAACTGCTGTCTGAACTCACCAAGGCTTTCCTTCCTGCTTGTAAATCTTTCCTTCTCCTGCTCATTGATAAAAAGAGATTATAGGCACATACAGTTTTGTTTTCCTGTCCGGTGATATGCAATTTCCAGACTTATGTGCTGATGCAAACCAATGGCCCTAAAGCTGGTTTCCATCATTTACACTGTGATCTCTTTAGATTATCTTGAAATTATCTCAAAACTGGTCTATACAGTGTGGTTGCCAATCAGTGTGCTTGATGCTAATGCTCTATTGCTCTATTGCAGGGAAGTGGCTGCACCTACACTTATGCCCAGGCGCAAGGCTAAACTCTACGCTTTCAACTCTTTCATATCAAGTGGCTGGGTTTGTAATTTCTTACTCCATTGTTCATTTTTTCCCCACATTTTTGACCAAATGCCATGTGAATCTAATTAGAAAAAAATAAAAAACAAACTATTACATTATCCTTCTCCCTTTCCTGTTCCCCTTTCCTGTGCTACACTGAGGGACTTCCTTTCAATTCACTGTAGGCTAAAAGTCAAAATTGTAACGTTGCAATGCAATGCTAAGGGATGATGCAATCAAAACTAGTGATTAAAAAAGACCCAACTTCTTGGCTTCTCATCTTAGTGAAAATGAAAATGGGTACAAAGTGCTTCTGTGAATGAGAAAGCAAATCATCAGCTTTGCATTAGCATAACCCTTGTTTGATACTCTACCTACTCGCTCTTGATAATGGGTTAGCACCATTTTAGCCCCTGTCCTGGTTGGGTAAAATCTCTAAGATCCCTCACCAGCATTCAATTGGTGCAGATGCAGGGTCAAAGAAACACAAAGTTTTCTTATCTATGGACCATTTTGGGGTTCTGGGGTCTATTCCAGTGGGCAACATCTTTACTCAACTAACTGGCAAATACTTTCTTTTTTGGCATCCTTCGGTAGAATTAACTTTTGTTAAAAAATGCAAGAAAATTGGAAGTGATATGAACAAAACTATGGGGAAATCTAAAGCAATTTCAATATTTGCCAGCGGCACTTTTTAATGAAGCTCTCTAAAGACATAAACTTGAATACAATTGAAGAATTCCTTCCCCCTGCCCTTCCAAAACACATATACATATGTTTTTTACAGGGATAAAAAAAAAACAATAAACCATTTGATTTTATAACTCACCCCTCAACAAGACAGATTATTAATATTAAAGCTTTTCATTCTGACAATTTCCCAATCTAGATATTAGCTTAGCTGATTAAGACAAATAATATCAACCTAGACAAGTATAGCTGCTCATGAATAGCAACTTCTTTCACAATGTGAGGTACAGTTTTCAAACGTCCTTTAAGTCATTGATAATTGATAATGCTTATTAAAAAGGCAAGTTAGTTTTACGGTCAAAACCAGATTTTATTATACACATTCATTGTGAATGATCACTTAGATCTTGCAGCAATCAGGCAATCCAAAAACAGATTTAGCTTTTAGGCTATTTTTATTCTTTCAGAATATTAATGAAAACACTGGGGGAAAAAAAAAGGGAAACAAATAAGAGGTCAACTCACAAAGTCTCTAGGCTGTGGAGCCCATCAAAGCATTTCTTTCCCAGGGAGTAGATTCTATTGTTATGGAGATGTCTGCAAGGGAACATTAAGCACACAGTCAGGAAAGCACATTGCACACGGTGGAGTAAAGCAAAACATTTTGATGGTTAAATCAAAAGAAACTTATTTTCAAGCATGTGCTGATTACATGCAAGTCATGCTTTTGCAGAAACATGTACAGGAGGCACCTCTCCCCGGCCTTTCCTCACGGTATCTCCCCACCCATGCTGGCTTTGAGTTGGTTTCACAGAAAGGATTTGTTTTAAAAACACTCAGATTGTTTAAAAAATGCATAACTTAGTAGCTTGGGGTTTGCATATTAACCACTGTGAAACTCTAGATTGATGATTAATTAACATGTTGCCTTAAAACTGTGTGGTGGAGCAAGGTGTGTTTGGTAGATGTATATTCAGAGGATGCTAGAGGGAAGGGCACAGCTGGAGCAGGTGAGGAGATGGGGAATAAAGCGGGCAGGAAACAGACATTCGGCTTGAAGAATTTTGCTTGAGACGTAAATCACAGAACAAAAAAATGTAGCTTCAATGAGATCAGTAAAAAATGATCTTACATGTGCTGTAACTTGTACTCTTTTGAAACAATAAAAATCAACAGTTACTTCTTCAAATGTTCAGCAATTGGAAGCAATTTTATTATCCTACAGGATATGTTATATTTTGATCAAACTTGCCCACATGGAAGTTTGGGACTTTGATACTCTATGTCATAATGGTGCCTATTTCTAAGATTTTTTGATTGACATAGAGAAAAAACCCAACCAAATAGAACAGAACTTGGGGCAACTTCATTTTTTTTTTAAGACTTTTTTTCCCTACTAGACATTTCTTTCATTTTATGTTTGACACTCCAGCTCCAAAGGAGAGGAAAAATATGGGAGTAGCACTTTAAATGAAAGGAGGAACTGTGAATAGGGAGCTGCCAGGCACAAATCTTTCAACACTTCACTCCACTTCAAAAATATTTTTAAAGATCACAAATTCTCTGAATGTTCTTCAAAACATTTTGCAGAAATTTAGTTTATCTGCTTGTCCATAAATAGTCCATAAAAGTCCAGAGATTCTGGATAAAAATGTGAAAAATGCAAATGTTTTGTGTTTTTCTCCTTTCCTAAGAAAAATCCTAATCAACTCAAAAAAAAAAAGCCTACTGCATGGACCCTTCATGCTCTAGTTACTATAAAGAGTTAACCCCAAATTCCAATTATGTTTGGATTTTTAATGACTAAAGTTTCAATCTTACTCTTATTGAACTTTTTTTTTTTTTAATTTGAGACACTGAATGGTAGACAGCAGAACCATACATACAGGTTTCGGTGAGTCAAAAATATCAGATGTTGCAGATAATGAGGAATGATTTAATTATTAGTAAATCCATTAATAAATAAAAGACTAGAAGACCAGAAATAAGCAGGGTTGATCTAAAGAAAGAGGCACTAACTGAGCAGAGACAATTAGGACTTGAAAAGAAGTGATTTTCTCCTGGATATCTTAATTGCCCTCAAATCACTGTATTTCTGGTAGGTTATCTGAAGAATGACTTTCAACACTTCCTTCAGCTTCAGCATTCTAAGTCAAAAGCTCATTCAAATGACAAGTCTGTCCCCTTCTTCAAAGATTTTAATCTGTAGGAGATTGATAATGTTGAAGTTCAGTTTATTTCATATAAACAGAGGGCAAAATTATCTGGGCCGACAAAGCTGTTACCCCCTATTTTTGTGTCCTGTTGAATGGTCGTATTAAGCACTAGGCACAGAGGGTAACTATAACTTTCAGTAAAGAAGCCTGAAGAAGTGTGCCAGGCACATTGCCTACACTGGCATCAGATTCCTGCCCTTGAATATGCTAGGTCTGTGATACGCTATAGTTTCAGACAGCTTGTAAATCTTGACTATAGACAGAAGAAGGATACCTTGGAAAACGGCAGCATTGTTAAAGAGAGATTATTACTATTATCTCTCTTTAGCAAAATAATAATCTCTCTTTAGCAATGCTGCCGTTTTCCAAGGTATCATTCTCCCCCTCAATTCTCTTCAGTTTCTTCAGACAGTATAGATTTTTTTTCCACTTGGTACATTCCAGAAGATAAAAAAAGTGATTACATGTTCTGCAGTATTCCCTGCAGATTCTGGTGCAAGTTTTGCATCTGTTTTCTTTAGCAGTGGCATGTGAACATATCCAAATACAGAAATACATATACTTTCTGTGAGGGATAATATGTACATTTATGCTGCTCAGAATTCTTTTCAAGTCACCCAGAAAGCTTTTCAGTTCATTTCCTCTTTCTAGTCTTTCCTCATTCCCTACATACTGCCTTAGAGTCTTAAAGGACATATACAATTCTTCTATTCCTGCCTGCTTCGCTGACCCAATACAGTGATCTTCCAATCTGCTTACATAGATTTTTACTGGAGATGGAAAATTTTAAGCTAGATCAAAACAAGCAAATTGGACAATGCTAGTTTAACTGTAAGAAGAAGTGAAAAAATCTTCTCCAAGATCACTGATTGTTTAAAATTTGTTTTTCTTCTACTTGTAAAGGGGAAAGTTTAGATTTATAGCCCCAAAATATCAGTTTAATATTAACGCTGTGAGATAAAATAGACCTTTAACTAGCCTGGATATTTACCTGCCACTTGCCAACAGGGAAGTGACTAGGGAAGGGATTATAAAAGGTTGTCTCAAGCAAAGTCTAAAGTAAACATTTCATCTTCAATGATTTTATCGCAGTAAGGCTGGCAAAGACCTTACAAAGAAGTCACAGGTTGGGACTAAAATGTAATCAATAAAACTTACAGAACTACCAGACTAGAGAGGTTTCCAAAAGCATAGTCTGGTATGTGATGAATTTTATTCAGTGCCAGTGTCATTGCTTGTAGTGCTGGTAAGCTCCTAAAAGCTTGGACGGGAATTTCTGTCAAAGAATTATCATCTAGCCACAGGTGCCTGAGGGAGACCAAACCACTGAAGCAGTTGGAGGGCACATGGCTGATGTGGTTGGCATCCAGACGCCTAGGAGAAAAAGAAATAGAAAAAAAAATGATTCCAAGAACAGTGAATTCACATAATGGATAAAAGAAGTTGTCATTAAGAACACAACTCCAAAGGAAGGACATGGAAATCCATTTTTCATATCCTGAAGAGCCCACTTTTCAGTCTTTTTTGCAGCCTAATCCCTGGGACCTCGTGTCATGCTCACAGTCCTGCCAGTCAGCTGCTTCCCTGCAGCGAGTCCTCAGTGGAGCCACCAACTCACCCAAAGCACAAGCTGATCGTTTTGAACAGAGCTCTTCTCGGACTGGGCAGGATTTTTGTCTTCCTCTGCCAATCACATGAAAGTATCAGGGGGAAAAGGTAAGAAACGCAGTAATTCTCTTTCTGTAAATCACTGAGTTACGGAGCAATACTGCTTTCCATACTCTAGGTACCCCTTTCAAACGCTCAAAGCGAAACTGATTCCTGAGTCAGCCCCAAGTCTCTGTTGCCTTCTTACCTCTTGTCAAATAACTAGTTATGCCAACAATTCCAGTGAGCACCAAAATCAAGATACAGAGTAGCAAAGAAATATGTTATTTAGAGACCAGTGTTGTTAACATAATATATTTTGAAAGAAAAAAAAATAACACAAGCAATTTGGTTGCTGTAGAGTCAACAGAGGGAGCTCAAGGGCGCGCTGTGCTGCTTGTCTCAAGACCTGCAGGTGATGTCTCGCTCTTCTGCAAGGAGCATAAACCTACTGATCCATTTGTAGAGATGGAGTTTTAAACAGGCACTAAAGTTATTTTCCCTGATGTTAATTTTGTTTTTTTGTTTATCCCACCGTGATGTTTTCAGGGAAACTTTTGAAAGTGCTTCAGATTTCTGAAACTTCATGAAGCATCAAGATGGTGATCTGAACTCGGGTATGCTTTTCCTTGCGTCTAATGTGCTGTAGTGACTTGTACTTTGTAACATAAAAGCCACTCTCTAGAACTTCTGTTAAAGATGTCTGTAGAAAGAAGTAATTAAGTGAATGGTGAAATAAAAACAAATTTAAATAAAAGCTTGAAAACAGTACAGAAAAAAGCAGACACACCCAGGGTACAAAGTAATTCTGTACAACATAAATTCAGTCTGTTTGCGAGAAATGTAATACACTTGGGGCGGGCATAATAATCTCTTTATTTAAAGCTGGTTTTTCATTTACAGTCATGTAAAATGTCAGGTCCATTCAATCTCCTGCTCCATGTTGCTTCTACCTACTGCATGAGAACAAATAATGATTACTGAGGCTCCGTGCCAGACTGGCAAATAACTGAGACAAGGTCAGTTGGAACAAATTTATAAAGTTCAGTGTCAAAGCCCTTGTACAATTAAATTTTCAATATAATAACTGACAAGGCAGGCAGCAGAGACAGACCTTCCAAAATAACTCAAGGGTCTGTCAACAAATGGGTGAGGCTGGAAATGTTTAGAAATACTCATGCTTACCTCCCCTATTCCCCAGGCAACAACCATCATGCTATGGCTGTGTTTTCAAATAAGCTATAATTTAAATGAGTAGATGAGGTTTCTTTGTGTTTGCTTAGAAGTAAATTTCTTCCCTGTGTGATGCTGGTATGTAAACTAAGGAGTTACAGTTGCATTAGTTTGACAGCTACACTGATTAAAGAATGGAGGCTTTATTCAGCCTCAACGCGTTACTGTATTACAGTTAACATCTTGTTCCACGTGAAGCCTGAGCTTGCAGCTTTGACTTCTCTGTTGACTCCAAATTAGTTGTTCACATAATCCTTGGCTGCACAGTTAAGCCAACAGACAGTTGTCTTTGTGTAACCTAAATGGCCAAAATGGCTTCTACTGCCTTCAGTGCAATCAATCAGGATTTTTACCTTACCCACAGTTAGCAGCAAATTAAAGAACTGATTTTGTTTATAGCTTAAGTTTCCATCACTGGTTAAATAAATAAAATGTACAACATAGAAGGAAAAATAGGACAGCAGCAATACTAATGAGATTCTAGGTAGCCAGACTATTGTTTAAATAAATTTTGTAAGAAAACGAGAAACTACAAAGGTTCGTGCTGTAAGCCCTGTAACTGGATTGCATACCCTACAAGAGCTCTTAACAAGTACTGCCTCAAGTGTTCTCTTGTTATCTAATCTTTTCAAAATTCCCAAGTGCCATTTTCTTACTTGCAGATTAAAAATTTCAGTAGTGGTTATGTTTCCTATCATACTGTCGCTAATGTACACCGAGGTAAAAAACATTGATCGAAATCATCATTTTCAGCCAATTGTTTTACACATGTTGATCAAAGTTTTGGCACTTTAAGAACTAAACCCATTAACTCACAAACATGACCCTAGTTATAATTCAAAATATACAGATAACATGTGGGGAGTCTGAAAGCTGCTATTATATTCTAGTGAGAGCCGATTTAGACAAGAAATACTTGATCTTTTCTGATAGGCAGCATATAAGTAAGGCAGCCCATATGAAATTCATCATGAACTCACTTACAATGTCCAAACCTTTCAAAGTAAATGTCTGAGCCATGTGGACTGTATCCTACTCTTGCTTTCTGTGACATATTGTGAATGTTATGACCACATGCTTTATAAACTATTCAAAGACATTATTCGTATAGAATTTTAAAGATGATTAATTTATTGATACTCTGAAGCAGGTGAAGGTAGATGTTTGAAAAATATTTATATTTATTTTGATCAATTCAGTTTGAACTGATAGTTTAAAACCACTGTTTTTCTGTAGAGCCCAACAAAAATGCTTTCCTCCCTGATGCATGAGTAATCTGGTTTCTAAGAAAGTATATATTTTTCCTTTTTCTCGGCCGGCCTATCAAAAACAAGCCCCACTGCAACCTGGATGTACCTACTGATAATGAAACTCCTTAATGTTTTGTGGCTGCATCTTGCTCATGCATTCAAAATTAAATCAAATGCTAGATGTGGGATCAGGAGGAAAATTTCTCCCCGATCAGACAGACAGAGATTGTTAGAGCATTCCCCTAAAATACTTGGTGCAGTGTATTTGTCAGCATCATCTGTACTTTAACCTGCTGAATCCCTTGAAACATTGCAGGGACTGAGTAAAGTGTGATGGCCTTTGTCTCTATGGCTTTTTTTCCTGTGATTGCTTGTTGCAGTGGATTTTATTTTTGGTTTTCACATTTGCTATGGCTTTGGGAAGTGTCTGTGACCTGTTGTGTGCAGGAGGCAGGCAGAATAGATCCCAGAATTCCACAATTCCAGAATGCTCAAGGTTGGCAGGCACCTCTAGAGATCATCTAGTCCAACCCCTTGCTCCAGCAGGGACACCCAGAGCACGCGGCACAGGGTGGCATCCAGGCGGGTTTGGAAGATCTCTCCTTGTCAGCTTGTTTACATGAACTGGGTTAAGGCCCAGTTTAAGGAATAGCAACAGTGACATCAAAACCGGCTCTGAAAAGCGGATGTAACGAAAATATAGCTGGCTATTGTGAGTGTGGGTTTCAAGCATGGTCCTTTAAGCAGGATATCCCCTTCACTCCACGGGGGAAAATGCTTGGACTATTGTAAAGGCATAATTGCAACACAGCAGCACAGCAGTTCCCACATATCCCTTTCAGCTCTGCCCTTGTACGCGTCTGTATAGGATTGATACAGAGAGCCCTGAGCAGCAGCAGCGAGTCCAGAAGAAATGAAAAATAAAGACATGGTTTCTAGAAGAAAAAAAAATAAAGACATGGTCTTGGAGCACTTTTTTTCCTGTTCCACTGTTTAGCTTTACATGAGTGGGAAGTCTCTGCAGCTCAGAGCTTCACTCCTCAGAGTTTCTCTTCATATACAAAGGTGCTGTTCAGGTACTTTGATAAACGGGCATTTGAGACAGCAGCCTGGGATATTACCCAAATGACAGTGCCACTGTATAAAGCACAAACAGCCTGTTTTGTGCTTTGTGCTTTTTTCCATACCAAGATCGGCTCTGAGCACTCTGAATCCCCCTGGGCAGGGAGAAAGCAGGGCCCGCGGGAGCTGTGGGGTTATGCTGGGGCTCTGCCCGAACACCCTCCACGGTCTATGCCTAACCTGGTGCAACAGCACCGGGCCCTGTGCCTCGTGTCTCGGAGGGGCCCACATCGCACCCGCGACCCGTCCTGGCCTCCCCAACGAGGTGCTGTGTGTCCCAGGGGTGTGCGAACTGCCACAGCCCCTGGGGAACCGTCCAGGTAATCCCTAGCTGGCACGGGCTGAAGCGTGCCGGGGCCGTGCTGAGCGCGCGGCACTGCGGACGGTCGGGGCCGGCGCCGGGGATGCTCCTCGGTGCTGTTTGCCCTGCTGGACCGGTGGTCGCAGCAGTGTGTCACCTCACGGTGCCTCCCAGGATACCCTCTGGAACACGGGCTGAGCCCTTCCGTGTTTACATTCCCAGGGTGGCTGCTCCTCTTCCCACACGTGGCACACACATCCCGGTGGGACTCAGCCCCGCAGGAAGGTTCTTCCTGTGTGATTCCAGTGAACATGATAAAGAAGACAGAAGACAGAAGGACAGAAGACAGAAAAGCCTCTTGGCTTCTCCTGGATGAAAGAGAACATCACTTGGTGGCCTGAGACTGCTGACAGATCAGTCAATTTGCACCTATTTGTTTTTTAAGAACAATCTGAACCTGAGGCTGGTTAAATGATGGACTGCGACCAGGTGAAATGGTGGCAGAGAGAGTTGAGGGATCCTTGCACTTTGTCTCCCTTCCAGATGTGTTATGAAGCAAGAAAAGCATCTGAAACTGCGGGGGGTGGTACAACATTGAACCAGTGCTCCACGTCCAGCCCCTCTTCTGGTGTCTAATGTGCCCCAGGGCTCTAATGGCTCTAAAAGCAAAAATAGCTACAAGAGATGCAATAAAACCAGGAGACTGCAATAGTGAGCTTTGAGATATGTTTCTATATGCCTACTGATGCACACACGGGCACACGCAACCTTGATTTAAACTGTGGGAAATTCCCCCTCAGGGAGTTTGTGGGTAACTGCTGAGGTACTGGGTTTCCTAAGAAAGATAACGCTTTCTGCAGGGTTCACTATCATGGGATGGCAGAGGAAAACCCCAGCTAAAACTCTTCTTTTCATGAAAAACAATTCTTCTGGAACAATGCGATTTCAAAGTAATTTTATCTTTACAGGAAAGTGTTGGGTTTTTTTGTGAAAAATCAGGATTATTAGCACAAGAATTGAAGTGAAAAAAATTTAAAGTTAACATTTCTGGAAAAAAAAAAAAGTCTTTTTATTTTAAGACTGGATTGAAAGCATTTTGGAAGTTTGTTCCATGAAAACCTTTATTTCTTTGTTCTGATTCAGGTTGGAAACTTTCTTGAAACGTCAAACGTTTGGAGGGATAAGAAGAAGGAGATGAAAATTCCCTGTTCTGTCCTGTTCCAGGCAATGACTAAGAATGTCCTAGACTCTTTCCAGGTAACCTTTGAAGTTTAAACCCTGAGTCAGTTTCATGTGCTCCACATGATATCAAAACATCTTAAAAACAAAATTTTAGAGTTTTAAAAATTCTGCTAAGTAATTTGAAACAAATTTCACTGGCATTATTTTCATATTGTCTTGTAAAGTCAAATTCATTTGCTACACTAAATCAAACTGTGCAGGATTCAAGGGAGAAAAGATGACTCATCAACTCTTTCCAATTCTTTGGAAGAGGGGCTATCTTGAATTCTGTCCTCTTTTCTAGTATTAAAGTCCTCTCAAGTTTTATAAAAATGAAAGCAAGTGATACGTATTTCTGTAAATAATGCTTGGTTTTAAAATGACTGTTTGGGTAAGGACAGTGCATTACTACTTCATGTGTTCTTGTTCTTAATATTTCTATGTCTGACAAAGCAACAGTAAAAGCTGTTCATTTAAAAAGATATTTAAACAAGAAAACAAACATGGAATGAAGTTTCATCTGTAGTATTCACTGCATACTGTCATATTACAACAGTGCAATAAAAAAGAACAGGAGGTTTGTTTCTCCATCAACAATGTTAATTATACTTTCCTTCTTTGTTTATTAACATTTACAAATGGAGATTTGCAAACTTATCAGTTCCTTGTAAAAAAGTTATTTGTGTTACCACGTCCAGGGAACAAACTTTTTAAAAAATAATTGATATGTCATTGCCTGCTTTGACAGATCTTTCTTGTTGAAAAATAAAATACTTATATGGTAACAACATAATTTATGTACCAGAATTGGCATATGCATGGCAAGAGAATTACACTATAGGAAAGAAAGGTACCTATTTAAACAAATATGCAAATTAAGTCAAAAGAGTTGGCCAGAAAGCAAGCTGTTAATTAATAACTATATTTGAAAAATAAGTTAATAAATTAATCTAAAAAGTTAGGGGACTACACGGGTCTATCAATAAAAGCTTTCCTAATGCAAAAAGCGGCGTGCAAGAATGCAGATATTGGAACTTGGGAAACCTAAAGACCATCTGCTTATAACCAGTTCTAAAGAAATACAATTGCTGAAGGTGAATATGATAGGGAAGACAGCGTTCAAGTTGTACTTCAAACTGTGCTGCCAAGATCTAAGTTGCAACACATCAGTGATTAGATGCTGGTCACTTTCAGTCATGGTACTTGAGAACATGTTTTTGTCTCTTTGGCTTAACAGAAATAAATATTATTTCTATTGTTAGGGACAGTAATCCTGATAATTTGTACTTATATTAGATTTCAAAGGAAAATTATAGCCCATGTAATATGTCAAAGACATTGGAGATAACCACATCTCAAAAATCTACTTGATCTGTTTACTTCCTTAAATCCTCCTGCCATAAAGGGATTCCAAGTCCTACACAATCATTGTCCAAGCATCATGTCACTAGTGCTGCCTAGTGAGCTACAAAGATTTTTATAGAACTGGAGAGGATTTTAATATTTCTTAGTCTTATTTCTGTCTAAGTTACATAAAAACATACACACCTTTGCTTGCTTGAAGGTTTTCCTCACAAATTTTTCCTGCTCGAGATTAAATGACAAATCCTTGCCTTTTCTTGGTCAGTTTATTTTTCTTCCTATTTCTCATTTTATAGTATTTATTAAATGACATCTGCTGCCTGAAGAAGAGTGACATATTTTTAAAGACAGCTCAAGTCTTAAGAAAGTCTTAAAAAATTTATGAATAAATGTCACTCCATTTAGCATGCAAGTAGTATTACACCTTGCATGAGGAAGAAGAAGGAACTTTTGCTAATCTCTGTAGTCCATTAGTTCTTGCTCTATGTACCACAGACCAACTAACACCAACCAGTCTGTCTGTCAGTATCAATACCTAGACTGTCATTAATGAGCCAGGGCCCAAAGGACAGGAAAGGAGCATCATCCAGAAGCACCCTTTTGTGCAAAAATCTGTAATGAACTTGTATTATGAGTGATCATGGAAAATCTGTATGTATGTGTACATGCACAAAATTGCTTTTATAAAAAGAATTAATTTAATCCTCTTCATATTACTTAAGGTCACAAGGCAGTTAATATCATTTGTCCCTCTACATGACTATCTTTCTTGGGTAAAAAGAAGAAAAGGCAGATTTTTGAGTTCTGTTACCATTTTTTTTCCCTGCAACTGTTCTAGCCTGAGGAAAAGGGTTAATGAAGCTTCTTCGCATTATGCCAAGCTATATAGTTAAACATAATAAATAAAAGAACTTGCTGCACTATAGAAAATGTTCCTTTGTGAAGGCTTTTAACCTCTTAATTACACTCTAGAAAAGACTCTTGTTATTTCAAAGGTTTGAAGAAATAATTCCTATTGTAAATCAGAAACCAATGCAAGAGTCACCTTGTGAACAGAAAATTGCTAGACTGTATGAAACAAGAAATTGAATCTCTGCATGGCTTTATCTGACAAGCACAACCTAGTTTAAGCAAACAAAAGAATAATAGTTTTCTTTTCCTCAAAGAGGTCTCTTTCACCACTGATCGTCTTTCAGCTGATAGTGGCTTTTCTGTGTAACCCCCTATCATTCCATCTTGGGTCTGCTACACAGCTGTTTAAAGGTTTCTACTGGCCATTACTGTTCTCCCTCTGTTTTGATCCTGCCACAGGATATCAGTGCTTTACACAGACTATATAAACTACGGTTTACTTCTTCAGCTTCTTCCTCACCTCAGGAAAGGGTATTTGCAACAAAGGACAAGTGAGACTGTCATTTTGTTTAGAAACTGCATTGAAAATTCAACAGTTTCTTTCAGAGCAACAAAAGAACTCTTGTTTGCTTAGTTTATCATGTTTTGGTCCAGAATGTGTATAGAATGATGTGATCTCGGCAAAATTTTCTTGTTTGTTTAGCAGAAAGAAAATCTAATACAGTCACTAGACCAGCATTTTCTCATGACTTTTTAAAAGATCAAAGGAAAGCACTGTAACCTCAAAAGTATATGGCTCAGATTATTTCATCCTGTGTCTCGTCAATAAAGAAAAAAGGCACTGACCAAATAACAATTACAAGATAATTAATTCTCAGGGCTGTTTTACCTTTACAAACCTTAACAAACATTTTGTGTAAAGGAGGTAATTGTTGTTCAAGAAGGACATAAAACCTTGGGAGTTAATACTTCATAATATGTGTGTATGCAATGGTAAAATTACACATGAATGACAATTTTGCTGGAAATCAGTTCATTTCATTAATTCTGTTGTTTAGAATTTGGCTGAATTAAACTACAAAAAAGAGGTCAACTTCTGGAACTTTTTTATACACTTAAAAAAGAAGAAAGTCTGTTCACACTGTTTCCACTGAGAGAAATATCTTGAGTCTAACCAAACTGAATAGTATGGATCCGTGTTCACTGTGTCCTTGTCTTCATTAGAATTTTACCTGTGAGGCTACTGATTAATATATACTCTAGGAACACTTTTTCTGACAGATAGCTGAACTTCTCTAATGAATACTACATTGGGATCTTGTAACTTTTTAGGAAAATAATTACAAAATAATTCTGTGAAAGTATGAGGTGGCCAGCTAAAACATAGAGAGTCACCAGGCATTTTCCTGCTTCCAAAGAAGTTGCATGCCTATCTTCCATCATCTAGATATCTTTTACTGCACATTCAATATCCATAGATGCTTTAGAAAATTTAACCCTTATTATTTTTGTATCAGGCAACAATGAGCATTTCTGAATAATTCAGAAATGCAATCTATTTATTGCATCCTGCATTGAGACATCAGGAGCAATCTTCTGGATGCAATGTATTAGCTGCAAGAGCTGAGGAATGAACTCATGATACTGAACTGACCAAGTGATAATATGGCTGACGGATTTCAATGTATTTGGGGAACCCTTATATCAGTTTCCAAGCTTATATGAGGGATGCTTGAGTAGCTATTAACATGCCAGAAAGAGGTCTTCAGGTTGTAATAAGCAAATCTGAAATCAACAGAATTCCACAATAGTTTAAAACAAAACTAAACTTATGGAGTTAATAGGAAACAGAACAAAAAAACTCATCACTGTGCCACATCTATGGCATGCAAACACTTTCAATATTCTGTGCAAGTCTAATCGCCTCCTTCATTTACAAATCCAAGAGAAGGGAAAAAAGTTCAGGGAAAAGCGACAGAAATGATCAGAAGAAAGGAAGAGCTCCCACATACGACATGGTTCAACAGTGTATGACTGAAAACATGACTAATGGAGATATAACAAAGGTCTATAAAATCTGGGGTACATCAACAAAGAACAGCTGTTCAGACACTCTCCTGATACTGATTTAGGTGTAAATTCGGTGTAAATGAAAGCAGGTGCTTTATCACAGTACAGAGTTAGATGATCAGCAGATATTCTGCCATGAAAAAAAAAAAAGGAAGTTAAGTGGAGTCAAAAAGCAATTGTTAAACTCATGAAATAAATTTCTTCAAGAACTAAGAAACCACTATGGGCTCACTGATTCCCCAAATACAAATCTCTGGCATCTGGGACACAATACCGAGGAAGTATTACCATATTCTTTACCTCATAGAATCATAGAATCACAGAATGGTTGAGGCTGGAAGGGACCTCTAGAGGTCATCTAGTCCAACCCCCCTGCACACGCAGGGCCACCTAGAGCACGTGGCACAGGACTGCATCCAAGCGGGTCTTGAAGATCTCCAGAGAAAGGAGACTCCACAACCTCTCTGGGCAGCCTGTTCCAGGGCTCTGTCACCCCCACTGTCAAGAAATTCTTCCTTAAGTTCCCGTGGAACTTTTTATGCTTCAATTTGTGGCCATTTCCTCTGGTTCTGTCAGTGACCACCAGTGAAAAGAGGCCAGCCCCATCCTCCTCATTGCCTCCCTTGAGGCACTTATAGACACAGATCAGGTCCCCTCTCAGCCTTCTCTTCTCCACGCTGAACAAGCCCAGCTCCCTCAGCCTCTCCTCATAGGGCAGATGATCCAGGCCCCTGATCATCCTCATGGCCCTGCGCTGGACTCTCTCCAGCAGCTCCACATCCCTCTTGTACTGTGGGGCCCAGAACTGGACACAGTACTCCAGATGTGGCCTCAGCAGGGCTGAGTAGAGGGGTAAGATCACCTCCCTCGACCTGCTGGAGACGCTCCTCTTAATGTACCCCAGGATGCCACTGGCCTTCTTGGCCACGAGGGCACACTGCTGCCTCATGGTCAACCTGTCGTCCACCATGACGCCCAGGTCCTTTATTTTTCCCTTTCTTGCTGTTCAAGACTGGATAATGGACTAGGCCAGTGTTTAGCATGACCTGGTACAACATTCTTATGTTACAGGGCAAAAGCTCATCAACATAATTTCATTCATACCAGTAATCAGCCAATCCTCACTCTTGGTCTAGGAATTCTGGCAGCAGTTCTGTTAAAACTGAAGATGGTGGACTGAGTCAGCATGGCACAGCCAAGAAATATAAATAAGGAGACTTGCCTGAAGCATAGACTATAATTAAGCATCCTCTAGTACACTTTGTTTCATGAATTAATAGTGTTTTCAATGTTGCTTAGAAAGAAAAAATTACACCAGATGAAATAAAAAAGGGAGTCATTTGGTATTCTCTTCATGGGAAAGACAAGTGCTCAAGGGATCATATTCTTCTTGAAAGACAGAAAATATTGCAGGGCAAGGAGTATTTTCTCAGATTATGAACCATCTTATAACACTGTAAAGCAGTTGCCAATGTCATAAAATTGCTGGGATGAAATTAGTCACTTCAGATATTTAACTGAAAGAACAATTCTGAAGAAAAGAAGCTCAAAGAGAATTTAAACAAAAAGTTGTTTCGGCCCATTAAGGAGATAATTAATAGGTAATCTCAGACAGTATTGTTCATACAAAATTACAAGTTGAAATATCAAGTATACTCACAGAGACTGGAGACTGCGCAAGTTCTGAAGTGCTTCAGCAGGAACCTGGCGTAGTTGGTTATTCTGCAGCATCCTACATGAAAACCAGAGGCAGCATAGTAAAGAATTATTTTCTATTGCAGATTTTCTTCCAAGCTCTTCTCTTTTTTTTTCTTTTGTTATACTTTAAGATTACAAGCAAAGAAACAATCTACACAAATACTCCATTCCCCTACTGCTGGGGATGCTAGAGCTCTTCAGAGCAAACAAGTAGCTGTAGCATATTAGCTTCATTAACAGCTGCACACCAGCTTTGAGCAGAATTTTCACAGCAGCTCAGGAAGTAAACAGAATAAATCCTATTCATTTTCAACAGGGCTTTAGCTCCTAATTGCCTCCGTTGATTCTGAAATTGTCATTGTGTATTGATTTTCTTTCCCTTCTGAAGTCATTCAGTTTCTTTTTCTGATAAAGCTCTGAAGGATCAACTCTTGAAATCCTTAACTCAGGAAAATGCTACATACTTTTAACTGTGTGAGCTTCTCCTGACCTGGTTTGAATGAAATTATAGCTCTGTAAAGACTGCTGAATTTTTCCCACTGAAATTAATTTTCTGAAAAGAAGAGCTTCTAGCAATAACCCAACAAATCTCCTCTCTACATGATTTAGCCTGCAAAGATTGAAAATATATTTTCACTCCAATAACACTTCTTCCCTTAGAATAACAGGCATCAATTTGTGAGGGGAAATAGGTGGCTTTCCTCTGTACTTGTGCCTTGTTTGGGAAACTCCTACAAATATAAAAGTATCTGCACAAGCTGGAGGAAGTTCATTCTGTCTTCTAAAGGGGGCATACATGATGCGACATTGTTAGCAGAATCATTTTTGGCAGATCAAAAGCTCCTTGGGCCAACCACAGTTACAGCTGTGCCAACTTAAGAGTATATGGAGTGGGGAGCCCTTCATACTTCTGTCACACTCCTTGCGGGAGAGTTCTGTGCCCCTTATATTAGGATTTGGATTTGCTTGACACTGATTAAAAAGTTGGCATTTCTGGTAGCAAAGCAATTTTTGTGACCTTCATAATCAAAAACCCCTTCAAGTATAAACACAGTGAGATTTGGCCTGATAATAATCTTAGTAATAATATGTGCAGGCTTACTAATCTAAATAATACAGGTTTTAGTTATATGTTTGATAATTAATCTTGTAGTTATTTCATCTACAAGAATAACATCTAGATACGAAATCAGAACTGGATTTTAAATTACATAGCATTCCATAATAATTATCTGTTTACCCCAGCTCCCAATAAAAGGAAAGGGCAAAAACCCTCCATTTTATGTGATCACGAAAAGTCTACTAAGGTTTTTAGACTTAAATTCAGAGCTTATGAGTCAATTAAAGAAACTTTTAACTGAATTTTTACCTTTGAAATTGTACAGAGACATCTACTTGACAAGTATGTTGTTTTTAGAACAATGTTGATGTTCTCAAACCTTTGTCTTTAAGATACTTTCTATATAAAGAAGCAAATATTTAACGATATTCATAATTATCTTCATTCCAACTGAATTGTTCAAAATGAACCAATCAAAATATGTAATTTAGTTGATCAAAACTTCACTAGCTAATTAGTTCCCTGGAGCATTTAGGAAATCAGAAATATATCAAACAACACACAGTTTACTTACAGCACTTTAAGACTGAAAAGGCCAGCAAATGCTCCCTTAGGAATGTATGTCAAGCCATTTCCTGCAAGACGTCTGTAGAGTTTGAAAAAGGAAAGGAAAAAAAAGAGTAAATACTTTTTCTCTTCATGTGGAATTAATTTGGTTGTTAAAAAGTGCAACACAGCTATGTTTGAATGACTGATGCCAGCAGCAGTAGTTTAAGGGCCTCGTTTTGTTATTAATACACTTTTAAAAGCAAAAAAAAAGGAGAAGCTCTTAACAGTATAGTTGATTTGCTGGCAGCTGGACTGCAGAGACAAGATGCAATTTTGCTATAAATCAAGCTTATGGTTTAGGATGCAAGTCTGTTTTTCTCTTTTCTCTTTTTCTTTTTTCTTTTCTTTTCTTTTCTTTTCTTTTCTTTTCTTTTCTTTTCTTTTCTTTTCTTTTCTTTTCTTTTTTTCCCTTTCTTTTCTTTTTTTCTCTTCCTTTTTTAAGGATTAGAGCAATCCTTAACTTAATCCTGTAACTAAAATATGGACATAGTGACTACTATTAGTATCATCAGACTCACAGGCATACAGTCCTGGAGTTGTGCATATAGGATTTCCCTGCACATTTAACTCAGTTGTGCATTTAACTCTTTTGCACACATTACCGAAATATGTCCAGGTCCTAGTGATCACAGTTCATTTTGCACTAAGTGCACATAAAATCACTGTGGTGGTGGATTCATAGTTTTACCTGTTAACAGACTTATAATAGGTTAGTCAAAAAAGTGTATTGGTTAAAAATCGTAAGGTTTTTTTCCTCCACTTCTTTTGCATCTTCCTTCTAAGAAGGAAGATGAATGCTCTAGGATTTGTGCACTCCCAGAACATTCTGCCCTCTTTCTAACATTCCAGTCTAGTGGGAATATACTATGATACCAGTTTTACAGCAGGAAAACTAACAGGTAGGGGTCAGTATCCCTATCAAGTTATTGTGTGAGCAGAGGTGTAGTGTCTGCTCCTGCTTGGCAACACGTATAGGTTGATATGACTTAACCCTGTTATATTTGCAGACCAAGTTAAGCCAAGTGGAATTACTTGATATTTCCCACCGGTTAAGATACTATACTCCAAAATTACAGACAGATACCACAGAGCAGCCGATATGATGACGGAGCTGACCTTTGGCATTTAATCCCTAGGGAAAGACCAACAGAATAGATCCACAAAATGCCTTAAGTGCCAGGCTACCAGAGAGCACTGATGTAGGCACCTGGATTGGTTATACTGTTCATGGAGAAGACAATGTGCTTGGAACTGCAGTAAGAAAGACAAAGAACTGACTTGACCTTAAACTTTGCCTCCCTTTGGAATTTAGTTGCCTCAAGCTCTTTTGGGAGAGTAGCCATGGGCACGCATCTTGAGATGTTCTCTTTCACACAGAAAGAAAACAAAAACATTCTGGGTCAGAGAGCAAGAAAATTTTATTCTAGATCCCAGCTCCCAAAATTGTTGATGCATTTTCAATTTCTGGAAAAAGGTCTTCCCTGTACACACACACCTGACAAGTGATGTAACCTGTTGGGTCTAGAAGGTAGCTCTTCCCTTCTCTGTTCAATGAACATAATTTTGTTCTGCAGAGTGGCTCAGCTTCATGCAAAGCTGCTGAGCTCGTCTCTCACTCTGGGGTAATTTGGAATCTGTTGTGCAGACGTTCATCTGAGAAGTGAACATGTGTATTGGAATTCCTGCAGACAGATGAAAGAATCAACCCTGGTTCGCTCCTTATCCAAGGTGAGGCACTCTAAAGCTGGGTTTATTTTACATTAGACACGTCTAGTGGTTGAAGTCTCCAACTTCAGTTTCATTTTGAATGAAAATGGCAAAGACCTTTTGATTGTGGCTTGATCGAGGCATGGTTAGGCATGCCAGAGTGGGGCACCCAAAGTAAACGACATCTCCAGGCCAGCTTGGGACCTGCTCAACACTGATCTCAGATTATGATATGATACTTCAAAGAGACTAAAGAGTGCTTCAAACCCATAGCACCCTTTTGCTCTGTTATTTTAGCTGACACGACTGGATATGAGTTGAACCAGCAAGTGCAAGCAAAACTTTACTAGAAAAAAATGCTGGTACAGGTAGCTAGGTTTTTACTTCCAAATATAAGTGCCTGTTTTAAGTGCCACATGGAAAGATTGATAAAGAGCAGGGAACTAAATTCCTATCTACAAAGACTCAAGTTAGTGCTCTCTTAGGCTGCCATTCCTTTGTAATGATGGCTGTCTTAGGTATAGATAAAAGGGATTTATGCTGCAGCAATTTTCATCATTGTCACAATTCAAACTGTCAGTCATACTGATTGTTCATACCTCCTGATTGAACTGGAATATTCTTTATAGAAGTATTTAACTAAAAAAAAAAAAAAAAAAAAACAGACCACTTTAGGGGTTCTTACAGAAAGATTCTGGCAATTCTCAAGCATGATCATCCCTATTCCAAATGTAGGAGCATGGCAATTTAACCCCTCAGTATTGCTCCAGTCCTAAAACCTTTCAGAGGAATAACCAAAGCCGACAGGCAGTGAGGGCTAACAAGCCAATAAGCTCCTTCTTAAATGGCTCTAAATCAGTTACCTATTAAACTGATAAACAGAGTGGCAGTTGTCTATTCTTTTTTCGTTTTGTTTTGTTTTGTTTCAGTTTCTAACCCTGGTTTTATATTTTGCTTCTTTTCTTTTCAGATCACAGCTTGTCAGTACTTAAAAATATGTTTATGCAAATACTCCAGACAGATGAACCGTATGTTAAACCTACTACTAATTCGAACAGTTCTGCTACTGTGTGGTATTAATCTTGCTGAATTTGGTTCTAGAATCATTAGGATATCATATAGGAGTATACAATAAAATTGTAGGGGTTTTATGCTTTACATAAGGAAATAAAGAATATATAGGTAATTCTGTCTTCTAATTTAAAAATTCTTTATTGAAAACCTGATCCTTCTGTCCACCTGTCATAATTGTTCTGAATAATTGTCAAAGATATGTTGTGAGATCAGTCCCACTGAAACCTGTGCAGAATATTGTGTTGATACCAGCAGAGCCAGGACTAATATCTGCACTATATCTCAGTATCATATCAAACAAAAATTTATCTTAGTAGTAGTTCCAATAGTATTAATACCAATATTGTAACTATCATCTCTATTTCTAATAAAAGAAACAGCAGTTTGTGGAGAAACACAGTGGAAATACAATAGACAAAAAAAACCACTTTTTTCCCCTAAAATGACTTGTCTGGGTATAAAAAAATTACTGATATTGAAACTTTCGCTTCAATTTTGTTTCCTGACAACCTTTACTAGTAATATACCCACATGCACATACACATATATTTACTCTAACCATGTGAACATATAGCCAATATATAATGTGAGTATCTATCATTATAACTGTCTTCAGTTCACACATATATCTAGAAATAGGTAACAAAATGTTGTGGGTTCTTACATGAAAATATTTCTGATAATACGGATACTCATCAAGCACCTACCAAAAATTCAGTTTGATATAAGTGTTTAGTTTGATATTTATCAGTGGCTATTCTTGGGCCTACTCAATAAAAAATACATGAATTAGTGCATGATTAATTACTGTGTTATTAATTAATTAATTAGAGGATGATATCAACATACATCTTTCAAACTGTTTTTCAGGAATTACCTTCTTAGGCTAGGAATTTATACGTTACTCTAGGTTTTAATTATCTTTTTATATTTCAATCTGTCATGTTAATTAAAAGTGTAATCATTATAGAAATATAAAAGGAAATGTGGGTCAAATGATATATTAAAAATTCTGATTATCAGAGAGATCAAAGAAGAAAATATAAAAATACACTCCTTCAAAAAAAAAGAGGGAAGTGTGCAAGTCATAATTGTGCTATATATTATATTTATTGCTACTTACAGTTTAGTTAGAAATTCAAATATAACACAGTCTGCTCTTGCTTTAGGGCCCAATTGCCTTTTAAAATGCATGTGCCAAATTCTCAAAGGGTGTAAACTGGAACAACTCCAACTGACCTCAAGCAGTTGGAATGAAAGCAGTGTGTATTTGATCTTGAGTTGGCTTTGATAACACAGATCACAGATTTTTGTCAGTTAAGGATGCTGTCTGAAATGTGCTATTTCTATCTCCACGTTTAAAATGGAGAAACTCTCTCTGCACCTGGCATGAGAAGAGTATGATCTAACAACTACCAAAAAGCACCGATCTCTCATTTTCTGAAGCTGTCCAAGGCTAGCCCTAAGAATAAACTGCTTTGCTTTTAGCATTGTAGAAGCCGGGAGCTTTTTAGAGACATCCAGCAGTGCCCTCTGTTAAATATGTAGTTGTGTGCCTGCCCTCTTACTGAAACCAACGTGAATTGCCAGGAGATATTCCAGCATTAGGCAAGAAATCCAAAAACTCAACCAGAAAGAGATGCAACTTTATTTCCACGCTTGATGACTGCTGTCCAAATCATGAATCCCAGAATAATCTTAGATTTGTTAAAATGTCTTAATATGTGTTTAAGCCTTCATCAAGATGGAAGAACAAATGTTGGATCATATTCATTACATTTCTTAGGCTGGGCCTTGCAAGTGTCATTTACTTCTAATGGTTTTGGTTTCATGTTGGTAGTACCGGTGTCATCAGAAAGGGTCAACAATCATCACTGGTAACAGGAGCTGGCTAAAGTGTACTGCAGTACAATACAGCACGATCAAACTACCAGCAAAGGAAAATGTGCCGACTGATGGCCATTCCTGTGTGATAGGCAAAGGACAAAAATTGTACAGATCCCAGCTTGGAGTTACTGATTTTCCTTGAGCAGTAAAATAGAGCAATACCAAAAAACTACTGGAGAGATAACTGTTATTCATGTTCGGAAATTAAAAAGAAAAAAAAAAAACACCTTTGAGATAAGAAGTCGTTTTCCTGTGTTTATGAACTAGATATGAATGTGATGTTAGATTAATTTATTATTTCAAATTCTGAACAAATGAAAAAATGGAACAGCATAGGTATCGGAAATACCTATCTGTCACTGCCCTGAAATCAAGCAATCTGCCAACAGACTCACTTTCCACTGACAGAGAAGGAAACCGTTTCTACATAGTTGCTACAGCAGTGCACACTGAATGCTGAAGACCTAAATTAAAATTCTGCCTCAGGATCTATGGATATAGAGCACATTTAATAAACCATGTTTCACCTTAGCTTAATTAAGTATAATTTCACTATCTCTATTGATCATAACACAAAAATCTCTTCACTTGACTTTATTTGATATTGTAAACTAGTTCCTAATGAATGTTACTGGATAATAAATTACAAGTTCCAGAAAGCATTTAAAATCTACAAGCTGAAAATACACATTAACATACATTCAGTAAGGGTAATGCAGCAGCACTGACAGAATTTCTTGGATATTATCCTACAATATTTCTTGGTTTTAACTTGCTTATCTGACTATTCTCACCTAGCTTTAAACCTTTCCTTTCGCCTCATCCTGTCCCCTCTGCCCACAGGTTCACAGTAGTCCCAGTGTCCAGGCTGCTCGCTGCAGTTTGCGTTAACATTTCAAGAATAATTGTCTGTCTGGGCTACAAGCAATGCAGGCTGCCCTAATGTAGCGAGGCCCTTACTCCATTGTTCCTCCTTTTTCTTTTTTTTGGTCTTCATCTTGTCATTACTCATAACACAACAGAAAGGGCAGCTGGGAGGTTACAAGTCTGGCTCACCCACATGGAAGAGCTCTTTGTTATTACTCAGTTTAGTGGTGTCAAAATGACACTAACAAAGGCAGTCACAGCTCCAAAACCATCAGGGCCCTTGTTATCTGAGTGAAAAAGTTACAAATTGTTCTCTTGTAGAGGAGGAATCCGCTGCAGGTTGTTGCTTTGTTTTATTTTCCTAGTAAATCAGAATGATTGTGTATGCAAAAACTAGGGGGAAGAACTTCCATAATTCCCACCAATTGATTATATGTGGATAAATATCTTGTCACTGCTTTTACTGAAGTATGGTTAACTTCAGAATGACTGGGTGCACTTCCCTCTGCAAGGATTTTCAGTGCCTCTGCCTGCAGAAAAACCAAGTTGCGGAGCCACAGCCCGGAGTCATCACCCAACTCTGTCGCAGGGCAGTGGAGTTTACAGTGTGTTGCTGGCTGCTTGCCTGGCCGGGGACAGGTACGTCTCCTTGATAAACACCGTGCACTCAACACAGCGGTTTATTCTGAACAGTGCACGTCTGCCTGTATGAATGCATTAAGGGAACAAATCCCTTTCAAAACTTACGTGAATAAACTGAATTTGCAGCTTAGGCTCCAGATAAATCAGATAATCATGTGGCACTGGAATTCTGTATGGGACTATAAGCCATTTAACAATAACAGTTCTTGAAACACTAGCTGAGGGAAGTGACATAAGCCAATTTCCATCACGAATACCCAGTAAAATCTGTTGTGCAAGAACTGTAAAACCGATAGTTAAGTGAGATCAGGAGGCCTGTGTACAGTTTGAGACACTAGTGAATATTTGTTTCTTTTTTAATTTGGTTGTGTTTGACAGTTGCATTCTTTTTTCTCTTGTTTGCCTTGGATGCTTTTAGGGCCATGCAGATTAATATTTGGGAAAGGTTCAGGTACTGAAGCATCCTGTCCAATGCATGCTTATGTAAATTAAGATTCCCCCACTCTCTCCAGTTCTGGAGATGGCTGCAGTGTATCAATGTTTTCTATTGAGTTATATAATAGTAAAAATTGTAGAAACATTTTTCAGTGCTAGCCACAATATGCCTGTATCTGCAAAAATTGTACACAACTAAAGGAGCTAATGTTCTCGGTTTTCAAAGTAATTTCAAGATCAGTCCCATTCAAAGTCAGTGGGGGAAAGAACACCTAATTCCCACTTACATCTTTGAAAATCTCTTTGTGGAAAGAAAGGGTAGGCAGAAAGAGGGGTAAAGGGAAAAAAATAAGTAGGAACAAATGTTAATGGATTGTTAATGGATTGTTAAATTTAGGACTTGATTTTCAAGTATGCAGTGGCCTCTTGACCACTTCTGAAGTGTGAAGGGATTTACATACAAATGATGATGAGCTTCGCATAGTATGTGTCTGTTCTGTATAGTAGCTCTGCCTCTGCACTTCAGATTTGCAAGAAAATGCACTTTTAAGGGCATTTTTGAATGAGTAAGTGCTGTAATAATACAGTGGACAACCTGAAAAACTTTGGCCACATAGATAATTTTTTTTGAGAATTTTTGAAAGCTAGTATGGGCCTCAGTAAACTTTCCAGAACCTGTATCTAGATTACATTTAAGTTTAGGGAGTATTTGTCACTTGATTTTGTAAAATTACTGTTATTTGAGACTGTGTTAAGGTAAAGGTAAAAAAAGGTTAAAAAAAAAAAAAGTAATACTACAGTTTTTTTTTGGAGGGGGGGGGTTTGCTATTTTGCTGTTTTGAGCTTCTGAAAAACAGCCATGTATTAAAAATCTCTTGGAGTTTAAAGCCTTATTGATACATATGGGTATGGATATGTGTGATATTTTTATGCATATGTGTGTGTGTGTATGAATGTATTTAGGTATATCTTTTTGGAGATATTTGCAGTTAGATCTGATTCAAATAGTTTTTAATAGTCATTGGCTTTATTCCTTATTCTTTTTAGAGATATTATTTTATAAAATAAAACAGTATCAGGCAATGCTTTGACGTGTTACTAATCACAAAATTTTATTTCTACATTCAGATGTTGTTGTCTGTTTAGCCGTAGAGAATCTTGGTCTAGGTAATTTGTTATATTAAAAAAAATTAATGCATTACTCTAATTCACTGCTCTACCAATATGGTCATTCTAAACATATTGTAGAATAACATATCTCTAAAAAGCTCTATGTGAGGTTGAGTCCTGGACCCAGTCATAGTGATAAATATCTGCACAGCTATTTGGAATTTGTAATGAAGAATTTGACTTAATGGTATTGCACAAGTCTATGCAGAGCAAACTTCTGATAATCAAGTTCCTTAAGCAATTTTTTTCTTGGTGGGAGTTCCATCATACGTATTTTAAGAGAAAATTAAGCCTAAAAGGCCTATCACTTTCAGAAAGAAAAGTTCTTCCTCAAAACTACACTTGCTAGAAGCTAGAAAAGCTCAGTTTTCAAAGCACCACAATGTTTTCAAACACTTCTAAAGGAAGATGTATCTAAAAAATACAGCAGTTTAAAGAAACGACTAAAGTTTTTGGTTAAGGATAGAGCCCAGACATGAACATCACGATGGCGACAGGGGTGCCTGCAGAGGTGCTGGACTGTGGCTGGAACAGTGCATCAAATTCAGCTTAGAAGGTCTGAACCGGCTGAAAAGATCTGCCTTTGTTGGATTCAAAACTCTCTTCTTAATAAAGTCTCAGTTCTTTTGTGGTAATGATGTTTTGGTATTGCCAAACCACATGTCCAGGCCATAACATCTAAACTAAAATTCAGTGGATTATCTTTTTGGCTATATTAGGTTTTAAACCAGGCCTATAATCAAGTGATTACTAACACTTTTTTTTTTAACATTAAAAAAAACTATAAATGTAGTTTCAGCTCCTACTGTTGTTCTGTTTCAAAGAGCATATGGACATTTCTAAGGTGAATTTTAATTTCATGGAAACATTGCTTTCAGTCTAAATATCTCATAAAATCTTATTTTTACAATGTGTGCATTATGATCCAACTTACATTTTACAATAGTATCGTTAGAAGCCCCAGGTAAGCTGGAAATAAAAGGTCATGTGGTAATGCCTAGATGGACAAAATAATTTTGATATGTACAATCGCTGTTCAGAAATGAACATAAGGACATGAACATGGCAACTACTGTGGCTGTTGCTCTGTACCTCAAAACTGAAACAGTTCCCATTCCCCTTTTCTGTAATTGCTCTATATAATATTAGACTGGATTGTATTATGCAGCTCTGAACATTGGAGAGACTCCCAATACAATGAATATGTATACCTCACATCTCCAAAGGGTTCTCTTTTCTATTTTAGCTGTTATTTGAAAAAAGGATACAAGTTGGAAGGATTTCAGGGAATGGCATCAAAAATAATTAGACTGAAATGACTGGCTTATATGTAAATGGTAGAGTAGCTTGTTTATGTGTAAAGCAAAATATGATAATAATATAAATATTTTTGTGGTAGTACCGCAAGGAAGGAATGGAATTACATACTTTGGAACAAAGGTTGTAAGGATAATAGTTTAATGTTTAAGGAGGAAAAAGTAGGCCAAGTACAGAAATAAAGTCAAAAAAATTTCAAGGGTCTTTGGACAGAAGTAGACTGCTGAACAGCCTCCCATGGAGTGACAGGTCTCACTATTTGAGTAGTCTAAACTTGGACTTGAAGCTGAAAGACTGTAGCTAGCTTGATGTATTAGCAGAATTTCAATTCAGAGAAAGCCCAAAGTTCTGCTTTTCTTCTCTTTCTAAATGTCTGGAGAAAAATCTTTGGGCTAGAAGCTTTTAGGAGTGTTACTACAGTTGACAGGAGACTGGGTGAGCAAACATGAACGTGCAAAAATCCTCAAGCAGAGCATTTTTCGTATGATTCACTTAATATGCTCTTGATTCTGTTATACTGGGTGTGCAACATCTCCCCTTGTTATGTCTATATCTGTTTTTAGCTGGAAGTTGTATCAGTAGTACAGGTGATGATAACCAAAGCAAGCAAAGAAATAATACCTTTGAATCGCAAGTTCTGCTTGTAATAAAATAAGCCTCTCCTCCTCCTCCCCCAAAAAAGAGATGACAAGAGAAAAGAAAAAGGAAAGGAAAACCTGCTTGCAAATAGGTTACCACTCAAAATCACCCACATTTCACAGATTCAGGGAAGGGCAAGATGTTTTGTACTAGACTGGTTATTTGTTTCTTTTGGGGGGCTTTCTCTTTTGTTTTTCATAGGTAGAAAGACTAGGTGGCAAAATTCAAATGAGTGTTAGTGAGAACACCAAATTTGAAAGTGCAATACCCACACAGAGATTAAGCTACAGAGGACTATGCCCATTTAATAGCTTAAAACAGACTGTGCCTTTGTGAGAAGCGTCATGACTTTGCATATCTTATATGGGGTTTATGGTGTGTTAGCTTAAGTATGCCATAAAAAAGAGGACCTTTATTTTTAAAAGCTTAAAGTGCATGCTTCAGAAGAGGCTGCACGTCTACCCAACTGCTTTAATCAACTTTTAGAGGGACACATGTAAATGCAGGTACCAGCCTTTTCCCACAAGTTCTGTGGTGCATCAGCAGCAACTCCATCAGGTCTCAGGAACCTGAATTTTCTTTTAGGCCTGAGTCATTGCAGCTAGGATCACTGCCAAATCCAGGTCTCAAGGAAACACAATACTTTTCACTTTTGGTTAGTCACCATCACTTCACACCAGCATTCCTCTTTTGATGTTGTGCTTGATTAGCTGGTTTTTGCAGAGTACTATTTCCCCTCAGTGAGTGTTCTAGATAGTCTAACTAAGCTTTCCGTAGGATTCTGCATGTTATGCTCAGCCTTCAGGGATGCTAAATTTAAGAGCAGGGAAACAGTAATTAAAAGTGATTAGGACAAGGAGCCTTGATACCATGAAATGTGGACTCGGTTGTCCTTGACATAGGCAGAACCAGGCAACAGGTTTTGGTTTTGATTATAGCTTTACTTGCGATTTTAATAAACATGAGCCAGTATTCAAACTTTTAATATCCTGCTGCTTAACTATTTCCAAAAAGCAATCCAGCTCTTCTAAACAGCCCTTGTTTAAAAATTTTAATTTGTTTGGCTCTGTCTCTGCTTAGAGAAGTTGTAGCCCCACGGTAACTCTTTTATAAGTTCATTTCCAGAATCACAAGCAATCGTTTTTTTCAGCTAAGTGTTTCCGCATGTGCCGAAAGTGTCAGGCTGACAGCTTTCCTGCACCATTTTATCTGGTTCCCACAGCAAGTACGAGAGACAAACACAGGAATGTGCCCAGTGCTGACTATGCCCATCAAGAACACAATGACACTTACAGCTCTTCCAGGAAGCGGAGACTGTGCACGGAGTTTGAGGGCAGCTTAGTAATGTTGTTCATACTGAGATCACTGTAGGGGAAAACAGACAGAGACTTAATACGGCAAGCCACAACTGTGGTATCCAGCTGTTCATTCCACACATTTTTAAGTACTACGTTAACAGAAATCCTCTGCCAGAATTGATGAATCATTATCTAGTTAGCACTTTAAACATTTCTCTTTCATATGAAAATAGCTTTGTCAAACAGAATACAGGATATAGCACGTTCCTTTTTTTTCCCAAGGATTTTGGAATATTTTATCACACTCTATAAATCAGGTGGCATATTAAACAATCCTTTTAGTCTACATAATTTTAATAAACCATTGTACTATATTAAAACTTACTTGTAGTGGTAAAAGAAAACTACTATAATTTTTTGTAGTTCCAGCACTATAGCATGCTGTGGGTTCACTGAAGCAGACAAGCAAGAGTGTACGGATATAAACTGTATCTACATCATTCCTTACATTTCATGAATACGGAAACACTTTGCTTTTGCTTTACGCCACTGCATGGTGCTATTGATTTTCCTTGCATTACATTAGGTATTCCAAACCAAGGTACTTGTGTCAAAGAAATTACATATTTTCAAATAATAAGCATCCCCTTTTTAGAGTACTCTTTTTTTTGCAGTTTCTCAAATTGCATTAAATAGGTGAAATGAACCATAAAACAAGGGTGTAATGTGATCCCGTCCTGTAGCACACTTCCTGGTGGGGTTCCACAGTAGTTCCTGGCACAGGAAACAACCAGCCGTATCACCTCTGTCAGAGCTCATTCAAGCTACGTGTTAGACCCAGTTCCTTACAATACCTTTTTGCTCTTAAGATGTTTTTTTCAATGGTTTCCACTATTATCTCCATGTTCCACAGTAACAGAACTGACTTGCATTAAGAATAAAACTATAAACAGACTGCATAATAAAAGTCTGCATGGAAGATAAAACTCTCATATAGCTATATCAGAAGTATGAGAGATGTTGTTAAAAAAAGAGTATCCTGGACCTGCATACTTTATGCAAGTGTTATGTGGCTAATTAAAAAAAAACTATTTAATCATATATATTTGTAGGGGTACTCCCACTTTCTAGCTACTTTGGGTGGTATTTGGATAATTTTTTTCTAACTGTTAAGAGTTCTCAAGGCAAAGTAGTTATCTGTGCTTTGGTGCTCCTATTCTTATTTCATCAAATTACTATTATNTAAAAAAAACTATTTAATCATATATATTTGTAGGGGTACTCCCACTTTCTAGCTACTTTGGGTGGTATTTGGATAATTTTATTTTTTCTAACTGTTAAGAGTTCTCAAGGCAAAGTAGTTATCTGTGCTTTGGTGCTCCTATTCTTATTTCATCAAATTACTATTATTAACAGTCTCACATTACAGAATATATGTTTTTAGTCAGGAATATTAATTTGGATGTTTGATATTCTGCTGAAACTTTAAAGTGTCTAATATAAAAACATACTTCAGGTAGAGATTTGGAAATAAAGGAAATGTGTTAATACTTTACAGCAATTATCAAATCACTGCTGGGTAAACTTTCCCTGCATTCACTTCAAAATCAAGGCATAATTTGAGAACTGTGTACTTATTAAATTCATTCTTTACCGTAACATTTTATCACCTAATTCTTTCATACAGTTAGCGGGTTATTACCCTTTCACTTTGATAAAGGCTCAAAGGATTTATTTTGGCAAAAGAACAAAAACATGAATGTATTTGGCAAATGAAAAATACACCCATGTAGTGAGTCATATACTACTGAAAATTAAGATACAAATGATATTTTAACAATAGCATTTTAGTTATGGCATTTTCTACACATGCCTTAATGTTTTTTGTAAGCATACTAAATGACAACTTGGGCTCAAAAAGATAGCTGTAGTTAGGAGTGGAATAACTCATCTTCAAATAGGCACATATTTAGGGCATTCTACTAACACAGCATTAGAAACTACCCTGTTTGGCCAGGAAAATGTGAAGTCTAACCTTATGGCATATTATTTTTTATTAACAGCAGACAATTCTTGTCTGTTTGTATCAAAGGATCCCATGACTCCCAACTCCTGAGTCACACCTGGTAACACCTGTCCTGAGCAACCCGCAGAGCAGCCCTTCTCTGGCATCTGATGGGGATCAGAAGAAGAAAAAGCAGCTTTCATTGTGTGCTCTGATGCACAGTAAGAAAATCAGCAGCACAGCTGCTTTCCTTAAAAACATCTTTAAACTTCAGAGGTGGATTTACCAGTAGGGAACTCCAGTCTCCTCTCCTCCCCTTGGGACAGTCTATTTTTATGGTCGTGTGTGCTCCATATCCTCTCTGCTCCATAACCTCTCTCTTTCCCAACTGCACTGCAGTAGTTGATAGCTTTGTTTAAAGACACCAGCTAAATAATCCTATTTTCTCTTCTTTCCCAATCTGCACTGCAGTTGTTGTTAGTTCTGTTTAAAGACATCAGCTAGATATAATCCCATTCTGTTAGATTCATTTTTTTATTGTTCTTTTCTTGCAACGTGAAGTACAAAAATATTTTTGTGCAACGAGACTGATACTTATGCATATATTTTATTATTTTAGAAGTTTTCTCATAAACACAAGCTATCCCCAGATTTGCTCAGTAATACCCGTCCAGAGAGTTTTTAACACACTATTAGCTAATGCACGTTGCATTATATATAGCAAATGAGATACTCTTGCAGGTATCCTTGATCAATAATATAAGAGAGACTACTGTAGTGAGAGTAGAGCCTTTTGATTAGGCTAGCTGAAAGAGTGGAAAAAAATGAGAGGCTTTAAGACAAAACAAAACAAAAAATTCTGCTTCCAGGCTTAATACAAAATACTATCTATTTCTTCATAGAAACTTGAAGGAACTATTAACTATGAATAAATGCTCTAAAGTTGGGTTTAGTTTGTGCATCTCATTTAGACTAATCCCTGTACTAACTGGTACCAGATGAATATGATTTTTCCACTGTTGTTTATCTTGGTGAGCACTTATTTATGAGAGAAGTTGCATGAGAGAGAGCTACTTCTGGGTCCATGTTCAGAGAAGTGAGACAAACCAAAAGAGCTAATACAACACAATCAATCACCAGATCTCACATAAGCAACACACAAAGTTTGGGCTCCTGAGCAGAAATTCTTCCTAGAGTTCTAGAGAAAAATAAAGTAGGTTTCAGCAAACTTGCCAGCCGTTGGACCATACGACCAGGAAAACATAGCCTCTAGCATGAGATTTGTAGCTACTAGCTAGATCAATATAAATTGTTCCTAATGTAAACAGGTATAGTATCACATCAACATGCATGAAAACAAAATGAACTTGGGTATTGTATTGGAAAGGTGATGGGTTATTTTGAAGAAACAAATGTATCATCTGTTGTCCCACCAGCACTTCTGCAGCCTGTTCCTGCTGCCCACTATAAAAGCAACATATCAGCAAACTAAACTTTCATCTTTCCAAAAGATAAAAAGATTTGTTTGAATGACTGCTTTGGCAATGCTGCTCATATAATGGTATCTTCGTTATACTCTGTGCTAGCCAAGCACAAGGATGCAAGGCTGTGCCTCTAGTGACTTGAGAAAGAAATTCTACCTGTGATGAAATCATAAAGTTCTTTTATAGCAGATTATTTTTCGAAGAACAGTAAATATTGCAAACTGCACCATATATATGAGTATCTGTCTGCTTTTTCTTGGTGACTGAGAATTTGCAAAACAGAGTCCACTAAGGTAAATAACAGCACAGCTTCTGTCCTGCCGCCCCAATTTTGTTGTCATGCATACACATGCTGAAAATAAAATCCAGTTACCTTTTAAAAAGTGAGTAGTTCACAATGAATTCCCCAAAGCCAGTAAAACAAGTTAAGTGAACTACTTTTTAACATATAAAGAAGAGTCTGGAGGCCAAGCTACTAACCTGTTATTAGCTGTTATTGTAAGAGATGTTTCAGGGACTATTCATCTTGGAAGATCAGTCTTCCATGGTTTATTTAGACTTTTAAGGAAAAATCCTTCCTTAAACAGAAGACAAGGAGACAAAAATCTCCCTTTGTTTTGGGATATATGCAAGACTCCCGTTGGCTTCCACTAACTGATTCACTTATTTTTATTCACTTACTGTACTTCAAATATACTGAATGTTACAAACATCATAGGGCTAATATCAGAGGCCATGAATTTTGTAGCTTTTTATTTTAACAATTGCAACCTAATTGATTTTTAGAAAATGATCAAGAATTAACCATTGTGATCGGCAATTATATATCCTCTAGGCCTTCCTTAGCCCAACGGGATTATAAATAGGAATACAAATGATTATTTTTATAGAAGTCTTTGAAACACAAAGCACTCGCATAAAAGCACAGACAACAGACGCAATACTCTGAGTTCTTACCAGTTCCTATCTAAAAAGATTCTTTAACCTATTTACAGCAAATTTGGACACTATGTAGCAATACAATATAATGAGAAGGGTCTAGAATTGGCAATAGCTGCTTCCTTTCTAAGCCTGTCTTTCAACGTAGAACTCTTGGTTTTGCTATCAGGAGAGCACCTTACCAGCTCCACTATAGATGGAGGAATATGCTAGCTGTGCATATTGTTCATTAATGTAACAAATTCACTCTGGTTATTAAATGTAACTTCTATGGCTATGTAAAGACAGATCTTATTTGCCAATATTACAGTAGCTAATTCTTACAACAAAATTCCTATAACACATTTTCATTGCCTTACTGCACTGGAAGATTACATGGAAGGATAATCACCATCCTTTTACAGAAGGGAAACTAAGACACCTAATGGTGAAGAGACATGCTCACAGTCCCAAAGCAGATTATCGGCCAAGGAGGAACCAAGCACGGAAGATGATTTGTACCGTGCCTCCTCTGTTAGACCAGGCTTACAATGCAGTCCTCTGGATGGTGATGTACACGCTGTCAACAGCTTCACAAGAGAGCTACACAAAACTAGATTTTCATTCTACAGGGTCTAGAGGACATGATTTTCCAAAATCAATATGCAAAAACGTAATGATGTTTTTCCATATGTTAAAATATATCCACGCAGAAAAGCACAGGGCAGAGAAGGAGTACATACAAATAAGCACTGTAAGCATTTCCTTACAATTAAATTACATCTTTTGTTCACACAACTAACTTCAAATTGCACTTGTGGTTCTTTGAAGGAGTCCATGGAAAAACTAGCATTAAGATGTGAATTTTCACTTAATGAGTAACCTTTAAAGTTGTCTTGTACTCAGAATTAAAAAAAAAAACTTCTGGAAAAAAATAAAGTCGTAGATTTAAAGAAAGAAACATTAAAGACATAGACATAACATGTAAGCAGCATTCTTCCTCTGAAGGTATTCACAGTAAAAAACAAATTACAATATTTCTGCCCATCTGTACGTTAATAATGTGAAATGTTAGAATTAAATGTTTAAAAAAATTAGTATCCCTTGTAATAATTTTTCCAATTGCAAATTAGCAGCAGCTGATCCCATTCTCTGCTTTTAAAAACTGGTATGGTAATAATTCAAAGCTAAAATGGGGGACTCATTGCTCATTTTTAACAACAACAAAAAGTGTTTCTTGCCTTCAAAGTGCATTGTTCCCACAGAGACGCATCTCCTTTGTGTTGAAACACACCCTCGAAAGGCAAGCGAGGCTCTGTGGCTACACGAGAACAAACCCTGCAGAGAGGGCACCTGCGCAGCTCACTTGAACTAAAATTTTGCCAGTAGCTACCTGGTGCTTCCACAGTCTCCCTCCCATTTTGCTGGGAGGCCCCAGGTTTCCTGCAATGCAGGCTGGCTACAGAAGATCTAATTTAGGTTCTTCCAGTATCACAGATAGCAAAATTTGGTCTATTACTAAAGAAACTCTGTAATAGTCATTTTACATAGCACACATTATTCCTAAGCACAGTGGGCAATTCTGTCATATAAATGGCTACCAAAGATTTGCTTAAAATTAAGGCTACAGAACATTTGTAAAGCAAATGCAACATGCATGATTAATCTTTTCAGGAAACAATTTTGCCATTCAGTTTATCCAAGACTCCAGCAGAGGGAGCAGGGCAAAGCAAACAATTAGGGTCAAAAAGAAAGTAAAGATCAAAGATCAGATCAAACACACACAGTGCTGAATTAATCTGACAAGGACTTGACATTTTATTTTAGGCACAAAGATTCAGGCCACTCTCTGTTTTTCTTGTATATCAAATGCATGATGCTCCCTCCATGGAATTATCCATTTGCTTTCAAAGCTGATTCATGGCAAATCATTAGGCGATGAATATTCACTTTAATAAGTAAAAATTACCAGGGTAAGTTACAAAAAGATTCCAATATGTCAGTTACTGTATTTAACTCATATATTTTAAAGCTAAAACAATGAGAACAATTTTTATTAAACAGAAGCCAGCAGAAGCAATTAAGACAGGACTGAATGGAATAGCTCCTCCTCCCATTTCTACAGAACATATGACCATTATTTTATCAGTGATTTTTGTTTCTGTTGCACTAATACAAATATCGTCACAAGCAGTACATACACTATCTTGGTCATATACTGAAGACAATATAGAAGAGGAAAAGATGTAATTCTTACTGTAATTCACGAAGAAGACTAAAATGTTCTGTTTTTTTTTATCATTATCTTGTTATCAAATATTGTTTACCTTTTATTTGATAAAGGTTAACACAGTTAACTTCAGAAAAGATACATATCAGCAGTGACCAAGTCTAGGAAAAAAAAATTGCTCTTAGTTTCAGAGTATGTTCTGAAACTCTAGGTTGTGCTTATTTTAACAGTTTTAACACAAAACTAGCAAAAATTTAGAAAAATGCATGTTTGTCTGCTTGTTTGTTTTCTGAATGAATAGATGCAGTTCTCTGTTTTAGAATCTCAATTCCTTTTCATTCCAGGCTTATAATTTGATTTCTCTGAATGCACCTGAAAAACTAATTGACAGCATCTACTACACAGGCATTCTAACAGTGATGATACAAGCTGGAAAATCTGGAAGCTCTGTGCACTAGGCCTTCCTTTAGAGCAGGAAATACAAACACTAGATTGCACAGAACAGAGATCGCCAAGGTACCAATGAGTGAACTAGGTCCAAAGCCACATTATCATGCTAGGTGCCCTCAGCACGGCCAGTTAACCCAGGTACTGCAGGATGCAGCCCTGGATTTCACAATTCCGGATCTCTGCTCTGTGTTACTGGGTGTGAAGCGATGCTGCAGCTGTTTTATATATAACCTTGGTATTCCTACAGTTGTTCAGGCATACCCTAGACTGGATGAAATTCCGGCCTCTTAAAAGAAATGGCAAAACTACATTCAGCAGAGCCAAGAGTTCACCCCTTTGATCCTAAGTAGTCCTTTCATCTCAGATGATTTTTTCAGTAAAATTCTGGTTAGCTTCTTCGCTATTCCTATTTCACAGATTCCCATTTTCCTATGCATTGGCGCTGCATGATTGGTTTTCACACAGCCTTGTCACTTCTATTATAGCTCAGCTGTATTTTGTTTCATTGAAGATTCTGCAAGAGTGTCAGCACAGAAAATGATGCTACATACCAAACGCTAAAGTTACACTAAGATTGATTCATCTGACCATCTTTGTGTTGTTTCTTAGCTAAAATAATTCTTTACAGACTTTTCTCTTCATTGCATGGACAACCAAACTGAGCCAGAAAACTCAGTTTCAGCCAACTTTGCAGCCAAAATAATTAGTCTTGATCTCTCGCCACAGCAACACCGCCCATTCCTTTGTGGTACAGCAACCTTTTTTTAGGATGCTACTGAACTAGAGTGGGCAACTGATCTGTGTTTAAATAAATTCAGCAGGGAAAAAAGAAAGTTAAACCAGATCAGTTTCCTGTACTGCTGTTTGTGCCACCACAAGGAAATGGGTAGAGGAGCAACAAACAAACTGTTTTGAAACTGAACAGAACAGAAAATAAAATATTTTGTTTCACTGGCAGCACTGACTTATAGTAGTAGCAGAAAGTGATCCTAGCACTAGGATAGTAATATCCTAAGTCATACAAAGTTTGTGGAAATACAAGTTGTTTTTACATGTACATTTTCGCTTTATGTCTGAAGGAGGTTGTTCGCTGAAATATGATAGGGCTTCCAGTTCTGCCAGCTTCGGGCTGGCTGACAGCCTCTTGTAACACCTCCTACAGAGCTCAGAAGAATGACAGTTGTCAGATTTTTCACTGACAGATTCAACACCAAAACTGCTGCAATAAGAAGTACCTGGAGCTATTTATGTTTTGATTCTCACAAAGATAAGTACATTGTAGCCTTACATTTCTATATCAGGTAAAAGTTTTTTGCTTCGGTTTTCAAAATTCACCTTCACCATGAGATATTTTATATCCTTCAATGAGAATGTAACTGTAATATACATAAAAAATAGATCCTATTATTTTTTCTCGTAACTGAACAGGGACTAGCTATCCTTCAGATAGGAATAGTATTGAAATATCCAAGGCTGCTGTCAACAACTCAGCTCTAGGACCAGGGTTCAGCCTGGGCAAATTTGCAGTATCAGGAAGAAATCTCTAGTCCTTGCCCACGTTGGATAGGGTTGGCATGTATTTTTTCATGTGGTTATACCATCACAATCTTCAGGGAAAGAAGATATGCTCATTCTAGTACAAACATGCCTTCTCTTCAGATAATTATTTCCCTTTCCAATAACCTAAATTACTGAAATCAGAGCTGTATAAGACAGTTTCTACTGAGATCAACAGAACTGTTCAGAAAACACACTAATAGTTATTATGCATGGAGGTAGAAGACTCTGATCCAGAATAAATGATTCCTGTTTCCTTCCTTTTATTCACAGTGTTTACACAATCCACTCTTTGGCAACTTCAGTTTGGGGCCACTGACTCACCACTTCTTGTGATTGTTCCAACTATCGACAGAAAATCTCTTCGGGACAGGTAATCAACTGGTACTGTTCAGTCAAATCTACTGCTATGTCTTACCTTCAGGTTTCAAACACTAGTATTAGGTCGGTCTGGAGAAAATATACACCAGTATTACGAAACATCAGTAACTAAACCAAATGTTTAACAAATGCAGACTTTTGCTGCCAAGTCTATTGCACCTGCATGCATATGTGAAGGAAGTGTGCTGCCTATACTGCACCTGTCTGGTCTGATTTTTTTTGCACATGAACTTCCCAATATTTATCTTATTTTTGTTAGTTATTCCAAATGCTGTAAAAATGCTGGAAAGAATCAGCCTTCCTATTATTTACATGTCTTACAACTTATAGCACAGCAAGTCAGTGTCAGCACTGGAAACAGTGCCTGGGGGTAAACACCTGGCTCCACTCTTGTTGGTAGCAAAACTCTCAGTGACTCCCATGGAAGCAGGACGTTATCCCACCCTGCTGAGCATCTACATGCAGGCTCCATGTACTCATAGGCAGTATTTCACAGTTGTGGAATTCACACAGTGGCAAACCACTCACTTGGAGTGGTGAATGTGACACGGGTGGGTTCACTGGGTATATTTCAACATATTTTTCCTTTTGTTTTATTATTTCTAAAATCTGGGGATTTAAAAGAAGAAATGTTATTGGTTTGGATCACAAAGGAGAGGAAGGTGTGATATCAAGGTTCAAAAATGTATGGAAGCAATTCAATTCCATTAACTTTGCACAGGTCACTGTTAGCACCTTTATTTTCTTTTCTGTTTGGTTGTCACGCTTGCTCCAATTACTTGGAGCCAAATAGTTGGTTTGTTATCTCTTAATTCCTGGTGCTCTGCTAACAAAGAGGTATGCCAGTTCTGTTTGTTTTCCCCCTTTTCTTACCCCTCTCTTTTCCATTGCCTTTGTTCAATTTTTGTTTCGTATCAGGTTCCACTTTCTACTCAGTTATGTCAGGAAAAGGGAAGAATTACTCAGAATAATGTGCACTGCGGTGGTTTGTTTTGAATGAAGATGAATCAACAATTTGGAACTCAAGTTTAGACTCTATGACACTTTTGGAGATCTGTTCAGGGTCTAATTTGTCTGATGATGGACAAGTAGCACAATTTATACAATGATGCCCACCTCCTCCATGACCTCCTCAGGGCTGCTGATGATCACTTGCTCAAGACCGCACACACAGTACCTGTCACATACTGCTGCTGTCCTCCAAATGCTGACAAAATTAAGGTTAACACCCAAACGGTGCAAGAAAAAAATCAGAAACAAGAGATTAAGAAAGCCAATGCAGTCAAGGACAAACATTTCTTTCACAAGGGTGTTATCCTATATTCCACATTCTGCCGAACTCAAGTCCACCTTGTCCACTATCCATGGTGGGTTTGGAGTTACGAGGGAAGCTGGGTCCTGCTCCATTTCACATCACCCATATAGTGTATAGGAGGGTACCTCAGGCAAAGGCTGGCTTCATTCTCCTGTCCTGCGTGTGGAGCAGTGTGAGAATGAGGGGAGTGGAGCCAACTCTCAGTTGTTTTCTTGGCATTCAGGCCCGAATTTGGATCCCTTTCATGTATTTGCGGCAGATTGGAGAGGATGGCACTGGACAGATCAACAAGCATTAATATCGCGACTACTAAAAGCACCATGACGATGCTTCTGTGCAGGTTAATTTTGACTGAAAAATACAAACTCTGCAAAAAATTCCTAAATATATTCCCAGTATATTCTTGCTGGCATGATCAGCTCCAGACTTCAGAGGAATCCTTTCTCCAGAGCTATCTGGAAGGTTCCAATACTTTTTCATTTGTATAGTTCTATTAAGCTATTAACGAATTTTCTTTGTTTCTACAGATTTAGCAGAACACAGGTCAAAAAGGATGATGTTAGCTTGCAAATGGTGCAGGATCTGTCATTCTGATTTTAAATTAAACCCCTTTAATGAAAGCATGATAGGATGTTAAGTCCAAAGTCTATTTTTCTTTACCTAATCTAACTATCTTGAATTTTGATAACAGAGGCATGTAGTTTGGAAATGAGACTTTAAATAACTAAGGAAAAGGCACAGACATAAGTCTTAAAATATTTGTAGAAAAAAACACAACATTATTTTAAATAATTAAACTCAAGCTCAGGTGATTTTTCTTGTCACATGTATTACATATGAAGCTACGTTTCTTTAAAATCCAATGTTAAAGAAGGAAATGGCAGCATTACTAACAAATGCTATAGGGCAGAGAGTATTCTCTGGGTAATTTTTCAAGTTCAATAAATATTTCAATTTCATTTTCAGCTCCCATATTAAAAATCTATTAGCAGAAAGCCTATTGAGAAGCTGACCATGATCACAAGGGCCTTTTTCTGGAAACAGTTCTATTCAGTTCTCAGGGCTGAACAAAAGCAGATTGGCACATTCAGTTATATACAAATGTCTTTGAAAGGGACCTTCCCCCCCACCTTTTCCCATAGCCACGCGTTTCAGGGCTCCATACGCTGGGAGAAGCCAGTGAAAGATTTGAAGGGGTGGGGAGACCAAGGGCTTCCACTGAGATCCTTCAAAGCAGTAGTCTTCTATAGTGGGAGGATTTCCCTCTAAATCCCTTTCAATAGCATATTGATGGCTTTGAAAGCTTAAATGGCATTTGTCAACCATCAGTAAATCTTTAAAACTGTTTCTGCAAATAGCCCAACTTTGGGTCTCGGCTTTTCCCATTAATCTGTACGTAAGGCCACTGAAGACTTTTTCAGAGCCTAGATAATGCCTAAATTAAAAGGTCTATTCAGAAGGGAAAACTTTAGCATTCACCTTGTGTACATAGCCATTTCACCAGTGGTATTCATGGGTTGTTATTTCAACTCTGCATTTGTCCTGCAAACAAGACATTTTGCCACAAAGGCTTGGTAGAGACATTCTTTAGTGAATTACTGAAACCTAGCCCCTCTATTTGTCATGGCTTGTTATTTTTATCAAGTGTAATCAGTTCAAATAGGAACCCTAGACTGACAACTTTACAATTATGTTACTATTTTAAGAGTGGAAGGTAACGTTTCTTCTAATTCAGCAACGAATCTGATTAAATTACAACCTGATTGCTTCACCTAATGAAACAGTCCAAAAATTCCCTTAATCAGAAGCCAGTAGTCTTTTTGTTCATTTCCTATTAAAAACAAAGACAAGAATTTCAAAATAATCATCATTCACCATTTTTATCTTATGGTGTTTTATAAAATCTTGGTACATCTACAAGGCTTAATAACTTATAACATGTTACATACTGCCTCATGTTCATATGTCAGGGCTATATTAATTTAATTTTCTCTGAACAAGCTAGATGGATAAACTTTAAACCCTCTCAGCCTTCGCCCCTTAGATACACATGTGCACACACAGCACGCACACACACTCTTTTATATTGGGCTGGTCTTATGTACTGCAAATATTTGTGTTCCCCCCTTCATCATCATACCAAGTTCACCCCAAATATCTACCAGAAAAAGGTCACATAATAGTTCTATCCAAAGAACCACAATCTTTGCTCCTTCCTCAATGTATTCTACGCTACAGACCAACTAAAACACAACATCATCTTCAGGCTGCCTTCCTATGGCAGAAGTAGAACCAAAGCAAAGTTTCTCAGCTATTTTGAAGGGCACCAATCATTTCATTATTAATACTGAAATAATCAGGACAAAAATTTTATGCATCAAAAAAAGCAATAGAATGACATCTATTAGAGACAGATATAATAGAGAAACACAGGTATATTTTAAAAAGTTGCCGGTGAAAGAACAGTAGACTGTTTTTTGTTTTTTATTAAAGAAGAATTGCAGATCTCTATCAAATATCCCCTAGCCAGATAGATTTTCTGAACAAACAGACATTTTCACCACAATGAACAATACATAGCAAGAACACCCAAACTGGAGATCAGTGAAGTTCATTGGACATCGTTCTTTACTATACAAAGATTACCCTTCCCTATAGTATAGTTGAAAGGAAGAAGCCTGCTGTGCTGCTGAAAAGCCTAGTCAAGGATTTAGACATGTAAAATTACATGAGCTCCTACCTACCATGCTTTTATCCCTTAAGTCAACAGCTGAACCCAACACCTTGCATCTGCTTTTGTCAGCCTTATTGTCCATCTATATTCCACCCATTTTTTTGCTGAAGGGACTTCATGTTTTTGAGTGTGTAAACTCTCGTTGGCTTGAGCATGGCACGCAAGTCTGAGTAGCAAGTTTTTCTGATCCAAATCTTCCACCTTGGGAGTTTATCTCACGAACTCTCGGCTGATTGAAAGTAAGCCACACCATATTTTACCTGGGGTGCTCTGGGATATCTTGTCTGACTTCAAATCACCACTTTCCACAAAGTAGAGGACAAGCTTCCTATAGAGGTCACTCCATGTTCACCGCATGGGAACACATCAGAAAAACCAGAGTACCTTAAACAGCCTGAGAGTGGTATGTGGGACCACTTAGAAGAAGGTCTAGACTACTGCTGCAATAAGGGAGTCAAAAACAGGCTAAAAACTGGCATTTAGTTTCATATTTATATTTAGTTTCATATAAAACCTACTAAACTACCCAAAACATACACATGGGTCTGGCAAATATATCATATGACCTATGACAGACCTGTTGTCTTCTGAAGAGACAGTTTAGTTACAGGTGAGCTGCCCTAGGGTATCTCAAGTGAACTAGGTATCTAGCTCCAGTTAAAGAACTGTCTTGGGCTCCGAGACTGCTATTCACCTTCTAACACTCCTAAATTAACTATTCATATGTGAAACACACTTCTGAGCAGTTAATGTACGCAGTTAAATCTAGGAAACCTCATGTTTAGATAAATGACTTTCTTTGGTCAACTGCTCTCCAGTGACTACCTCTCTACTGACTGTTGGGAGAACAAGACACTTCCACCAGACATCTGCATTTTAGATAAGCACCTAAACCTGGAGCTGAATATCAGATCAACCGACTTCAGGAACACATGAATTAGAAGATAAAACATTAGCACAATAGTCATATAAGCACTGGTGTAAGCACTTAGACAAAGAATTCCCTCTTCGCTCCAGTAAAACTTCAGTTTTATGACTTCTGCGGCATTCAGTAATTCCTGGTTGTTTACTCAAGCTTTTCCTTCAGTGAAAGAATTCAATTTCCTCTGTGCAGGAAAGCAAGAAGTTATCTTTAGTTTTGTCAGTATATGTTAAGAATTATGACTTGGTTGTTGGCTTTGTTTTATAAAAATACAAAGGTCTTCCTAGAAATACAAAATATTGATTACAGGTGGTTTAATAAAAATTACTAAAACACCACCAAAAGTAAAGTCAAGCTAGGCTGCAATGTCACTTCAGAGATTTTGATATCCCTTTTCTGTGAAACTCAGGATATGTTTCACAAAAAGCAGAGCTTTGGGAGCCTTGTTTCACGTGATTTTCTATCTCTTAGTCGGTGTCTCCCAGGTCACAGAACCCCAGGATGGCTGATGTTGGCAGGGACCTCTAGAGATCATCTAGTCCAATCCTCCTGCTCCAGCAGGGACACCCAGAGCACGTGGCACAGGGTGGCATCCAGGCGGGTCTTGAAGATCTCCAGAGAAGGAGACTCCACAGCCTCTCTGGGCAGCCTGTGCCAGGGCTCCGTCACCCTCACAGGAAAGAAATTCTTCCTCTCATGGAGGTGGAACTTCCTGTGTTTCAATTTGTACCCTTTCACCCTTGTCCTGTTACAGGTCACCACGGAGAAGAGTTTGGCTCCATCCTCCCTATATGCTCCCCTCATGTATTTGTACATATTGATCAGATCAATCCGCCCAAATCTTTTCTCCTCTCTCACTTACTCATACGATAGATGCTGCAATGAGCATCTATAATCTACCTTGCGGTTCAGTGAGATGGAGCAGGTTTCTCTTCCATTCAGTCATAGGTGTCTCTAGATAAGAAACATCCTTTTTGGTAAGATTAGTACTTCAGACTCCAGGATTAGTTGATGGTTTCCAGATGCCTCAGAACATGGGCACAGGTCACACACATCTTCCTAAAAAATACTAAATAGATGCAACTTCAAATGTATGTCAAATCCTTTGGGACTAGAAATTTGATTGACATCACAGAACTGTATTCCTTTTAAGGCTCTTTTCCTGCTCCATTATGACAGGCATGCATTTCCAGATTGTAATGAAAATATTATTTTAAAAATCCTTTACCTTGAAACAAACAGAATGCACAGCTTTCCTAATTACAAACAGTGATTTCCTCCTGCAGGAGTCACATATCTTCTGATATCCTCATGGTTTTGTTTTTCAAAAACTCTAAGGATTTAAAAAACTAGTTTCTGTGCATTTCTGAAAGGGAAAAAAACTCGATCTCCTGCCCCTCCTCAGTTTTCTGAATAAACAGCTGTAGGAATCTGCACTTTAGCTCACATCCTACAGAAAAATATACCATAATTTAAAATTACATTAGAATCACTGTCTCCTCTCCTAGGAGTACCAGAGGAGCAGTTCCTGCCCACCCATACACAGGAATGATATGTGTGCATACGTGTAGGGGGAGCTTCTGTGAATTTTCCAGGCAAGGATATCTTCTCTGATCTAAAGTAATTTTGTACTTGCTGGCTTTTCCTTCCTGTGATTTTGTGCAATAATGTTTGTTTATTCATTACTTTTCAAGGAACTCTCTAAAGAAAGAGTTAACTATAATTCAGGAGTTGAGGAACCTAGGGCATGAGAGATTAACTGATTTAGCTGTGGCACTAACAGTGAAACTGGGAAGAGAGTACAGGTCTCCTAAACCTCAGATCAGCGCTCTTCCTATCAGGTAGAGCTGTCTTCTTCAGCATAAAACAAAATACTTCCAGACTAACCGCAACTCTCAGTGCTATTTGAGTGTATGCTGCTTTTCTTTATAGCTCTTCCATCAGCTTTTATTTTCATGATCAGGTTCTCACATTCAAACAAACATCACTTTTGCAGCTGACATCACATGGATTAGAATATAAACACTGCAGATGCTCACAACCCAAACATATTTTAGGAGACCAAAACAACTGAAAAAAATCTGTTATCGACTTCATTTTTAGGAGTGATATCATCCTGGAACATACTCTCTTTTATTTTTTTCCCTTCCAAATTCTATTCAATGCATCTTGCTGGCAGGGGAAATTAATTTTCCAAACGTGGTCTTTAAAGGATATTATTTTTTTAATAGGAGTGTCTTTGAGATAGAACATATGCCCTGTTCCTCTATCCATACCATAAAACAGTTTTCCCATTCATCATAAATAGCCGATTTTATTTTTTTTTCCCTAGGAAAGCTTTTATAGAGTCTACCTTTGTATTTTAACTGTTCCTGACATAGTGAATCCACAATCCCCCATTTATGGGTATGGGCTGCAATACAACCACAACACAAATGATAACTAGAGTGCTTATGATTATTTGACTTTTTAAATACAACCTTCAAATTCTAACAAGGTAGAAGGATGAGATTATTCAGTAGGTTGGCTGTAGCTGCTTGCTAAACTTCTAAACTCATAGAAAAGTTGGGAGAACCTACAGGAAGATGTAGTTCTTAATCACAGTTTAAGATTACATCATTATTTTCTGCATTATTACTAGACATCACAGAAGTACGTACAACAGTTTAGGCTCACACTTGAAGCTTCTCTACCCTTGTCAGCCAAATTTGTGAAAGTGATATTTAAAAGCTGAACAAAGAAGTGCAGTAATTTGTTCTAAGTCATGTTTGATGGACGGTTCAGAGATCTCTTTGCTTATAGTAATAAGTATGTTACTGTCAACAGTGCACAAGATCATCGGTTAACGGCAATTAAAAACTACAGGAACATATTTTTTAAAAGTCAACAAGTAACCAGATGGGTACAGAAAATAAAATCATCACTTTAAAGGCAATTTAAAGACTTTTTAAAGGCACGGAGTAAAAACGAAGGATCTTGCAATCCATGGAGTTCAGTAAGATTATCTAAATGAGAACGGATGGTCTGACTGAAGATTGCACAACAGTGTCCTGAACTTTTAAAGCTTTCTTCCAAGGCATCTTGACTTAAATGGAAGAATGGCTGAAGCCAAAGAGATCAGTTCTCAAAAGCAGAGATATCTTCAGTGAAAATGTTAGAGTAACAGTGCTCACTGCAGGCCCAAAGAACTTTACAGCTGTTACATAACTGAACGAGGAATAGGGACATCCAGCAATGTTTTGGCTATGTGGACTTAGAAACGCTTATCTTCTTGGATTATGGTAGTAATAGATCCAAATTTCAACTCACCAGTGAACTATTCTAATTGAGCTGAGGAGAAAGACACCAAAATGTCTTAGGAAATCAAATCCAGCATCCTCAGTGAATTATAGGGTATTTGTCTTTTCAAAAAAAGAGAACAAAACCTAAATACACTAAAACCTGTGTTAAATTACTTTTCAGAAACTTATAGCTCTATAGTATTATAGATTCTGGTGTACAATGGACATCCTAGCCCATAAGAACACCTTAGTCAGGGCCTCTCTCCTACGGCACCATCCTATTTTCAACTAACAATGTTTTCAGATGAGCCGAAAAGATATACTTTGCTCCCACCATTACAAATTTCTGTTCTTCTTTTCTTTACCCTTTTCAAAAACCTGAAAGCATTGGATTGCTAATTACTTTTATCCAGCCTATAGGAAAATTAGTTTATCTTCTTGATCAAAGCAAATTAGGCAGATCATGGCTGATTAGAATGCAACAGTAAAATCTCCATACTTTCTATTCCACCCCCTTTTCTCTCAGAAACAGGCCTGTGTCAAATATGTAGGTATTTCCCACGGCCAGCCTGGACTCTGTTTCCAACAGGCCCTGGGGCTGGGACAATGGTTCTTACACAGACACTAAAGTTCTTTAGTTCAGTCATTGTGCAAAGGAAGAACTGGTAACCCCTTTGCTAGCATCTGATGAAACATCTAGATTTACATATTTCCCTAATTGCATTTTTTGAATGTGAGTGCGATTTATCTGACCAGAGTTAAATGCCCCCTTTATTCTACTACCCAAAATACAATTCTCTGCTTTCCAGGCAGAGCTGAATTTGGTTTTAATTCCAGCACTAACATTTTCTCTTTCACTATAGTGAAAAAAGCAATGTGTACCTTTACTTCTCAAGGCATGATCTGAAGAGCGGCTCAGCTAGTCGCTAGCAAGGTGGCTGCTGCATCATAAAAACTGAACATAGCTACTTTTAAGTAACTTCTTCAAGCAAAATTTTCTATCACTACAGTATTTTAGTATTTTTTTTTTATCCTTCATAACTTATTTCCCCACAGTTCGTGTTCTATGGCTTTCACAGACGAAAGCCAAGCTATACTGCTACTTTATTTATAACCAATTACTGCAAATTAACAGTAAATCTCACATTTAGCTCCATTTAAACATCACTATGCAGCTGCCCATTTGAAAATAAAATGGTTGCCTTCTTTCACTCCAGTGGGCACAATACAAAACATCCATTGAGCCCTTCCTTTATCGCAGCTGCCAATGCCCGGCCGACTTCTAACAAACCAACCGAGCGGAATAACAATGCAGCTGCAACATTTTATGGTATTTCTGTTAGTTCTCTTTAAAGACTGGAGGTGTTAATTAGGAATCAAAGAATACAACCCTGCCAGCTTTCTTTCACAAACTATACACTGGCCACTGCAGTTTTCAGAAGAAAAATAAATCTAATAAAGGGACAAAAATGTTGTTTGTCACACCAGTAACGTGTATTTAAGACCCTTTGATCAGGGGCTTTTTATGCAGTCTTGTCAGACAGGCTAAAAATATTTTTTCCTCTCTTTTCTTCTTTCTTTAGACTTTTCTCAAAATCAGTTCTAGGGTAGCCTTACTAAAATGCCTTACAGGTGAAAGCAGCTTTTCTGAGCAAGCCAACTTTAAATAAAATAATTATTGTTCATTTTGATTTGAATATAAAGTGTTCTGAAATATAAATTATATACTCTGATTATACTCCTTGTTAATCTTCTATATCATTTAATATTTCAAATACTTAAATAGATGCAGGAGTTTTAATAACACAGCAATCTATTTTAAGGAATCTCATTTTAAATAATCAAAAAGAGCAGTTTAGAGGATGTTGTAAACATCCCATAAACCACATCCATTAGATACTCAATTATGCATATAAACTGCATAATATAATCAATATTTATCCTCATTAACATAATTGTATTAGAGTATCACATATTCAAAGGCAACAGCATGAAGTCATTACCTTTACTCTTCAGTCAGCTAAAACCTTAAAATAGGTTTATGAAGTAGCACCACTGAGAATTAGTCAAGCTTGCTAGCTTACCCAGCAAGAGCTTTCACTGTTCGACGCACAAATCATGCCAAAATCCATTAATCCTGCCAGAGAAACGCAGAAAGAAGCTCTGCTTGTTGATTTAATGATAATGAATTGAACAGGCTCTTAAGGCTACCTGCAGAGTTTTCTAAACTGTAAAACAAATAAAGTCACTTTTAAGAAAGACTACAGAAGTATACAAAAGGATTTCCTTGTTTTAAACCCTGTGTAGCTGTGATATTTTAAAGCACAGCTTTACTTACCTTGTAATACTTTGAAAACAGTTACCACGTTACATAGCGAATGTGATTATAAAACATAATGGCTTGAGTTGCTATTTTGTAATTAGGAAGCACAGAACTGTCTTGAGAATGCTAAAATACTGATCTTTGTAAGTAAAATAAGTTCTGATTAACATTGTCATTATGGTACATCTCATGTAAAGTATAATCGCTGGCTGCAGTAGCAGACACCAAACATACTCAGTTGATTCATTATAATAAAAACATTTTTTCTTTAATGCCCCAAGTGTAACATTTCTTTACATTGATGAATTTCTCTAAAGTGAAACATAAAATTAGAGATAGGTTTCTGTTTTTCAAAACACAAACATGTCTGCTTTTTCTTTTTTGTAAAGTGATGTATGAGATGATAACATATTACAGGTGACCACCATATTTTTATTTCAGATTTACTTCTTTAACAGAAAAATTCGATCACAGATGGTTGTGAATATTTCCTTTGATATAGGCATTAGCTGGAGATGCATGCAAAAGGCAGAATTTGCCTTGATTTTCAAAACAAGCAATGGCAGATGGGTGATGGTAGAGATTTTTCTGCATATGGAACAAAGCAAAAACAGCAAATATATATGAAATTGCCTGATAAAACTTCTTTTTATAAGGCTTATTTCTGCTATTGTATCACAATATTGTTGCAGTGTTATAAGAAATGAAACTGTCCTTGTAAAAAGATGTCAAGCATTCACACACCAGCTTTATCACTATTGTATCACAGGGTAATAATCACTACAGTCTTGCAGCTAATAATTTGCTGATTTTCTGCTTCCGATTATATACTTCGTGGTAATTTCAGAGTAATGTGACATTTTCAACTATAAGCCCATATTTGATGGGTTTCACTCTCCTTTCATTCTCTTAAACCTGTTCTTGTGTGGTCTGCAGGCAAAAGGTATGTGTGTCTTGAGTGAAGCTTGCCACTAAGCAGACCAAACGTTTCGCCAGCAGTACATTGATTTGGGGGGAGGGAAGATTTTTTTTCATATTTGGGATTTTTTTTTTTAAACATAGTCTTCATTCAGAAATTATTTGCTGTATGAACCTCAAATTATTTGACCACTGCATCAAGAACTGCACTGTGTTTAATAGGCTTGGATGAAAATTTTTCCCCTCCTTTTCTTACTAAACCTAGAACTGCTGAAAACAAACCTCAGTTCTATGAATATCTTAAACTTTGCTGCATTTTTTTTTTGCTGAAATGACTCAGAAATTACACTCAACATATTATAAACAGCTACAATGAATATTTGACAATGCTGTTTATTCAACTATATCCCACTAATCAAAGCCAAAGCCTTTTGCTAATGAGCACATGACACAACTTAAAGATGAGCAAATCCCACCCTAGCGGTAGGTTCTCTGTATGCTCATTTCTGCATTGAAAACTGCAGGGGTAGGAGAGTACTTGAATAAATGTCCATTCCCTTCATCTGCTCACTATCACCATCAGCTGCTCCTGTCCCTTCAGGTGCACTGCCTCAGCCATTTTTGTGGCTACATCTAAACAGATCAATGAAATGAGATATGTATTTCTAAAGATCTGAAGTATGTTTCTTTTTAAATCGGGTTATTTCACAGACCTGCTTGGGAGCATAGCCCAACAGACAGAGCACAGCTGAAGGAGAAGAAGCCCAGAGCAGCAGGGTGAGAATGACTAGCCTGAGAGGAAAGCCAACAGGAACATTTTAAAGCATCTCTGTTGCTGGAGGATTCTTAATACAAAACCACATTTCTTCTGAGTTTCCCAGTGCAGGGTTCCAGAAAGTTCTGAGCACCAATTTCTTCTACTGCTGTGAATTTGGGTAAATAAAGAGTTGAAAAAAGAGATCAAATTCAATTTTCACTGAATTTTATTGTTTTGGGGTTTTTTAACTCATGAAATAATTTTTGAAGAACTCTATTAAATAAAACCTTACCATAAGAGGGAAAAAAACCCAGACCAATATTATTTTAGAGAGAAGATGAACAGGATGGTTGTGCCAAATTATGTACAATAACTAATGCAAAAAAGTCATTAAAATATACCTATTTCTCCTCTTCACTAAAGAACATTCCTTAAAGTTATTAAGATTTAATGATCAAAACTAAAATACTTTAAAAATTCTATGTGTGTGNTCTGAGCACCAATTTCTTCTACTGCTGTGAATTTGGGTAAATAAAGAGTTGAAAAAAGAGATCAAATTCAATTTTCACTGAATTTTATTGTTTTGGGTAAATAAAGAGTTGAAAAAAGAGATCAAATTCAATTTTCACTGAATTTTATTGTTTTGGGTAAATAAAGAGTTGAAAAAAGATCAAATTCAATTTTCACTGAATTTTATTGTTTTGGGGTTTTTTAACTCATGAAATAATTTTTGAAGAACTCTATTAAATAAAACCTTACCATAAGAGGGAAAAAAACCCAGACCAATATTATTTTAGAGAGAAGATGAACAGGATGGTTGTGCCAAATTATGTACAATAACTAATGCAAAAAAGTCATTAAAATATACCTATTTCTCCTCTTCACTAAAGAACATTCCTTAAAGTTATTAAGATTTAATGATCAAAACTAAAATACTTTAAAAATTCTATGTGTGTGAAAATTGTTGTCCTGAGGCAGCTGGAAAAAAAAAAAAAAAAAAACGTTTTTTGACAGGTCTATACGTTTTCTGAATCCTGTCAATCCTCTCAGGACTAAGAATATTCACAGGTACATTAAATATCACATGCTACAAGGATTTGTTTCCATTTATAACTTAACAGTTAGATATTCTCTGAAGCAGGTAGGAGTGGCCACTATTACAACGAGGTACTGATTTAGTCATCTTGACCTGCTTCATCTTGCACTCTCCTATGTTGCCCTTCAGAATACAACCCTACAGAATACAGATTCGACTTTCCCCATTTTTTCAAAACTCTTTAATAATTCGACTATATTTTATTAGAATTCACACAGTTCGCTGTGATAACAAGACCACTCAACCTTCCTTGCGGATTTATTTGACAATACCTATTTCTGGAAGAGGATGGACCTAGACAGAAATCTAGTTAGTCACCTGAAAACTAAGTTTGAGCAAGCTGTTATTTAGATATTCTTTACTGCCTATATATTTGCAGTCATCCTCTTGCTTTTCAGTAGTGTGGTTGCACTGATTTGCAGTCTGCCAATGTGAGTATGAAGTATATTTAAATGATATAGTATATAAGAACTGAAATAAAAATAAAGGTGCAAATGTTTGCCAGAACCTCTTTCCCAGATCACGTGCAAATGAACACAAATAGATTTTGTGTGTTTCACCAACTGTGACTTACAAAGGAAACAGTCTTCTGATATCTATTTGTCATCTTGCCACTTAATGTCTTAAAAAGAGAGAAACGTAATTTTGATTTGATGGCTAGAAAAAAAATCTAATGAAAAATCTCTGTATCTGTAAGAGTAAATACGGAAGCTTTTAGTTTATGGTGTGAGGCATCTTTCCTGCTTTCATAGTTTAAAGATGATAAGGACAGAGGTCATAGAAGCTGTATGGACACTTAAAGATGCAGACAGTAAATGCAGGGAGGGACCTGGCATTGGGCAGGTAATATGGAGGTAATCCCCACATCTGGATTGCCTGGTGTCACACCAGTCACACCATGATCTACCTTTCCTTCAAGTTCAAAGGAGTTAGATCTGCATCTATATTCAGAAGTAGGGAGTATCTAACTCCCATGAATATCTTCATATCTGAAGAAAAATATAATCCATAACAGAACATCAAAAGCCTTTCTACCTTGACACAGGAAGATTCAAGCACTAAGAAAAAAAGACATAAATTTCTATATCTTAATATTTTTTTTACTTGATAATGAGTTTCTGTACAGAGCACCTGCACTGAATGAGCTAAAATTATTAGCATGCAGATGCTAGCATTTGCATTAGTCTGAGTTTGTTTTTGTTCCTGGAACACAGATTAGAATAACTATAATAAATCCAACCATTTTACCAGATACATTTATTTAGAACTAGCAAAACTTATAGTTAAATACTCAGCTCTCCTACATGCTAAAATTTAAGAATATTAAATTTCTAAATTTAACAGGCATTAAATAATGTCTATTAAAATCCAAGAAAAGCCAATTATTTCAACTACAGCATATGAAGACATTAATAGTTCTGACAAGATGTCAATCATTTTTAATGGAACTAGGGAACCGTGTGACTTCTCCCAGATGAAGATCGATGCAAGATGTGGCTCACTTGTCTATAAGTAACCTCTCTTGGGATCAGAGAAACTACAGCATAAGGACAATATTAAGACAATATTCCCAGAAGCTGATAGGAGATGCTTATATTCTCTGCCTGACAATTCTGAATAATAGAGCAGGACTGCTTTTCTAAAAAGTAGCCTTAGGGTTTTCTAATTTCCTTGTGAACTATGTTGCTGTCCTAAGTAGCCTACTATGGAAAATATTTTAAAATGGCAACATACTCTCTACCTGTCTCTTCCAGGCCTGGATTTTAGAAGCAGCATAAATCTGCCCCAATATCCCTTAGGAATTTATTCTTAATATTTTTCAATAGTTTTCCAAGTGCACTTTGTTAAATACTGGAAGGGTACCATGGAGTACAATGCCGATGATAAAAACAATCTTTTATTCATTTTAGAATACCACTATATGGTGAATTATATAAGCATAAGATACATACTTATATGATGATAACTCAAACTGATTTCTTACAATGGGAAACCTAAGTATTATTTAATCATTTTTTTTAAAGGCAAATCCATTCCCTGTCACTTGTTTTAAGATATTGCTCTACACCCTAACTTGTATTTTCATTTGTCTAATCAGATTTTTTTACCCATCAATATTCAGTGCCTAAAATATGTTATGCAACTTTGTGCATCTCCTTTGTGATTAAAGTGTTCTACAGTCATTTTTAAATGAGTTTACAGTCTCAAGTCAGTGACCTGTTCAGAAAGATTAAAAAAATGAAACAAATCAGGAGAATATTAATAGAAAATAAAAAACCTGACTTCATATGAACTATATTATCTGTTCTGATAGGTAATGACTTAAAGGAAAAGACTGAATTAGACACTTGAATGTTTTGGGGGATTGGTTCTCCATACACACATCTTCATGAGATCAGTCTCTGACAACAACTAAATTACTTTACTATGCTTCCTTCCTGGACCTGTGACAAGCTATTCCAAAACTCGGAGTCTTTTTTAGCTAGTAGTGAAAAGCATATATAAAATATGTAACATTGTTAGAATATTTATCCATGAATCACATGCTGTGAAACAGAATCTTCTTAGTAATATGCAACTTCAAAGCCCCTTTCTCATACTCTTAAGTAGTGAGAAATTCCATCTCACATTTCATCTTTATCAATAATGGTGTTAAGGTGAATACAGAAAAACCTTATTCTGTGTCAATCTGCCTACCTGGTTTAGTCCTGGGATGTTTCTTTCAGGTCAGCTTGCAGAGACTTGAAGAGCATGTTCCCAAAGTGTACACAAAGTTACTGCAAAAGCAACACCCCTGATGTAAATGCCCCAAGTCTGCCTGTTACACTGCTTGAAGACATGTGTCTGTCTAATAAACCAGGAGATGCTCAAAGAGTGAAACAGTGTACAAGTATAGCAGCTGCTTTTTCAGACAGCCTTCATCTAAAGAGTCATATCAGACAGGAGTAGTCCAAGGTAGTTCATTGTGATGGACTTGCTGGCACAAAGGAATGTTCAGATTAACATCTAAACTTTGCAATAAATATAAATTTACCAAATATTTCAGTTGCTGGTATCTCTTCTGATAAACATCATTACATTACAGCAAGAGAAGGGATAAAAGGTTTGTTCCATATATGATTTTGTTTCACTGTGCTACAGCTAGAAATGTATTTTGGATATCTTTGATGTTTGTAGTGATATTACTGGCTGAAGGAACAGATGCAATGCTTTGCTGGGAATGAGTACGTCTTGTACGTCTTTACCACTCTCCTGTAGCTAAGACAGTCAGCCATTTACCAATTTCCTACTGTGATACATAGAGTGCTTATTGTCATTTGGTCTGATCTTGATCACCACATGTTGTTGAATAGCCACCTTAATGCTGCACTTAAGAGCTGCGAACACTTTTAACACAGGACCTCTCTACGCTGAGATAATCAAAACCACTAATGCTAAACTATCATTTACAATTACTGTTATCGTGTACTTAGGCAATTATTCATTCACCAAATATGAAAAACAAATCTGTTTGTACTCCACAGATGGGATATTTGGATAGAGTGAATAATTTCCCCTTAGATTAGGTTCACCACAACCCAACAGAAACCTCTGCAGTAAAACCAACTGTGACACACCAGGAGCTCAATCCATATAATCAGGAGTTTCAGCCTTACCTTCACTGGGAACTGAATGGGTTTACAATCAGTGTTCACAAACCCTTATCAGAATAGATTAGGCTAGCAACATGCTGAGAGCGTGCAGCATTTCACGATATACTTCTCACAAAGAGATACAACACTGTAAAGAATATCATCCAGCAATTCTGGATATTGCCAATTTCTTGTGAAATCTGATGCTCTTACAGCAGTCCCCTACAGTCGGGCAGGCGGAAACAGAGTTACATGACTGGAAGATGCTATATCCATGATTGATGATAAATGTAGAAAACAGACCACATCTGGCTTCAGATTTACAGGATTCTTCACAGATTGACTGGAGAAAGACACTGAACGCAGAGCAGCTGAGGCATTAGTATGTGGAGAAATGTGATTTTGATAACTCTATTTGGTAAGATGGCGCTCTGTCTATAAGAAATGTAATGAATGTATCACAGTGCTGTGTAAGCATCCTTCACAAAAATCTGTTGCAGTTTTCACTGAGTGCTATCAAACCTCCTTCCCTCTTACTTTGAAAAACAAAATCCCACCTTTCTCAATTGCTGTGAAATCTGTACAGTTGACCACAACTCCAATATATAACAAGAGTCTCCTGGCACAGCCTACATCCTGACATAAACAGCACAATAATGATCACTTGGCTGTACATTTAAAGCCTTTCTTTCTAAAAACAATTTTGACTTTTATTTGTTTTGGGAAGACAAACACCCTGGACAACAATAACATATAAGAAGCTGCTAGAGTTGGCATGTTTGTGAAACAAACTGGAGTAAATGCTTCATTTTAATGATATTACTTAATGCTTTCCTGTAATCTTCAATTTTTTTAAATTAAATTTATTTGAGCAGTATCAGTATCACAGAACCAAGTTAATTCCCTTAGTAGTAAGCAGAGCACACACACACACACACACAAAAAAAAACCCCCTGAAGTCTCTCTTGGCATAAGTCCCTTAAACCAGAAACACAGTTACATGCAAAGATGAATCTGGCAGCTACATGCAAAGATGAGCCTTTTTCCTCCATTCCTTCTTAAAAATCCCAGATACCTCCAGATCACTTTCCCTTCAAAATTCTTTCACATATATCTGTTCCTACATACTAGCAGTTTCTATCCCAGACCCTTTCTCCTTATATTTTAAATTCAGTAAGCATTTTATTTCAAAAACAATCAATTCATGACTTCAAAAACTTGTTTAACTATGCTTGACATTGTCTCTAGCCTGCAGGCAGGTAGCATGTGTCAAGATACCTGTTCTCTTTCTTTTCACATTTTCTCTTTCACACCTTCTGCTTGGACAGAAATAGGTAACATCCTGGCACTCAGCAGGTCAGACTACCTATGTATGTGTAGGCAGCAAATAACTTCATACGCTGAGGTATGAGCTTTTCCATATAAAATCCTCAGGATCGTGAGCTTCACATTGTCCTTTATTCATTCCAAGACCTAAATAGCATCATGTGAACCCTTATTTTGCTCGGAATTATTTTACAGTGACCCTCACTTAATTTTTAAAAACACCTAGCAGCAGTATTGCAAACCCACACTCTCCACCCCACCACGACCATAGCCATGAGGCCCTCTCTGCTGCAGCTAGGCAGTCACAAATGTGAGAGGTAACAGCCATGCCAAGATAACTGTATCCTATGCAGTAAGAGTAAACTGCTTACTGTGAATAGTGATTTACATTAGTAGTGCTTCTCCTGAGGGTTTAAAAACTGGTTGAGCTGCCTGATGAGATCCACATTTCACTACTCTGTAGGACCAGTACAGATGGATTCCCAAGGAAGATGCCATTTCTCCCTTCATAATGCACTTGCTCCTCTCTCAATCTTCCTGTTGTGTTTGACACAGGAGAAAGTCAATATATTGAGGCTTTATGCAGGGTCACTATAGGATCGGAATTTGTTCTCTGAGACCCTTGTTAGGTCACAGGGCTGAATGTGCACTTCTCTTGGCCCTTTTCCAAATCCTTGACTTTGTGCAACTTCAGCATGAGCGCAAGCAATACTTCTGTATTGCACCAAGCATATGGAACCTGTATTTTCTTGTCAGCAGGTCAAATATTGTTTCAGGCGCCTGTGTGGATTTTACTTTTTTCAATAAGAACCTTACATATCAGAGAGTTCAGCACACGAAGATGGCTGTGAGCAAAACTGAAAAGCAGGCATTCATAAAAAAAAGAAGAAAATCCTATGGGATTTCACCATATCTTGCTATGCCATAGTCATAATTAGCAGCTCATTAAGTTTTTTTCACTCTCCTGATCTTTAGCATTTATCAGCCACTACCAAATTAGTCAAACTCAGATGCAGATAGCCATCTCAATCATCATCAAGTAGGTTGTAAGAGTACAGAAAATGGAACGACTTGCTTAAAGTTGTAAATTACTTCATTACAGTAGCCTGGAGAACCCAAAGGTCTTGCTACTCAGACCCTAGCTTTAACTAACTGGCCATCCTCCTTCCTCCCAGAAGCAGTTTACATTTGTTCCTTTCCTTCCTTCATGCATTAAGATGGCAACATCTGTGAATCACAGCATTTAAAGAGCTTTGGATTCCATGACTACACACTGATGAATCTCATTTCCCTCGATTTCATTTCTGGACATTGGACAACCCAGTTCTGCCCTCTACCACATATACAAAAGCAACCTCATCATGTGTGAGACCAACTGCAGAAAGTTTTAATTTCTGAGGCAGCCCTCTAAGCCAAACTGATCAGTGATAAAAGACTCAAAGGCAAATTACTCATCAAGGTGGTTCAGCACAGGTAATTTTCTGTGATGTCTGAGAACAAGCTTTGTTTTATCTTACTTGTTGCCTTTGCCAGCTATGACCTACTTCTCCCCTTGGGGTACACAGAGACTCATTTACAAACTCAGTGAATGCCAAATCAGTGCAGTTACATTTCCCTTAATGCTGACATCATCTCACATCTGTTCTCTCATTCACTTAGACCAGCATTTATATTATCACAGAATCCAGAAGACATGGTACTACTGGCATCGTAAGATGCCTACTGCTGCAGAAACAGGGATTAGGGAAATTATATTTCTGTGCAATACCAGTGCAATAACGTTTTCCCTCAAGCAAAGTAGGAAGAAATATTCTGTGAAAGAGCAAAAGAAAAAAGGTGCAGGGTGGGGGGGAGAAAATGGAAAAGTAGGAATACCAAATGTCATCTTTATCTTCTCTTACCTTCACAAAGAGAAGCATCAACTTATTGCATGTCTCTTATTGCCCTTAATAGTTATCATAACCTATATGACACAAGAACTAATAAATAACTAAAAAGGTTAAATTTATACACAACCATTACACAAACTAAGTCATAATCCAGCAAATATTTTTGCATGTGCTTAAGCTTGATAACAGTAAACAGAACTTCTCTCTATAAAAAATGGAAGCTACAAGTGTCTGCAAGGGAAAAAATAGAATTTATGCAGTGGAAGCTTTATTTCTTTCTATTACACTGCGGTGACAGGCTTTGGGCTATTGAAAAAATTATATATATATATATATATATATATATATATATGTATATACACACACACATACATCTCCACATACACAATACTGTATCTCCTTTACAAAAAGAAGCCATGTACCTTTTCTGAAATATTACGGTGCAGAATGTTCTGTCAATTTTTAATAACATGATTTTCATATTATTTAATTGCAACAAGTCACTTAATACTTTGGAAAAACAAAGTCTTTCAAATTAAATTAAATATATGTTTTATATCAGATTTCAAAATATTTTGAAATACAGACTTTTAAATGATTTATGATACACATAATTCTTCACCACGCTGTGCAATGATACAGTGTGGCAGAACATCTTGGTGAAACCATTCCACACAAATGAGTTCATATTTGGGGAAGGGGGTAATCACTTTTAAATTAATCCTACAAACATTTGCACATGTGATTTCAGTGGAACCATTCCTGACACTAAAGTTAAGTATCTGGATAAGTATTTGCAGGACTAGAGCCAAATTATACAACTGGGCCCAAACTAAGAGCCCATTTGTTACCAATAAAATCTTAATTTAGGAGTGGCTGATTATTATAATTATCACTGTTGGATAACACTAACTTCAGAATAATTGGTTTTTTTGCAGCAATTTCTAATCATGAAAATGAAATTTTTTTCTTTCCAGGAAGGAACACAATACTATGGCCGCTGCCCCAAAACCCAGATGCTTATAGCTGAAAAATAATAAAATATAGCAAAAGATTAAAATTGGATGATGATCCAGAACACACTGTCTCTCAGCAAAAGCTGTATGAGGTTATAAATGTTCTGTACTGATTCCCAGTGCTGTGCACTGCTATCCTGGGTCACTCCCACATGGAGTGCCACATGCTCCAGGTGTCCCTGCTTGAGCAAGGGGTTGGACTAGATAATCTCTAGAGGTCCCTTCCAACCCCAACCATTCTAGGATTCTGCACTGCTTAAGATATAGCACTAGCTGCTTTGTATAATCTGAGCAGTAGCCGATGGGTCTTTTGTCCTAAATGGCAAAGATACCCAGGATGGGATTTCTGGGAGGGTGCTGCTGCTTTAGTGCTCATCCCAAGTCTCTAATGCAAAAAATCCAAGCTGTTGCCTGTATGTTTTTAGAAAAAAAAAAAACAAAGGCATGCTTCTTAGGGATAAAAGTAGGGATACCATGTGTTACTGTCATAAACTGTATAAGATGTGCATTTCTTATCTTAGTTTTATATTTTTCTTTTAATCCCTATACCAAAAGAGGCAAGAGGACAGCATTCCTTCAACAGAAAAGAGTAACATCAACTCAGGTCCTAGCTCTCCCTGAGGGCATTTATTTCTTTTATAATTCTCCAATCATGGAATTTCTCACACATGACCAGTAAAATTGCACCAAAGTCACTCAGGCCATCTCAGCAAGGAGAACCAAGCATAGAGCATAAGAATTTGCCACATGAATTGTTAAATCCCTGAGGAGTAGGCATGCTTTGATCACATCTCATTCTTTTTAAACGGGTTAGGGTATTTTACTTTAGCTGAAGTCTAAAGCTATTTAATATGTCAAAAACACCACATTATGTTCTGTCTCCAATCACTTTACTCTGAGCCAAAGGAACCACATCTTATTCTCCACAGTTTTCACAGAAAAAAAATCAAATCTACTGGATATTTTAAGGAAGTAAGTTAGGGAAATAAACACGAAAGACAGAAAGACAGACAGAAAGATCCATAAAGAATTAATAAGGCAGTATATGAGGATCAAATATGATCTCTGACCAACCAGCCAGAGCAGAAGAAAGCAATCCAGACTGCAAAGTTGGTAGCAATTTTAAGCATTTCAAAGACAAATGACCTTGGAGAAAAGACTGGGTTAACAAGGGAGCACTTGCAGAGAGCCTAATCTCTGCTGGCAGGCTGGCTGGGCAGGTCAGCGCGGAGCACGCGTTCCCAGCTGGAGTTGGGCTCCCTCTGCCCGGCCAATTGTCCGATGCGCTTCAGATACCCAACCAAACTGAAGGTGCCTTCACCCCTCCAACTCTTTAGATTCTGCTGCCTTAAAGACACCTTCCTTTCCTTGTCCATTTATGCAGCGTTTCCACAGAGCAAATACCACAACGGAGAGAGGCAGTGTGTGAGCAGTGTGTTTTTACCTCGTGAGCAGCCAGTGTCTTTAGAAAGCAGCGCAAAGAGTTGTCCTTTTGGCTTGGTATAGTCAAGTGGAAAGGCTGACATTCCCTTCTCACATGCTGTTTTCATCCGTTAAGAAAAATATATCATTTTGTGAACACAAACTTCAAGTTGATACATTCTAGATAAGTTCTTTTAACTGTCAAACTGTCAAACATTTGTATTTTAAACAGGTTGTGATTTCTTCAGTTTTTTGCACCTCTAATTTATCTATGCATGTTTTACTTCTATATTTCTCCCATGGCCTAGAGCAGAGAGGAATTTGCCCTTTTCACTTTTATCACTTTAAGACTGTTTATCAATAAGCTCTAAATCAGATTCACCTTCATGCATAACTGGGACAGTATTCATATTATTCATTGAAACCAAATGGCAATCATTTAATTTATTTCAAGTAGAAAAATGATTCATAAAGTTCATAGCTAAGTCCATACATACATATTAGGAAGTATCTCCTAATATAAGGCAAGTGTTTTACTAGCTACCACACACCTACACCCTATCAATGAATCTGGAAGCTGTAAGCTTACACAGTTTGCTCCTACATAAGACGATCCCTCACCACCTGATCTCTGAAAAAAACCTGCAAATCTTCCCCACAAATCTTAGATAAAGAGGTAGGCAAGATTGAGTTTGGGTTGTGAGACTGGGATGAATGATTAAAATAATGTTTATTTTCCACAAAGAGTCAATTTTAATGTTTTGGGCATTCCTCTGACAACACAGAAACAAACAATTTTTATTCAGATATGTTAATTACTGAAAATGTACTTTTTACCTGCAAAAAGTAGATATATAAAAAATACAGATTTTATCCCTTTTAAAATCTTTTTTTACTCCTCTCAAATATAAAAAAGGACATTAGAAGCTTTGAGTATACTTTACAGGAAAAAATAAATATTATAGAAATAAATGAAGCAGAAAGCAAAAAATCTGAAATTTATTAGAAAAAGAGTATGTTTAAAACCTTGTAGTATGTGGTGACTCCATGTTCACAGATTTTACTGTTACCTTATTAAGTTATTTCTACAAAGAGTTAAAAGTCATATAAATCAGATTTTTCCAAATGTTACAAACACCATTCATATTAACCAAGTATTCCAAATCAAACTTTTAAAATGAAAATAGCACTTATCCCAAACTAATTCATTAAGTAAATTACCTTAAGAAAATGCAATGCACCGTACGCTCTAATATTGACACACATATACATATGACAATTTAGGGTGGTAACATTATGAAAATATTTCACTTACACATCCATGCTAACCTCACTGCCAAAAAAATCACTGAAGGTTTTTGTCAGAAAGAATACAACATCTGAGCTGCTAGGTAGCACGAGTGTTCATAATTAAATTTACTTTTTCTGCACTATCAAGGCATGCAACAAAGACCTACAAAATCTTTCAGAACTATCTTTCATTTTGTTATCACATAAGATATGAAAAGCATTTTTTTTAAATACTTGTCGTATTAAATATACTTTAACAGGAGTTGACTGATTTTATGCTATTTTTAATGAGTAATTATTTAGGAGAAGTAGGGTGAGCCTGCGGTTAAGGAATGGACTTAGGATAGGCATCCTGGCTTTAATTACTGGCTTTGTCATAAACTTACCTCTAACTTTGACCAAGCCATTCTTTGCCTCAGTTTTCCACATCACAGTAAATGGCAATAACACTTTACTAATTCACAGGCATGGTTTGAGAAGTAATGAGGGTCGCCTGTGCAAAAGACTTGTACATTCTGGCTTCTTCCTTTTACTGTGCGCTGATAGGAAAGTGACATGGTCTTAATTTGAAACAGAGAGCCAATGCTGCCCTTCAGCAGCACATGGAATTCACATTAATGTCAACAGGAACTACATATATAGAATGTTATTTAGCTTAAAAGTAAATGAGGAAAGAGGAATGGAAAGGAACTCCTGGATTCTCTTTTTGTGTTTTTCTTAGAAAGTCTAATAGTTCATAGTGGCACATACGTAAACATAAATAAAGAGATTTTTGATGAGAAGGAAGAATTGCTGTCTGGGAATTTAGATAGGAATGCAGAAATGTGCAACAGGTCCATCTGTAGATTTCATTTAGCTCTACTACAGGAGCACCATCACACAGAACATACAGAATTCAGTCACCATCATATATCACGGTCTACAAAGAGATTGCATCTGCTCCAAAATGACACAAAACTGAACTGATTTTTCACTTTTTTTTCCACATGATTTTCAGCTCACAAGAAATAACTTATCTATCTCCTATATAAGTGCCCAGATAAGATAAGGATGGCAGACATTTAGAAAAACAATAAAAAAATAAAGTCCAAGGTTCACAGAAGGCAGTGCCACAAACTTACTGGCCAGAAGTAGGTACCATACAAGAAGACAGTCTACTAGAGAAGTATTTTTTGGTTGTTGTTGGAAAGGGACCTAGTGTGAGTACATAATTTAACCTCCTGGTTTGTTCTGAAGTATTCTGGAAAAAGACATTTCTGTTCCGCTGGAAAGGAAAAAAAATGTATATGTGAAAAAACACCTATATCAAGAAGCATCTAGTTGGCCACTGTCATTCTCAAGCAGGAAAATACCTTTGTAACAAGCAAGTTTTAAAGTTTGTCATTGCTTAGCCATCTAAAGAAAATGAGACTTGACAGTTCTTTATGGAAGGAGGGCACGGAGAGCTGCAGCTCTGCATAATTAGGCAATAATTAATCAAACCAAAGACAACAGCCTGGAACATTTGGAAATGGCTAAATGTAGCTGCCCATGTGTATGCACCCATCTTCTACACACTTGCCTGGAATACTGCATGTATAGAGCTTTGGTCCTTGCAAAATCCTACTATCCTGGAAGCAGGGGAGTTTTAACACTTCACGGTATGAGCTATTGGATAGCACAGAATTCTTCACTGGAAAAAAAAAAATAAAAGGCATTTGCTGCTTCTATTCAAAATGCTGCTTCAGGACAAGAGGATTTAGGAACAAATGTGGAGCAGATCACTGTCCTATTGCAGGAGCAGGTTGCTGGAGACGTATAGTTTTTAAGTAGCAGAAGTCCGCAGCACTGATCATTTGGCATCACCATGCACATTTCTGTTCTCTTCCTTAGTAAAGCTGTTGAAATGTTGCCCCTCCAAAAGTTTGTCTGGTTTTAGCATTCCTTCAAGAAACCAGGTATCTGTGGCATCTACTTCTTGATATACGCCAAGTACAGCTCAAGTCTCATCATATATTTTTTTTCTGGTTATGACTCCAAAACACCAGACAGCATCACAAGAACCTTCCTCACACCCCAAATCCTCACCTCTTACATGAAATTCACCACCGGTATCAGATGTGTGTCCTAAATTCTGTGTCCGTACTGCATGTGGCCAAAACTCTACTTTAAAATACTTTTATAGTATTTTCTAAAGTTTGCCAGTTGCATACCACCTTTCTAAATGAACGCAATTTTCACTAGCGTAAACTCTCTCCTACACACTCAATATTTTATTGTTTGCAGTGTATTTCTAGCTTGTCAACACTGCCAAGTTCCTCTCTTACGAAGGCCACATCTAGCTGAGTTCACCCGCTTTCTTGGACGCCACATAAGGGTTCTTAAGAGCCTTTCTCGGAAGCAGGGTACGAAGGGGGTGGCCAGAGGGTAGGGCTGTGCTACCAGCAGCCACAACCCCTGGAACGCATCCTACAGGTGACCCTGGCAGCCACGCTGTCAGCAGCACGCAAACGCATCCCGCACCCTGGGCATGCACGGGCTCCGCATGCAGGATGAGCATTAAACTAACGGTTTAAAAAAAGGTAAAATAGGTATAAAAATTAAGATAACGACAGGACTAAATTCTCCCCGTGCGGCCGGCGCCCGGTGCTGCCCGCAGCCACCTGCCCCTCCCGAGGACTCACTGTATTTGTCGCCTCCCCTCCGCTCAACCCCCTGCACCCGGGGGAGATCTGTTAAAGATTAAATCGCGGCAGCCGCGGTTCAAAGCCCCGTGGCGGGGGGAGCAAAGGCGCAGATAACGTCCCCGCGGGTCTCATCAAGGCTGCGCTGTTGCAACCGCCTTTAATGACCCTCCGCCCGGCACATCACACGGCGGCCCCCCTCGACAGCGAGGCGCCCATAAACGCTTTACAGCTCGCGCGCTGGTTAAAAAGCGATTAGAAGCTTGTCTGAAGGCGGGCGCCTGGGCGGCCGCGGGAGCCCCGTGCCCCCCTCCCGCGGCCCCGCACTTACAGGTAGGCGGTGCGGGCGCTCAGGTTGGCGGGCACGGCGGCCAGCCCCAGGTCGGAGCAGTCGGCGCGGAGCAGCGCGCCCTCCGGCTCGCAGCGGCACGGGGCCGGGCAGC
>VWPW01024762.1:96475-272804 GCA_013389825.1 Crypturellus undulatus | reverse complement strand
GCGGGGCGGGCGGGGAGGCACCTCCCGCCTCCCTTCCCGCCTTCCCGCCCGCCGGGCTGGGGGCGCCCCTGGGCGCCGCGCGACGGAGCCTTCTGGAAGGCGGCAGCGCCGCGCGGCCGGCGCCCCCCTTCCCCCTCCCCGCCGGTTTGAACGGGAGCGACCGTTGGTGGCCGTTGGGGCGGAGGCGCCTCAAGGTGCCGCTGGCGTCGTGGGACGGGCGCGCGGGCGCGCTTCGGGGCTAAAAAGGACTGAAAATAAACAAATAAAAAGGCAAAATCAGATAGCGATGTCCGTTCCGTCTGCATGCCGGGAGAAGAGGCGGCAAACCTGTCACCCGTGAGCCGCCCCTGCTGCGGGCTGCGCCGCGGGCAGTCGTTGCCTTGCAGGTCCGGGAGATTGCGATCCACTCTTTTTCTTTTCCCTTACTCATTTCGATCCTAGACTTGCCAGCAGGCAGCAGTTTTCTAAAAGGAGAGAAAGGGAAGGTAAACCTTGCAGCAGAGCTGCCCTTGGAACCTCTGTAGCTGCTGATCCGCACACAGAACTTCCACAGAGATTTCCTCTTCCCGCATGGAAAGAGCCCTCCATGCCGTTCCTCTGTAGCTGAGGACACTGAAGCCATTGGTGAGGAAAAGGTGTGGACAGAGAAGTTTTTTTAAATACTTTTTTTTTTCTTTTTTTTTTTTCCCCTAAGTTCCCAGTGCAAACAAATTTTGCACATATTGCAAGCCTCAGAAATGACTCCATCCACCAGTTTAATGGTCAAGCCCGTACCCAATTCCTGTTGGATTAAGTGATCAGTCAGGCTACTGGGTGTGCACTGGGGAGTATTGGTTAAGTAGGGATTTGCTGTTATCGTCTCTGAAATAAGAGTCTGAGGAAAAGGTTGGTAAAATGTATCCCTTTATATAACCTTGTTCCCACCTGTGGTCCATCATTTGATGGCGTCTGAGCAGCAGAAGGATCTGGTAGAAGAGAGGAGACCAAGCGCTTGCAAAAAGGGAATGTGCTGCCTTGCTGGTCAGACAGGTGAGGATGTTTTGTAAATCCAGGCCCAAGGGGTTGCCAGGAGACTATCCTCCAGCACCAGCTTATCCCGAAGTAGTAGTAAATGCAATGCTTGGAAGCACAGATTGTCAGGAAAAAATGGTCAGGGAGAAATGTCATCAGGACACAGAGCTTTTATGTACCACAGTGCCTGTCCGGGAGACCCATTTTGTCCAAACCGTCTGGCTTATTCCTATCCAATATCACTGTGAAGCAGCAACTGAATTAATCACTTTTTAAGAAGCTGCATGCTGNGGGAGAAATGTCATCAGGACACAGAGCTTTTATGTACCACAGTGCCTGTCCGGGAGACCCATTTTGCCCAAACCGTCTGGCTTATTCCTGTCCAATATCACTGTGAAGCAGCAATACTCTTGTCACTGAATGAATCACTTTTTAAGAAGTTGCATGCTGTGCTGAATAGGTACATGGTAATGATTTGATAAACTCTATTTTGCTTTGTTTTAGCACAAAATAGTTCCATTTAGATATCTGAACTTCATGACGTTGGAGTCGTATGTTTTTCCAAAAGGCATCAGAATAATTATAGTTAATAAATAAGTAAATATTTTTCACAACTGTAGTGAAATAATATTTATGCAACCTGAGGCCGTTAAACACATGTTTTGTTTGTTCTGGAGGGCATGGTGTATGCTGTTTGCCATGTTCATTTTCTGCTGAGGATTTAATCAGCATTATGTGAGATATCTTAAGTTAGACAGACATAGATTAATTAGCTGTGAGAGTTTAACTACAAAGATCCTCCTTTGAGCATGTTTATTTTGCATGAATACATTTGTTCAGCTAGTGACTTTCTTTGAAATATGAAATGTGCTTTAATTTTACTTAATGCATTTTTTTGAAAGATGACTAACTTGAAGATTAAAAGAAGAATGTGATAGGAATGGATATTTGATAATTCCTACCTTTGTACATTTAAATTAGACTTCACAGTTACTTTCTTTTCATGTTTCTCAGAAGTCCCTAATTCCTTGTAAAGAGAAAAGGTAAAATGTGCTTGTCTGGTGGTGTCTCTGGGAGGTGCTGTTACTGTTCCAAAAGGCCATTGGGGATATGAGATTTTCTGCAGCTTCTGACATCTCAGTGACACATCCTGGTCACTGGGAGTAACATCTTGGTACAGCCTCCAGTGACCTTCACCAGGGAAGTAAGAAAACCCACAGGGCCTTCATCAGAGTTCTCTTGTCTCTCCTATCTGGGCACATGCGAAATGCAAAGCTCAGGCACCTTCCTCTGCATGTTGATAAAATGATAAGTTGGGTTAAGAACTGTTAAGACTTAAAAAAACCTACATATATATTTTTTTCTTACAAGAATGTACTTTAGTTATATGTCAAACCTGTATTTTTTAAGCAGATTACAGCATGTCAGATTTTAGACTTTATGTGAAAGCTGAATTTTAAAATACAGGACTGTAAAAAGAAAATCATGTATCCGATATATTTGCCACTACTGTTTGTTTTGTTCTTGTTGTTTTGGTTTGGTTTTTTTGGTAAGTTTAAACTGGATTAATTGATTAAAAAGAGATACAGCCAAAATGCTTCTGCATAGAAATTTGTGCTGCATGCTGAAATGAGCAGTTTCCCCACCCAAAATTAAGTTTAAAGCAGGAATGGTGACAGATCCTATACTAGCAAAGTAAGTAGCCATTGCTGCATTAAAGCCCACCCCATGCTGTGCCAAAGTAAACAGTGCAGCAGGGAAAGACAAGATAGGTTACAGCTGAACGTGTCCTGTTTCTTCCTTTCCTCTTCATGGAAGGTGGCTAAGTGTCTACAGCACTTGATGTTAGGCTGGCCTGGGGGCATTGTGTGTGTCTTCCAAGGTTTATCACTAGGTAGAATTTTTGTCTATACAGCAAAAGTTTATTTACATCCTATGTGCATTTGATGCCTTATTTATCTGTCCATATATGTATACAGTATATTCATTTACACTATATCTCTAACATGATTCCGTGAGGATTTTAAACTAGTGCTTATATTTATAACACTTCATTAAACCATACAGTGTACTTAAGACCAAGGCAAATATCCCAATTTCTGCTCTATGTTAATCAGTGCTGGAACCAGAAATGGGGAGCAATTAGGAATGAATCACTCCTCGAACCCTGTCATAATTTACCATATGTTTGCAGCTTCCCATTTACAGTATTTTGGAGAGTTGTGTGACATTAATATGTTTTTACTTGGCTTTTATGCTATTTAAGAACCATTTCTTTAAACTGCTTTTTTTTTTTCTTTTTTTGGCACACTGTCACCTAGCCGCAGTCTTCCCTGCACAACCCTGTTGTTAGTGTGATTCTGGGAGCAGGATGAGACATTTGGTGGGTGAGGTTTACTTGGGTTCATATGAAAAGTTCTTCAGCAATCAAGTTGTTGATGGGAGGAAAAGAAAAAAAAAATAATAATTATTATTATTGTTACTATTCATACAGTGACCAGTTCACCCATCATTTTAATTTTGAAGCAAGTTATGAAGTTCTGACACTAATGTTATTTTTACTCTGAAAATGCCTAATAGTGAAGGATGAAACACTAGTGGAACAGTCAATTTTTTTTCTGTTATTAGTAACTAGCTACACAGAATGCGGATTTACTGAATGTTTATTTGGAGGGAATGTGGAAGCTGATCATTACAGTAATTCTCTCTTTGAGAAATAAAAAACATGTTAGAGTGATGTTGTGGAAATAAGTAATATCAAGAAAACCTACTATTCTGGGTTGAGATGGATGTGACCTCATTTAGGCAATTACAGTCCAGGCTACAAAGCATGCATTAGGTGTTTCACTAACAGATAAACTACATGCTTTAAAGAGACCCTCAAATGATGCTTTTCTAAGGATCATGTTCACTGTTCCGTTTCCTTATCCCTACCTGTCTGTATGTCACATGAAGCCAAAGGCATGAACAGGGAAGCTGTGTAAGCAGTGTGCAAAGGTACACGAAGAACATTGAGGCTCCAGGTGGTAAGGAAGAATAATACCTTTTGTCAGAAGAACTAGTGTTTAAAAACAAACAAGCATTTGGCATTTTGCTTCATCTATCTTTTTTTTTTTTTTTTCGTGTGCTATATATATCTGCACATTCACTTGTCTCACTTGCAGCCCTAAACCCATCTAAAGCAATGATACTATTTCCAAAGAACTGTGAGACGGAGGAGGATTGCAGAATCACTGAGTGGCTGAGGTTGGAAGGGATGGCTAGAGATCATCTAGCCCAACTCCCCTGATCAAGCATGGACACCTAGAGCATGTGGCACCATCCAGGTGAGTTTGGAAGATCTCCAGAGAAGGAGACTCCACAGCCTCTCTGGGCAGCCTGTTCATGGCTCTGTCACCCTCACAGGAAAGAAGTTTATCCTCACATGGAAATGGAATTTCCTGTGTTTCAACTTGCACCCATTTCCCCTTGTCCTGTCACTGGCCACCACAGAGAAGAGTTTGGCCCCATCCTCCCTACCTTCTCCCCTCAGGTACTTACACATATTGATCAGATCCCCTCTCAGCCTTCTTTAGGCTAAATAGGCCCAGTTCCGTTAGTCTTTCCTCATACGATAGCTACTCCAGTCCCTGAATGATCTTTGTCACTCTCCGCTGCACCCTCCCTAGAAGCTCAATGTCCCTCTTGTGCTGGGGAGCCCAGAACTGCCCCAAATACTCCAGGTGCGGCCTCACCAGAGCTGAGCAGAGGGGCAGGATCCCCTCCCTCGACCTGCTGGCAACGCTCCTCCTCATGCAGCCAGGATCCCAGTGGCCTTCTTGGCCATGAGGGCACAGGTCAAATCATCTGTCTGTCCTCTAGCTGGGTATTTATATTGTACAGCCCTAACTGACCTAGCTGTGCTGGCCAGTGGTCAGCAAATCATCGCAACAGGTGTCTGAATGAACTGATTTTTCCTGTTTCTGCATGTACAGAAAATCACATAGTGGATTTGAACTCAAATGTTAGGTAGGCTCAAGTATTGCTCATAAAAGACTGAAATGAATGCCATGAATGAATCACTTTGTTTCTTGAATTGTACGGTTTCTGGATCTTCCTCCTCACCCTGCCAAAGGGATCAGTAGCCATTTGTTCCATATAATGGCAGATGCCTGAGCCAAAAATTTTGAATTTTGCATTAAAGCACATTAGTGAGTCTAGAAAGTGCTACATTCTGGGTGCTTGTCAGTGGGCACACACAAAAAGTTTGTTCATTGAATGCAACAGAAGTTCAGTGCATTGGAAAGCCAAGATTTCTACATCTATGAGGAAATTAACTACAGTTCACAGAGGCCTTAATAGTTTTAAAAAATAAACCCCTTAAATATGTGTGCATATGTGTGTGTGTTTGTGAAGATGTATAATGTATTTCTGGGTCCTCTACATGCCATTGTGATTTGCATTCTTATCTGGATGCATGTATAAATTTCTTCCCTTACCAGCTTGTACTGAAATTCTCTCCACTTCTTTTTGTCCTTTCTCCTCTCACTGTCTGTGTGGACAACCACCTGGTGTTCCTGTGCTTTTTGAAGTGTATTTGCTTGGTACTATATAGAGTGGTTACACTGTTTTGTAGTTGCTTGAAGGAGGTCACAACAGTGCATATTTTCATCCTTTTTTTGGCAGGGAGGGATCATAATAGGATTTTTCTTAAGTCATTTTAGGATCGACTGCCATATAAACATAAAACAGTATGGAAAAAAAGAAGCACCTAATTGTGACAATTTATCAGAAGAATTTAGATGTGATACCTTTTTATCACTTTTTATACCCTTCTTTTTTTTTTTTAAACTTCACATCCTTCCCTACAGTTGTATTTGATTTCTGAGATGTAATCATGAAAAAAAATATATATTTCTAAAAAAATGTAGATGGTGCTAACATCCTGGGACATTATTATTCAGATAGCAGTACTTTTCTATTAAAGACTTTGTAACAATCAAACAGTAAATACCCTGTTTAATTTTTAAGAAGTTTTTGAACACTCTTTGGATATCGTTCAGTGCAAAAAGTAAGCACCAAAGCTTTTCAGTACTTTATCAGAGTATATGTTGAAGTGTCCATGGTTCTGTGGCTCACCTATTTTTCTCTTAGTACCACTGTGGTGACCTGACAGGACACATAAACCATTACTCTTTTGGGTCTTTAAGGTGATGCAGCTCCATACTAATGCAAAATGACAGAAATGGAGGGAAAAGCTCGAGGTCTGCGATCTTAAACATGTGCACAAAGTTTCTATCTGAGCCTGCAATTGCTCCGGTGTAGAAAAGGCCACGTAGACCATTTACATGGATGTTCAACAAGTTGTTTTTCTTCTTCTTGGCTGGCAATCGTGCAGGGCCCCTGCTGTAGGTGGAGTAAAGGGACTGGCACAGAGTTGGAAGCATAGACGTTGCAAAGAACACCTGGAAGGACTGGAAGGTGAGAATGTGGGCAAAAAGGAAAGTGCTGCCTGCAATTACTGGGGAGCTGGATAGATTCTCCTCTGAGAGAAGAGTGTGGAGCAAAAGGAGGATGAGTAATTCCAATGCAAGCGTTTGTAGGAAGATGAGAGTAGGGGCTGGAAAAAAATGGGGACACACAGAACTAATAGGAGATTTAAAGCAGGAGAATCACAAATAAGTCCTTAAAGAAAAGGGAGGGGAAGGTGGCCCACAGAGTTTGCAAGAAACAGAGATACAAGTAAACTTGATACCTGCAGGAAACCCAGCCAGGTGAAGCCATGAAACACCCATGTCCCAGGTTCCTGTGCATTTCTTCTGCAAGTGCTGCTCTGATAGTGTTAATAGTCTGCAAACTCTTAAGTATTTACATCAAATGCTTTTGAAAGATAAAGAGATATATCTGTGGACTGAATGTCAGAATCAGGGCTTTATATAACAATAACATGTTTGTAACATGTATCGGGTTACTCTCCTTCCACTCCTTGGCAAGGCTGATTAACTGGCCTTAGGGCAAGCATAGCTATTCTGGCATATGTTTGCCTTCAGGGCAAGCAATTTATTTGGGAGTTTTGCCTTTATAAACCCCACCTTAAAAGGAGTGTCAGCATAGACCCATGTCATGTAACAGCTCTTTGACAGAAGTGGGGAGCAGAGTGTTACAGCATTTAGCTTCGTCTGTAATTAGTGAAAAGAAAGAGGCATCTGCAGAAGACACTTGCTGGCCTGTAAGCTGGAAGAAGCCCATCCTTCTCACAGGGATCCCCAGAACCTCTTATATGGTGAATATTGCTGCTTACGCTGGATGGTTCAAGTATTCCAAGAGTTACTGTCATTAGAAGTGAAGTACTTCCAAAAACGTGGCTGCAGCTGGACTTGCTTTCTAAAAAATGTATCTGTTCAAACGTGTAGTTTGTAGCCCTGGTTCACATCCCAGTTACACTCTTCTCAATCCACAGTAAGGTTCATTTTAGTAGAGCAGTTAAAATGGCAAGATTCTCAGCAATATAAAATCAGTACATTTTCATAGAAGCCAATGGATCTATTTCTGTTAATAAGAACATAGCCCTCTGCGGGCTTGGCTACTTTCCTTCAGCAATTACGGAAGGCAGTAGATGAGGAGTGAATTCATACCACCCAAATTTAATCACCCAGGCATCTCTCTGAAGCTGATAAAGAGTAATAGACTCCTTCAGATGGTGGTTCAAAGCACTTACGGTAGCCTCCCGCTATGTTAATTATTTTATCCAGATTTTATGTATATATGGATAGTTAAGTTTGCAAAGCAGAAGTATCTTTGCATGGATAGAACAGAATCCTGGGAAGTTATTTGCAGGAAAGAGGAAACTTTGGCAAACAACAGCTAGTATGAAAACCTTAGGCTTAGTATTATGTTTATGTACTTCTTTGGTCAAAGTTTTAGGGTGAGTTGTCAGACTATGCCTAAGCATATGTATATGTATGCATACATTAGCATTATATTAAATTTTTTTAGGCCAGGACACTGTTATCCTCAGGTGAATTTGAATCAAATATGACTCTACAGTATACTAATTTTACTCAGAAATCTTCAAAATGGGATATATCTGTTTATATGCACTTTCAAGGCATAATTTTGATGCACAGATATTCTTTGCTCTCCAGCATTGGACAATTGAAATACAAATTGAGAACGATTTAAAAGCAACATGAAAAGTTAGATCAAGCAAGCTGTTTTTAAAACCTTACCCTAAGCAGAATTACTGTGATGATCAGAAAAGTTTTATTGCCTGGAGGTGTAGAAGTTTGGGCTAATCTGAGATTGTCTAAGTTATTTTGACTTTTAATGATAATGTGAGTCAATAGGTGCCAGCAGATTTATTATCAGGTACGTAAATGTTTCTCAAATGTTTTTTAGTTGCTGCAATCTGTGAAAATAATAGTGGTAGTTTGATGGCATTTTGCATGCAAGGCTGTTCTTTCCATCTCTACCTTAGTACTTGGCCAAGATAAGCACAAATTTAGAATTTTGTCCAGGTGAATTGCAACTGTTGAGAGGAATATCTTTAAAAAATATTCCTATAGCACGGGGAAAATATGGTGTTAATACTTCCAAACAGTAAACTGAGTTATTGCAGAGCTACTTGAAAAATAATTATAGAAAAACATTAAAATGACAAACTACTCACTGATAATCTGCACTATGTAAGCAGTTTTCTTACATTGCTCATCTTCCTTGGGACTTCCCAAGGAAGTCCCTTCCCTGGGACTACTCTTGCGGACAGATTAAGTGTATGTACATGTTTGTAAGACTAGAGCCTGAAGTATTATGTGAAGCTAAGAAGATAAAACAGTACATGAAGTCATGAACTGTACTGAAGTACATGAAGAACTTCTGAAAATTTAGTGACAGAGAAAAAGGCATGTGAGGCCAAGGGTTAATTAAAAGATTCCAAGCATATCTACAAGTTGATCTGCAAAGTTGAATGGATTCCCGTGCGTTTGTGTGTTCACACCAAATAATTTTTACTGATTATTACTGGAAGGTGTAGATTTTATTTATTGCTTTGCCAAAAGCACACACACTCAGGGAGAGATTTATGCTTGGAATTAAAAGTAACTTGGCCATCATCTCTTATCAGCACTTCTGTTTATATATATTGAAGCTGTACATTTAATGCCTTTTTTTTTTTTTAACATGGGTCTCTTCATCGTGTTTCTTACTGATTTTGGTAAGACAAGACCAAGATAAAAACATGGGCTCCCTCTGCTGGCTGCTGGTGTTGCTCTTCTCCAGGACAGTCAACAGATGTTTCAGATAATAAAATTGATAAGATGCCAAATGCAGCTTATTTAAAAAAAATAAAACTTGGAGACACAAATGCAATCAAGTGCCTATTGAAACAGATTGAATAGATTGAATCTAGTATTTAAAATGTAACTACTGTACTCACATTTGAAATGCCCAGCGATTGTGAAGTATTAGTATTAGAAAATCAAAAAGACCTAAAAAGAAAATACTAGGCAGAAACAAGTTTATCTTGTCTGTGATTTCAGATTTCTCTTAGGTAATTTAGTTACAGTGCAATTTAGTTACAATAATTTCAGTTATAATAGTGTGTCTGTAACCTTTTTTAGCCTTTTGATAACTAAGTGAGCATGGCAGTAGTTGTGCACAGAAACAGGACAATATTTCTTAATGTTTGTGAACTGTCTCTGTCTTCAGTGTTTCAGAAAGCACTGGGACTTTGACAAGGCAGCCTAATACAGATATAGTTAGAGTTTGTTCGATACCTATAGATTTAACAAGTTGGGTGTTCTTAGAACTATGTGATTACTTCGGAAGTCCCCACTATAATTTATTAGGAATTATGAACTGCTGTGCACAGATCAATGGCACTCAGCCCATTAAGGTACTGTTGGTAGACCACATCTTCCACTTGAAATTTGGAGATATTTAGAGTCTAAACTGTGTGCAGGAAATGGAACGAACAACCTGCTTGGGAAGCATCCAGATATTAGGAACTTCTGTCTCTTTTATCCCTGGGTTTGGGACAAATCATGGATAACATTTGGATCTGAGGTGTGAGATTCCAAGACTTTAAAGTCTTTAAAGGGAATGAGGTTGTTTTTTCTGCAACAAAAATTCCTAATAATTGAGCCAGGATGGTAGTTATGAAGGGCACAGGGGTCAACACACATGGAGCCTAATGTAGATTCAAGAACTTACTCCCTTCCATGGTCATTTTAACTTCATAGCTATAGAACCAAATCTTTCTATTCATACTATTTTGCTACTTTTACTTGAAATTCTAACTCACAGGGGATAGGTCAAGAAACAGAACAGGGCTGCCTATCCTGATACACCTCTGCTGGTTTGGAGCAGGTGCATCTTTCAGGCCAAATGCAAAGCTAACTTAGCTTGAGTTGGCTGCAGTCGATAGACAGTACTGCACAACACAGATAGATACACTTGAAGAATCAAGGCTGCTATTAAACAGAAATTGCTTTCCAACGCCAAAGGAGAATAGAGACTTAGGCTTTAAACTTACATATGTGCTTTTATTTCCTCAAACAATTCCAGTATACTCCAGTATAATGCACTGTGGCCTGGCTGGGAACTTGTGTCTCTACGGTCATCAAAAATGTGTTCCAACTGATGAAGTGGTCTTCTGGAGGGAGATGGTTGAACCAGCACCACTGACTTGCCTTGATAACTTCAAAGGGAGACTTTTTTTCAGAAGAAACAAAGATCACATTTGGAGGTGTAAAGGGTAAGCTGTTCCCTTTAGCCAAGACAAGGCGGATCAGCCAGCATCCAGAGATTTCTTGGCCAAATTATTTAAATAGGAATACAAAGAAAATGTTCTTCAAGCTCTCCGTAGTGGAAATAAAGTTACTTATGGGCGAAGTGGCTTTATTATCATTTCCAGATGTAAATTTTGAAACACAGAAATGGCAGCTAGCACTTAGGTCCATTAAAAGAAGGATAATTCAGGATTTACTCAGTCTCGTATATTCTCACTTGGATGAGAGGGAAGACAGGAATGGGAACAGTGCAGCTGAAAGCAGTGGATGTGTATATGGCCATTATGTGGAGCTTGAGTCGCATATGCCTCTTGAAAAGCCCTGTCTGGGCACATACACACATCAGTACAAATAATTGATGGCTTGTGTCCATGGCCAAATGAAAAAACTCTCTCCACCTAACTTTCCTTTTCTTGCAGCATCAAAGGTAACATTTAGATGACCGTTTTCAAAGCAGGCAAAGGGAGATACAGCTTCCCATTTCCGCCTGAAGCTCAGAGGCTCCCGCTGTGCCGGCAGAGTGGAAGCGCACACTGAAGTGGTTGGCTTTGCCTCCTCCTGCTCCTCCAGCTCGTGCTGTGCTGGTTCCCTAGGGGTGAGCCTGGTCTCACCAGGGAGCATTGCTCACGGGCCGGACTGCAGGACTCAGGGGCTGTGCAGTTATGGGCTCCTTCCTGGTTCATTAAAGCTCTCGTGCCCAGGCGAGGGAACCTTGAAGTATTAAAGCAGGCAGAAAGCAAGCCAGTGCGGGCACAAACCCCGACGGATGCACCAGCCTGCAGGCCGCAGCAAGCAGCCTGTCCTCACACAGTCTCGTGTTTGCGCAGCCGGCAGACCGGTGCTGCGGCACAGCCTGCTTACAGCCCTTCCAAAGGTGGCACAGCCCTTGCCCATACGCTTTACTTGCTTTCCTCATTCTATAGAGCCAGCAAAGCTAGCGACAGTGATTTGGATTTTTGTCAGTCTTGCGCAGCAGTAATGCTAGTAGAACTCCAGCGGCATCGCTTTTTTGATGCTGATGAATATTAACTTAGAAAACCTATTTTGGCCTTTTCACTCCAGGCCTAGTTTGGGGGAGATTGGCATTTGCAAAAGGATTCCCAAACTTAATATACCTTGTAAACTGAACACTATTGATAAGAAGTCCATGAAGTCACTAGGAAATAAAAATAATGAAAGACCACAATTCTGCAGAGGTGTATTTTAGGGTATAACTGCATGGTGAGATAGGTTTCGTTCTGTAAATTTCCTTGGGACACTGACTGTTTACCTCTTTCTCACTGAGGAATATTTAGAACCTGCTTCTTCCATCACTGTACACTCAAAACTCCTGTAAGGTTTCAGGGAAGTCCCACATGTGGAATTGATGAACTCAAATTATAGGACCCTTGTAAAAAGATCTCTACTAAAGTGCCCCAGCTTTTAAAGTTTGTCTCTTGTTTTTACACATAAATTTCTATGAAGGCAGATTTTGTCTGTAAATGGATGCAGCCCAATGTGTAGGCGATATATATACATTACTTAACCAAAATAAAATTTTCATGAGTAGAATTTACTTTGGCTTTTCTTTATCTTGACAGTATTACTGTTTTAAAAATATTTCAGCTAAAAGCACAAACTGCACTTCACACAATACCCGCAGGAACTGCTATAATACGCCACAGGAGAAGAGAATAAAAATCATCAATTAATAATTCACTGTATTTCAGTAGCTATAGTACTATCAGCTACTAAGTGAATACAACAAGCTACCTTACAGAAAGCGTAACAAAAAGATTATACTGGCATGAAATGACTCTGATGAAATAATTTTTCCTTGGGCAACTTTCAATGCAGGATTTTCACAAAGCAAGACCGAGGTCCCTTAGGTCCTTTACCTGTCTCCTTGCTTTATTCAGCTGTCTACAGAAGTCTTTCATTTCTTAATACAAATATGGTTTTGCTATTAATATAAATCCCACTGACGTCGATGGAAAGACTCATACTGAATACAGTAAGTTTCATTGGTCTCTCAATCACTCAAATATCCATCTGTTTTCTCAAAATAAGGCCATGTTTGAGGACGCAATTGTGGCACTTGCTGGTGAAAAAATTAGGCTCATAAAATATATGGAAATCAGACTTTGCTATATGAAAATCTGGCCTACAGTGTGTATGGATAGGGAAACTTAAAGGCACTTGACACTTTGCTGATTTAAAGATGACCATGCATAACTCATTTGTGGCTTTGCTTCAATCAACACCTTGCACTTTTGTGTATAAAGTCATCCAAAAGTCACCACTAGAAAGGACATATCTAGGGGCCACAGTTCTTTTGATGCTTCTTTAAAATTGAATGATAAATATAAATCACAACTGAGAGAATCTGGTAAACCTGTTGCATACATATCTAGCCTGCTGCACTGCAGTAAGTACCTTCAGATGGCAATATTAACGCTACCTACAAATCTGACCTTAGAAAAAACTCTTTGTTTGTCAGGGACAGAAACTTATCGAGTTATATATATCATGTATCCGTTGTTCAAGAAAGTGCAACTGTCCTATGAGCAGAAAATTTAGTAAAAGAAATAAGAATACTCCAGTATGTTTTATTTTAAAATACCCAGTTAATTTGATTTGATTTAAGAGAATAAGTAGACTGCAAGGTTATTGTGCCTTCATATAAACAGATTTTCCTTTTAGATAATTGTATTGCATGTAAATGAACTTCATTATTTCAGACAGTTTTGAATGATTTTTCTTCCTGGAAAAACTTGCAAGACTTTAATGATGTCGTCTATCCCTTGACAGGGTCATACGTTGAAATTTCAAAATGGTTGTGAACTTAACTCTTGGTTTTACATGCATTTCCTTTCTGGTAGCTTCTGAAAACATGATTCTAGTTTTACTTGTGCAATATTTCAGCTGTAACTGCCTTACATTTAAGATTACAGCTTTGAAAGTCTGATCAAACAAAAATGAATTGGAAAATTCTCTAAATAAGTTTTCTCAATGTACTGATTTTTTTTTTAATGAGAAAATCAGTGAAGCTGGTTCATCTCCATCAAACAATTTCAGTTTAAATCATCTTGTATCTTGTGGCATGGGTAGTTATCTTAAAAATTTCCATTCAGCAACATTCTTAATCCTGAAGGGACTCTTTTGTTTAAGGTAATGACGAGTAGATAGTCTGCTTTTTGTGTGGTGTGTGTGTTTAAAATGTTACCTGATTGTTAAAAACAGAATGATAATATAATATCTTAAAATCCACCAAATACCTTAGTATTTGTAGAGTGAAACAAAAAAAATCATAATTTTTTTTTGCCAGCAATGATACCATGCAATTGTGCTATTGTAATTGCATAAGATTTACACTGGTGACATCTCACAAGTATTTTATCATATGTATCAATATTAGTTTTGAAAGGGATTGATTTTGGGTGCCTTTTTAAACATCAGAACTCTCTTAAATTGACAGTAGTCTAACAGAAAATTTAGAAGAATTCACTAGGTGAAAAAAGGCATATAAGAAGATGAAACATGTTCAGTTTTAGGTTTGTAGAGAATGCTTGGAGCATTTTATATTTTACAAACATTGTTAAAATCCCATCTGGTGTTTGTGAAATATTTTACTATCTCCTGCTGGGCCAGGCAGACATTGGTTTTCATGTCTGTATGTTTCCAAAACATTAGAAAAAATTCTAGTGGACCTGGACCAACTGCAGCAAAATGATAGAATACCGTATTTCCACTCTTCCGCATTTGGGAATGGAGACAAATGTCCCTGGTTCCAGAAAAGATCCTTCTTGTGGAAAATGCAAAGGAGTGAATTTCTCTAAGTTGTTCAGCATTCAACATCTTTCACATTATATATTTTTTATGAGCAAATATATAATTTCTGTTTCTATTATATACTTCATTTTCAAGGGAATTCATTCAAAAACAAAAAGCCAGACGAACATGTGTTCCATTTTGATAAATACTTTGCCTTTATAGAGTTGACTTACCTATTAACTAAGTGAAAAAAATAAACACAAAAATGAAATGCAAAGTCCTCCTAATAATATATTCCTTATCATGTATACCTATGGCCCATTTTTTCTGGAGTCTGTAGGAACAGACCTGTTTCTGGTTGTACATTGCATCTAAAACTTAGGTAACTTCAATTATTTTAATGCAGTTATTGCACTAATAACAGGGGTGAAAAGAGAAACAATTTGAAAAGGGGAAAGAGTAGCTGGGTCTGCACTAGCTGTTCTTTGTAAAAGGGAGAGACTTGTACAAAATGGCTGGCAGAGACAGGATACCTACTGCATACAACTGCATTTTAATGGCTGCAGAATTATACATGATAGTATTTCCAATCAAACACATGTGTTGTTATGCCAAAGATCCTAGAAAGCCTTTTCTACATCCTCCAATAACTCATAGAAAATGAAGGTACATTGCCAAAACAAATAAAAAAATCTTACAGGACCAGAAGCTTAAAATTAGCACTGATTGCTTTTTAAGATGTAATACAAGTTCTACTATTTGATATCAGATGAAATTTTCTTTTGACACTTTGATGCCTTTAACCTGATTGGTTGGCATTATATCAGAAAAACCTTTTGTTTGCGTGATTTTGATGGTATGTTGTATTATTTTATCAAAGAGCAGACTTCTGCTGGGAGTGTTACCTATTGTTGCTTTTGCTTCTCTTTTCCCGTTGTCCATCCTTCACCCTCCTACCGTGTTTCACACACAGAGAGCCCAGCTTTCTGCCAGCAGAGATGAGCAGGTCTGCATGTGAACATGCGTGGTTTCATATAAGCTTCATCTGTGAGCAACCAAATGGACTGATTGTGTCTCAAAATCAAATGGATTGATCTCAGTTTTGATGCAATCTCGGCTCCTGTGAAACACATTATCTTTCTCATTCCAAGCCCTCTGTTGTCTCCTTTTGCTGGTAGCATGCCCGTTCTTAGAGCTAAAGAACAAAGTCAAAAAAGTGAAGTCAACAGATCATCTGATGTATGTATAGGAGTTATAGAAATTAGATTGTTCTATGTTTCTCGCTTTTACATTGACCAGTGTAGAAAATCAACTCCTTTGCTATTTAAAAAGGTAATTTCAAATATTGACCTAGGTAACATTGTTACGGTAACCTTAAATGGCATGATAATCAGCATTCTAGATAAATGACATTTATTTCTGCTTCAGGCACTTTGTTGAGTTCTTATATGAGAGTTTCATAACAGCTTTATGCACAGCAGCAAATACCAGCTGTTAATCTTCTGCGAAGCAGGGCGAAGGAGTGGAGGAGGCAGCTGAGCTAACTGCTGGCTCTTTCACAAGGCAGATGTGCAGCACAGGTATTTGTCCCTTGTATTTGTTCCTTGAAGATCCGGATGTCCGATAAACTGCAGCTAGTCAAGGACTTGGAGAAAAGTAGAGCTGAAAGAAGCTGAGCTGGGGTAGGATTTGCAAATGTCTGTAACAGCAAAGATCACCTCTTGCAGCCCTTTTCCCCTCGTTTAGGGGGCTGTGGTGGTCAGCAGCAGGCTGGTGACCAGCTGTGGAGGTGTGTGTGTGGGGAGGAGGGAGCCATGGGAGAAGGGAGACGGACTGCAGCCCTCCAGCAGGTGGGAATGATTACGGAAAGAATGACGACCTGCACTGTACAAGTTATTGATGGTAGTTCCCAGAGGAGCTGAGTTAATAAAGCTGCAGCCAAAATAAACCACATCCCTTGCATCTTGTCTTTCTTCCTGCATGTCCGGAACAACACAATGAAAGTCTATTGCCTCCCCTGCCCCCTCCGTCTCCTCCAACACTCGGCATTTTTTTCCTACTCTGTTCTATACAGTTGTGTCATGCAGGGATTTAATTTTTGTTTTCTGTTAAAAATACAAAAATAGGAACACTGAATTCTCCTTTTCTGAAAGAAGCTATATGCTCAAAGTGAGCAGAAAGCAAATCAGTAGAAATATTACCTCCTTGATGTAAAGATTGGTTGGTGTTGCTACTAGCCTCTGTGTCTAGGTATGTGCTCAGCTAACTCAGCTTCTCTGTACTTGGCAGAAATTATTGCATTTGCCCTGAAAAATACAGGAGGAGAGCTAACACCCTGCTGTCAGGTCTTTTGAAGTGATTGTTCATTTTAGTACTATACTCTTGTAGAAAGGGGGTTGTTCTTAGTGAAAACAATTGTAGGATGAAACTCATCTATGCACTGAATTCCTACAATCCAAATTCCAGCCTTTTCAGTGTTTCCTGTTAATCTAGGACGATTTTAGTGTATGATGTCTTTCTGGTAAAAGTGCACTTATTGTCCATTTTATAGAGAAAGCTATAGAGAATTTTGCAGCCTTGATCCTACATCACATTCCTCCATTTTCTCTTACAGCCCTAGTCTTTATTTTCATGTTAGTCACTGATGCTAAATGGCATTCTTCAGTACAGCTTGGTTTCCAAACCCTTTCAGCATGGAAGAACATTTGAACTAGGAGAGACTGAATGACTGGCTTCAACATGATGTCTATTATTTAATAGTTTTGGCTTGCTATTTCCTTGAAAAATCGGTTTGTCTGTTTCCAAGTCTATCATAGGGACGATGTGTGCCAGAATACTGTTTTATGTAGACATCAAACCCTGCAGCTGTTGCCCTGGATATGATTCTTCACACAATTATTTGTATGGTCCATCTAGGAACTGGCCCGTTTTTGAAGTATTTGAATTCTTTCTAAGTATTTAAAAATAGAAATGGCTATAACAATGTAAGATTTTCTTTTTCCCTTTTTGTATAGACTGTAGGAAAAATAGCTTGATTACAGTCTGTCTGAATGGACATTTTTGCGTGTGTTCATGTGAGAGTGTGTGAGCCCTGTGTTTACATGGAAAATTCAGTGTGAAAGCTATATCAGCTATGTCATTTTTTTCTGGAAGTAGTGACATGTGTGTTCCCCCTTCTGATTCTCAGAATCACAGTTAGCATTTCCCAGTTAAGGGGGCAGCAGCATTCATGAAAGAACTGGGCCTGAAGTGGGGTTCTGGGTGGGAACAGCTCCTCTAAGTCAAACGGTTGTTAAATGGCTTTTGGATTGAGGACAATAAAGACAGGTTTAAAGAATCTTTGAGCCAGGTGGCAGAGGCTTGAAAATTGAAAATTTAGAATGATAGGCAGGGGGTGCACGCCTGTTCAACAGCATGTCAGTCATTTGGGTTGAGGTAGTTTGTTGCTGTTTGTTATCTGCTGTAATTATTGTATCTTCATGTAACCATATTTCTCCATCTTTTAGAAGCTGAGTCCTCTTTCAAAATGAAATTAATCATCAAACCCATCTCCTTTCCATGTGCTTTTAGGACTTATCCTAGTTAATCTTTATTGTACCTTTTTTGACTGCTGACTCTCAGAAACATTGACATGATGATTCTTACTGATGTACTTTTTCCTTTGTATACAATCAGTAGTGAAATACTGAGCAGTAAGGACATTAACACCTCTTTAAACTGGTGGATTTGATGCATGCCTCAGAGTTACAGTTGCAGACAGGCATCTCTGAATCAGTTGCTTCATTTTCTGGAGGTAACCGAGCTTTAAAAAGAGCCCAGTGTCTTGGGGAAGACTGGGCAACCAAAGTTGCTCCATATTCACCTCCTTGTCTCTCCCAAGGAATGTTTTATGTTGGGAAATGTTATCCTATCATTAACAGTTTAACAGCAGGCGAGTGGAAAACTGTTTCACACATAGGATCTAGACCTTCTATAATGATGCAGAAATTTTGCCATCATGGTGATGATCTTGGATTAAATTAAAATGAGGGCTTTGCTTATATTGATTGAATTCCAAGATTAATTTAGACCTAATCATACTTAGATCTAATCCACCTGATCTCTGTTTCCAAATGAAAGGCGGAAAATTTCCTTAAAATACTTTTTGAAGCCCTTGATTTTGTTTGTTTTGCAAATATGGGAATCGATATAATTTTTTCAGATGTTTTCTGATGTAAAAACCTTTAGGGAGTGAATAACTCAACTAGGCATTTCATGTACTACAGAGTATGAAAGCTGTGTTTCTAAAGCTTTAGAAATCACATGTTAATCCAATTCTCACATTCTAAATTATTTGGGCATTGAATATTTGGAGTCTGTTATTTGGGGATGAAATGGATGTTTTAAGGCATATGTTTTGAACATATCACCGCAATTTAGGAAAAGAAAGCATTATATGTATTTGACAGGGAGTTTTTAAAGAAGGCCTCCTCATTTGGTACATTTCACTCACCATGAACTAGAAAGCTGCTAGACAATTTTTACTAGGATAAAAGCTAATAACACAGATCCTCTTCATGTTTTTGGCTTATAAATAAATTGTAATTTGTGTTGATAAGACTTTAAGCCTTTCTATATACCAAACAGGATATTCTCAGTTCCCTGTCAGCTATTGCTGAGTTACTGTACTCATAGAGGTAGAGGGCTGTCATGTGCATTCCTGTGCATCTAGTCCAAAGTCTGTACAAAAACTTGTACAGAGATGAAAATAAACCTTGATCTTTTGCGTTCCAGTCTCAAAACATTAATTGCTAGAACCCCTGAAAACTGTATTCCCAATCTTCTTGAATTTCTCGCCTGGCATGACTGCCAATGGGCCATGGCACAGAAAGCCTATTTTTCTGAAAAGAGTGCCCCCCTTACCATCCCATCCTCATCTCCATTTTCCCTCAAATTTCTATATGAATTTTCATGTATTTGTGCCAGCTCATTGCTTGCAAACTCCGTATCAGTGTGCCCTGCATTCCAAACAGGATTTCTATATGAGACACTGTGATTGGAATAAAGGAACAGAATTCGTGTCAAAAAATATCCCACTGTTGTGAAGACATTTAAATGCTCGCTCTTTGTTGTCTAGTATGTCTTTGGGACCAGTGCTCAAGAAAAACTCAGTAAATGAATGGGGATCTGCACTGTATGCTTCAGCGCATGTCCTGTCTTTCCCTCTCTCTGCGGACAGTACAAGATCCATGGCGGGCTCGCTAGCGTGCGGGCTTGGGCCTTAGCCCACACTGTGGGCTGGACCAGCAGCCATGGATCTCCAACACGGGCATGTGCTGAGAAGGGCTTGCAGGATTTCTGTGTGAGCTCTCTGCTGCTGGATGTGGTGGTGCACTAGGTGGAACTATTTATGTTTTTAGATACTGCAGAGGTCCACTTGTCTGACAGTCAAATAAAGGGTTAAATTCTTCAGTTTACAGGGGCCGAACAAAAATACTTAAGAATATCCAAGGCCAGGCAAGAGGTTTTATAAAAGCCTCCTAATTCCATACATAAAACATAGTGTTTTAATTAGAGAGTTACCTGATTTTTCATTCCTATATATTCATCTTCCTTAAAATCTGGGTTTCTGTTCATGCACATACAGGGAAACTGAGGGTACATGGAAGAAGCCAGGGAACTTCGGCCACATCTACCTTAGTTCACTTCAGTCTTCATGCAGCAACCCGACTCTCTGTTTTTTAGAAACTATAAGTAACAAAGATACTCAACTTTGTTGAAGCACTCTGCATGTGCTGACTTTCTATGGAAACACTTCACAAACAAAGCAAAAAGTGATCTTTTCTAGAACTAAGCATAAGGGCTGTACAGGCTCTAGATCTCCTGGGAGGTCTGCCAACAACGATGTGAAGAATTCTGTATAATAGGTGAAATGAAGCTGTTGCACCAAATACGTGCATCCTAAACATGCAAATGTGTGCAAGGGTGTCGCTCAACCAGAATAAGCACTTAGAGCAGTGAGACCGAGCATTAGAGGAAACAGTTTGTACAAAACAATTAGCCAGAATTGCAGCAACCAACACAGGCTGGGCTTTTGGAGGTAATGTAGGCTTATATGGAAGGAGCTGTTCTTATACTTTGGAATTTATGCCGTGTGCTCCCTTTGGAGGGGTCTGCATACACGGAATACATGCAGGGCAGCATGCCCTGGCTTTGCCTGCTGAAGTAAGTTGCATCAGTTTAACTTAATTTTTAAATAGATTTCAGTTAAACACCCTGTGAGGACATAGTCCCTTTAAGTATTAGATAGGTTCCTGACTAGCTGAGCTGAAATAACAGTGTGCTGCTTATACTTACTTAACAGTATTAATTTAAAATTACATATTTGATTAGACCAGTACAATTTTAAGGTACAGGTGCCACTTGAGAAGCCTCACCAAATACTGGAAGCACTACCAAGTTTAAGCCTAAAAAAGAATAGCATAGAATTTATTCATAGCCTGTTACTTAAATAGACATAGAAGTTTTATAGCAATTTTACAGGTTGCCATGTTCAAAACCAGTCTGTTTACAGAACCTATGTGATTTGCCAAGTTCAGAGCCTAAGAACTAGACCCACTAAAGACTTTCATATGTCTAACATTCAGGTACCATGCCCCTGGACTGGAAACCTTTACTGTGTTTGATGCTAGTGTTTGGTGTGCTGGCAGTGGGGACAGTAAATGCACCAAAATAACTGCAAGTGGCCTGCACAGGGATCTTGCTACAGACAGCCAGAAGGACGTGCTGGGAATCTCAGTTCTCTGTTCAGAGTGAATCTGACTCAGGGCTTCAAAAGATTTGCCTGTTTATTTTGATTTCCTGGGCCAGAACCCTCCCCTGAAGAGATTGCTTGAGCAATTTGAAAGCAGAGCTCAGTGTATTCCTTTTGTCATACGTTTGCTGATAACACTACAACCATCTGCTTCTCTAAGTAGACTAGCGGTTTGAGGACTAATGATCTGAGGACTCATGAGACCTGGAATCAGTGTCATTGGCCTGAGGGGTGTATCTGAATGCTGGCAGTGTAATCTGAGGTGAAAACTGCAGTTTTGGTTCCTTGACAATCAGGTCTTGTTCTTGGCCATAGAGCACAGAGACTTCATTTTTGTACCATGCACTTCAGTGCCACTGTGGCTGTTGTGCAGACCTGGATGTTGTTCCACACTGAGATGTGATATGAGGGGGGCATTTACTCAGATTCAGGAGTCCCACGTAACCAAAGAGAGCAGATTTGTTACCGTCCAAGACAGTATGGCTTTTAATTACATCCAAGCCATACTGTTGCTGTATGTTCTGTCGAACATACTTCAGTGATGATTCTTGATTTCTGTCCCTGTTACAGCCTCAGGAGCAAACACCAGTACCCAGGTTACCCCACCAGGTTGACAAGTGCCTTTTTTCACTTTTGAACAAACAAAATGCTTCTGTGTATTTTGTAAATACATGTAACCCCTAAGAAGGTTCATGATGGTCCCTAAAGATTTGGAATGTAACTTTTTTTTCCACTCTCCCCACCCTTAGGGTTCACATATCCCATGCAAAGAGTGTCGAGTGTTTTGTTTCTTTGGCATGATTTTGTGGAGGTCTCATTGCTTTTGAAAGGTAAATGATGAGTTAATAGATAGTAACATGTCTGTTTCTGTGCATATTAATTAGATTTTGCAAAGCTAATTAGTATCAAACACCACAAAATCCCCACTTGTTAGCACATAAAATGAGAATGCAATGGAAGGAAAGGGCAGCTGTTAGAAAAATACGCAGGGACTTTCTTTTGAAGAATGTTTACCTAGAAGCTGTGTACACACATTTCTTTTGTTAAAAGAATGGTTCTAAAAGTTGAATACAATAGTTCTGTATTTTCTCAGGGGAAAGTTCAACTAACAACTGCATTACTACTACTCAGGATTATATGAATATATACTAAAATGGAGAAGAGTTATATTCTGCGACCTTTTTATATTATTTTTGTTTTTAAAAAGACTTATAAATCTCTGCTTCCTTTCAATTCAGAGAGCCTAGTGTTAGTCCGTCAAGTGCATTAAAGCATTAAACACCCAACAGCTATTACTGACCTTTTTGGTTGCTTTCAGACGCTAAACGCTTCTGAAAACATCCAAGTAGCTAATGTTGAGTTTAAAAACTTGAAGCTCAGATTCATTTTGTAAAACCTTTGGCCAGAAAAAAATAAAAATGTTTATGTTGCCTGTTAGTAAATATTTAATGAACAATTTCAGCCTGTAAAGCACAAGTGGTAGGAGAGCAGAGATCTGAGGCATAAAAAAGACAGTGATAGATAGGTGGTCTATTTTTAGTGATTCATTCTGAAAAGGGCATGTCTGATGATTGAGCTGTTTGCCACCCATTTGTTTCTAACCTCAAATTAAAATTTACCTAAGGATAGAGGTCAATTTGTCAAGAAGATTCCTCAGATGAATATCCATAAAACTATTGGCCAGCGAACCCAGCTCTGCTTGGTAAATCCAAACACATGCACCCTGTGACAGGCAATTCTTTTGCTAGAAAGGCTGCCCAGCTTGCAACACTGGTGGTGGAAACGCTGCTCTAGATGGGTTGTACTGGTGCTTGCAGCCTGGCCATTGGGTTGATGGCAGCTGAGGAAACTGGATTTCCAGGTCCTAAGCAACATCATAGTGAGCGTATTTTGAAGGAGGAAGAGGAAGAGTTAATTTTAGTCTAACATACAAAACTCTTCCTTTTGTGTAGTGCATAAAGCATGAACATAGTGGCTTTTAATTTCCCAGCCACATATTTTTTGTTTAATTATTGTTTCTCCCCTTCTCTCCCTGGTAATTTTAAGAAATTAAGGAGGAAAACTAGACACAATGAGTGCAGTTCAAGACTTACATCTACCCATCCACTTCTAATCCTATGTTCATCTTTCTTGATTTATTTTGAATAAAGAAATACTATTGCTGGTAACTTGGAAAACTATGATTTTAGTGTCTGCTCATGAAACAAAGTCATGTGAAGCTTCGCTGGCCACCTTTGTCTTCCTCTTTAGGGAGGCTGCCTCCTATTTCCATCACCTCAAGTCCAGTTCATATTCTTTGCAGCAGCCCCATCATCTGCCTAGCTATAAGGTGAGTCGTGCATCTGGCAGAGCCAGGGTCTGCAGGCAGGTGAGGTAACGCTTTGAAGAGACTTACGTGAGGAGCTGGCCTCATCAATACAGATGACCACTAGTGCATCTATGTTAAACAGTGAATACTCATCATTGCTTTAATGATGAACTTTTTGTACTTTTTAGTTTTCTGTTGCTGAGTACTGAAGGAAATGTATCACTTTAAATAGACTGATTGTCTTAAGAAGGTGTGGTTATAACACATTAAGCAATGTATATCACAGTGATTGTTTATTTTAATTCTTTCTGCAGGCCCTACTTAAGCTAAGTTTTCAAGTATCTTAGATAGTCATTTATTTTTTTCTGTCATTTAAAAATACCTTGGGTGCAACTGGGTTTGTACTAAGCAAAAAATAAAATGTGCAGAACTGTTTGGGCTTTCTGCCATCTAGGACCACAATCAAATGTCTCTAAACTAGTAGTGATTTGAAACATTAACATCCTTTAATACTTCTCAAAATTCACTTCAGGTTCCTGTTCTGTGCAGGGAGTGATGTTACTTATTTGCACTCTTTTGTTTAGGGCAGATGTGCCTGCAATGTGTGTGAGAAATGGACACGGCTGAAAAGGCCAGCTCTGTATTTCCACGATATTTGGCAGTGTTTGGATGTCAGGATTTGGTTTGGGTCAGACTTGTTCCTTGATATTCTCATATGGAAGGCAGTGTATAAATGTAACGTCTGCCTCAGTTACACCAGTGTTATTGTATGAATGTGAATATGGTTGCGTGCTCTAAGAGCATGAACAGTTTGGCCTGGAGTATAGTTTGTAAGTAGCATTACAAAGTAGACAAACCTATTGAAGAAGAGAAACACAAAACAGTAAAAAAAAGAGGAGAAACACATAAAAAATGGTCAGGCAGCAGGTTTCTTGCTAACTTTAGTTGTCAAATTAATGATTTACTCCAACATTAATGTATTATATAACTAAGCCAAATTCAGTATATCAAAAGTTTTATTGTAACAACTTTGTCTTCTCTGACCTTTGCCTTTTCCAAAAGACTGAAGGGCACATATATTCACTGCCAAATGAACTGAAGTTGTTGAGCTATTGAGCTATCTATGTTCCATTTCCCTCCAGGGTAATTTACTACATAAAGGGCAAAGAAAAACAGCTGAATATTTTAAAAGGATGGAAAAGTTTTATTTGTGAAATATCCAGAGGCTTATGGGTCTGCACCACACATTTCTAATAGCAAACAATACAAGTGAAAACTAAAAGGGTTTGATGCATTAGTTACGGGTTGGCAATGGACAGATATGTAGTGCTTATTCTCTGACTGGCATGGCATGGAACCAGAACTGGGTCCCTACTAAAACAAAAAAGCGGAAAGTTAAACAACAGTCTTGTCAAATTAAACCTATTTTGTTTAATATTTCAAAGTGATTCATTTAGCTGGTTGGCAGAGAGTCAAATTGATAGCTAACAATAGTTCATTTATTTAATGTTGCTTTCAGTACCCTGTAGCCACTCGACTGTATCAGAACTTATCTTCTGTAATTTGCTTTGAGCTGTGAAGATAGGGCAGAAAACTGTAGTAGGTCAGGTGTACACGAAGGCACAGCTTGCACGGTGGGGCTCTTTGTGCTTCATGAACCATGGAATTGGGAAGGGATTTTCAAGAACAGTGGAAGCTTAGTTTTAATCTGAAAAGTGAATAAAACTGATATCACGAGAATACATGTGTGCTAAGTCTCAACAATTCACAAATAAAAGAGTCCAGTTTATAAGGCAAATGTGTTGTGCAAGCTGTCAATGCTACAAAGTTCCTCTGAGTGCAAGTAATAAAAATGAGATCTTCATGACTACATTTTCTCCCCATCTATAAAAGGTTGTGGAGGATAAATTAGGCCATGTAATTCTATATTCTTCAATAGAGTTGCAAAAATCTGTCTGATTAGAGTTAGCAAATGATTCTGCCATCTTGCATAAACAGGAGTAAACCTGCTCACAACTATTTTTAGTAGCTCTGTTGGGATTAAGATATAAAATTAAGGTAATTTATATCAATATAATCAGTATATACAAGAAGATACAAGTCAGAGAGGAAGCAGATCAGCCAAGTAAGAATACCTACAGTAAGTGTGAGTGTGGATAGCAATTTCTTTTTTTCCCCCTATTTGTGTGACATGCACAGTGTTTGATCAAAGTCTTGGACTTAGTTGTTCATTCAGTGAAAGCAAGTATAGTCTATGACAGTCCTCCAGCATGTTAAAATTATGTATTATACTGTATAACTGTGTACAAATTCTCCCTAGAGAGGAGGAAAATATGAGCTACCCACTTACTGAATATATCTGTTTAAATATCATAGATAATTTTTGTTTGTTTCTTTCCTTTATAAAGGACTGGATAATTGTTTTCTTTGGTTTTAATTTTTACATTCTGCAGCTAAACTTTTCTATAAAATCATGCTCAAAAAGGGTGCTAGGGAGAGACCTATATAAGGGCCAGGCCTAGAGTGCAGCTCTTGCACGGCAGCAAGCCCAGGCAGCAGTTTGCAGAGCAGTGTCCAGGCTCGGCTCAGAACTTCGGAGAACCTTGTTGGAAATTGTGCGGTCCGTCTGGGGAAACTCTGAGGGAGAGCTCAGTGAGCACAGCTACAGGAGGTGGCAATGACTTCTGGAGAAGCTCTAGCCAGGTGTAGCTGCTGCGAAAAAGTTCTGTTGGCTGCCCCTGGGCAGAGGGAGTTTGGGGTGTTGTTGCAGCTGATCCTTCATCAGGGTGCATCAAGCACCCTGTTAGTGCTAGGGAGAGGCTTATATGGGTCAGGCCTGGAGCACAGAAACAGATGCAGCATTTTGTGTAGAAGGGTGCAAAGAAGGGGCCCTCCTCTCCAGTCGTAGCAGATACACCTGCTCCTTGTAGCTGTGGCAGGTTGCAGAGCACGTGGCCTGGCAGACATTGCAGTCGCTGCATCTGCTGTGTCAGGGGCTTCCACCCAGACACATCTATTGACGGTGGATGCCGCAAGGGGTGCTTGAGGCCTCTCCATGAGGCTGGGGCTGGCACTCAGCTTTTCTGTCGATATGTTTTTGTTAAAGAGTTGTGTCATCAGGCAAAGGAGTTATCGAAGGAAGTCAGCAGACTGCGTAACAGCTAAGAAGATAAATGAGAGCTATATAAGGTATTCTCAGACACCCTACAGCAGTGGAAATGGCTAAGTGCTTTATGGAGCAAGTCATAACTCTGTAGAAGACACGACTGGAAATCAGTCACAACATATGAGGAGAAAGGCTCTTGCTTTTCCTGAGACTTGCAGTTGATAAACAGGTTCTCAGACCGCAAAGCTGAAGAGAAGCAGGGCTTGACTTGAAGTGAAGCAAGTGGGAAAAAGGACACTGCACAATGTAGGGACATGAGGAAGAAGCAGAGAGTGATTGTCTTGAATGTCTCTCTGCTGCAGGGCACACAGGAACCCACCAGACCTCTTGTCTAGAAAGGTCTGCTGCTTGCCAAGGGTCATGGAGAGATTGACAAGACTTATCCCCCAACCAACTATTACCTCCTGCTGCTCTTCCACATGGGCACCAATGATATTGCCAAGGGCAGCTTGGAGATTATCAAGCATGGCTACAGAACTCTGGAGATTGTGGCTAAAGCTACATGAAGCTTTAAAACAGCTTTTAATGGGAAAGATCATTAAAATTACAGATAAAGGGAAGTGGAATATTGGTTTACCAAAGCAGTGTTGTGCCAAAGTGAGTGACCCTAATCTTCGCCTTTTTTTTTTTTTTTTGAATATAGTCCCTTAATTTTTTAGAAAAAGGAAAAGGGGAAGTATTCTGTCTATATGGCAGTCATTATGCTTCTGCTAATGTAATTGGATATGGAGGCCCAGGTGGTTTTCTCCTTAATGGTGCCACTGAGGTAGAAGGATGTGAGGAGCAGTGGATGCATGCGGCAAGTCAACAACTGGGCATGCAGCTGGTACTGGCAACTGGGTTTGGTTTCTGTGACCACAGGCCCTGTTGAAGGGGGGTATCTGCTTGGGATAGATGGGATCAACCTCAGTAATCGGGGCACGTGCCTCTCTGCCAGCAGGCTGGCCAGTCTAGTAAGGACAGCTTTAAATGGATGTTATCCAGCTTGACTTCAGCAAGGCTTTTGACATCCATAACATCCTCATAGGCAAGCTGATGGAGTATGGCATAGTTGAATGGACAATGGACTGGATTAAGCATGGGCTGAACAGCAGGGCTCAGAAGGTTGTGATCAGTGGTGCAAAGTCTAGTTGAAGGCCAATAGCTAGTGGTGTACCCTAGGGATCAATACTGGGTCTATCCTGTTCATCTTTTTCAGTGACCTGGATGAAGGAACAGAGTGCAGTGGAGTTCAATAAGGGCNCATCTTTTTCAGTGACCTGGATGAAGGAGCAGAGTGCACTCTGAGCCAATTTGCTGGTATGAAACTGGGAGGAGTGACTGATACCACAGAGGAGAGAGGGCCACGGGGGAATCTCATGGAGTTCAATAAGGGGAAGTGCAGAAAGACCCACCTTGGGAGTGTGTTCAGTGATATGAAATTTAATGGAAAAAAAAGTTTCTAAATCTGTAGTACTCGCCACTTAATATTAAGTACACTGTGGGAACACCAAAAAGGCTACTGGTATTTAGCATATGGGTACCTGTTAGGAAGAGGATCAGGAAACACCCTGCTTAATAATGGCTCATATTGCTTAGGGCTTTAAAAGAGGCAATATTTGAGGAAATGTATAATCAATACAGAATTGGTTGAGGATGATAAAAAAATTTAAAAAATCATTATTATTTATTAACATATACTTAACAGTTATTGTTATTTATCAAGTGTTTTGTGTAGCACCAGCAGTGATGTAAATGCTAATATAGGTTGGTATATGCATAAGCTTTTCTTCCAGAATTTAAATCTAAATGCCCATGTACTGAAAAAGCAAAACCACAGGAAGGGAGGTGCCATAGTTGTTTATGCCAATGCAAAAATGTCCTACTGTGTGTGGTGCTGGCGGTGTTGGCATGGGATTTTCAGGACATTTTATACTGTTGAAATGCATATTCTGAAAATATAACCCAGAGGGTAGTGGTGAAAGTTTACCCTTTGGCGTCAAAAAGACTATGGTTTCACCCAGGTAGACAGTTTTGTCAGAGTACCACAAACACATGCCTAGAGATAGTGTTAGTAACTGAGAGGCAAATAAAATTTTATTGTTAATTTTCTTGAAAACCCTTTTAGTTCTGGGATTAAAAACTGGAATGAGTACCAAGATTACACTTCAGAAATGGCCTCAGAAATGTCTTTCACCTTCCACAGTCAAACAGAAGCCAAGAAGGTTGTTAGGTTAAAATCACTTCCTTTAAATGAAAGGCAGAGATCACATGGTAGACAAGAATTTTAGACCAAAACATATATATGTTCTGCAGATTTCACCTGTAAGCACACAAAGAGGGGAAAAGAGAAAATGGCTGAGAGGAGGCAGTTCCTAGGCTATAACAGATTTTGCACATTTATTCAGTACAATGTGATATTTCTTAGATACTGCTGGGGTCAAAATGTTTCAACATCTGAACAAACCAACCATCTTTCCAAAAGCCAAACAAATTTCCTTTTTTTCTCTCCTTGCTTCACACATTACAGAAAATAAAATATAATTGTTTATTGAAATAATTTGTTTCATTTCCCATACTAGCGAAAAAATATTGATGGGAAATCATTACGATAGGCTAATTTTGCATATATATTTCTGGAAACATACATTCTGAAAAAATCTCCGTACTGTTAATGCACACATGCTTCTTTGCCAACAAATTCTGACATAACTGAAAGAAGTAGTTAATGCAGCCTGTATATAATGAAGACACTGTAGAAAATAACCTTAGACCAGGCAATCAGAAGTTTATTTATAATTAAATAGATGCATACATACAGGTCTGTAAACAGATTTTGGATTTCATAAGGTCAGTCTTTGTTGGACTGTTTTGCTAGATTAAGGGTGCAGGTACGTGACTTAAACTTCATTGAAAGTAATCAGCTGCCTTGCACTTAACCACAGGATGCACAAAGATGCCACAGAAAAGCAGTTGGCAAACTACAAGTCAAGGCTGTGATTACCCTGCAGCAATTCATCACTCCATTGATCCACTAAAGACAGTGGATGAAGAAGTAGAATAAAAGAAACAGAATAGCTGCGTGGTAAGGAGGTTAAGGAAAGCATAACTACTGGCACAAAAGAAAATTGTTTGCTCTGATTATGCACTTAGCTGGCCGCAGGAGAAAAACAAGAAGTATATGCGGGAATGAGATAATGGAAGTAACTACAGCCGAAGTAGAAACAAAATTGAAGGTGATTTTACCAAGGATTAACAGACTCAACAATTGTCATCCCCTTTCGGAAATTGCACAAAAGCCCAGGTCCAGTGGTGACTTTTTTAAATCAACCCTGCTGAGTTAAGATAGTACTAGATTACTGAAAACAAGCATGTGTTTATGTAAGGAGAGGAAATTAATGTAGGCAGCTGCAGACCTGTGAGTCTGGCTGAGTACTACATGAAGCTTTAAAACAGCTTTTAATGGGAAAGATCATTAAAATTACAGATAAAGGGAAGTGGAATATTGGTTTACCAAAGTAGTGTTGTGCCAAAGTAAGTGACCCTAATCCTCCTTTAGATTTTAGATCCTCTTTTAGTCACTTAATTTTTTAGAAAAAGGAAAAGGGAATGTATACTTTCTATATGGCAGTCATGCTTCTGCTAATGTAATTACTAGCTTACTTGGAGAGTTTAAGAGAGGTACTATAAGATGAGCGGGGTAATGGATTTAGGGCAATACTAAAAAAAAGGAACCTTCAGGCTTTGGGCAAGATAATTAGGATCGATTCTTGAGAAACTCTATTAAAGCAGTCTTTCACCAATAGTCTTAAAAGAAGTAGGATTGAAACTTGCTGATAATACGTTACTGGAAGACTTCGATAACTCACAAAAGGCTCAGGATATCCTTTGCAAATTGCTGCATGGCCTTGAGGAATGTGGTACTAGAGATGAGATTCGGTAGCAAGAATCACAGAGCTTTTCAACTGGGGGGATAATGGGGAAAAAATCTTGTTAATGAGCTGAGAACTCATCACCTGGAAAATAGAGATTGTGAGTGGCCTGATTTCAGTCTATAAATATACTAGAGGGCTAGGAAATTACATTCACTGTTTTAAAGATACCTTTGGGTCTGGTTATGCCATTCTCTAGTGGGCTAAAGATTAGTATGTTATCAGAAACCTCTTCCCTACACATCTACTTGTAAAACAAGATCCAGTCACTTTCTTCATTAATTGGAGCTTCTGTCACCTCTTTTGCTTGAAAAGAATTATTTCCAGACCCCTAGTAATTCATTTTAGTTCTTTCCTGAGTCTCTTCCAATTCATCACAATCCCTTCAGAAGTGCAGACACCAGTGTTTCAGCAATAATCTCATTAATATCATATTACTAAGTAATTACCACTTTCTAAAACTCACCACTCTATTCCCTATCTAGGAACAGGTGTTCCATATTGGGAACAGAGTTTCAGTATTGATCCTGGGAGGANCCATATTGGAACAGAGTTCAAAATCATTGACTTTTCAAAATCATGGTTATTGATCCTCCCAGCTAATTAGCTAATAGCTAATGCTATTTCAAAATACTGTTCCCTCTTTGAATTTATGTTATCATCTTTGTTCTTAGATATCTCTATCCATGTGTTTGGTTATATTAGAAAATGTGCTTTTTTATCAGACAGTCAAGACAGTCTGTATAGGTGGCTGGATTTCACTGCTACCCTGAATTGGTAAAAGATTGTCTGCACATAGCTGTGATCACTAAAAGGTAGCCTTCGATACTGAGTAGACTTGTTCCTGATTCTTAGAAAATGTCCCTACAAGTAATGATCCCTATTCACAGATTTTTTTTTTCCCAGATCTTTCAATTAAATATGAAATTATTGGTTTCCTTAGTGTTAAATAATAACTTACCTGTATTTGTGAATGTCTTTTGTATATATATAAGGAGGACACATGCATAATTGAGAAGTCAGTACTTAAATGTGTAAGTCTTTCTACCCTTAAAGCAACACAATTAAATTTAAGAGAATGAGTTCTTGCTTATTAGTAAAATCCTCAAACTATAAATGATAAACCACAATAATAAAATTATATAATAGGTTCTCAAAATATAAGTGCAGTAAATGAATTTTATGTGAACTCAGTAAGTTGCTACGAATTGATGTTACAGTTAGAATAACAAGAAACATGCTATTTAGAACCAAAAATTCTGCCTTCAAAATTAAACCCAATATCCTTAACATTTTTGTAAAGGCTGTTTTATTATATGGCATTGCAATGTGAAGATTAATCAGGTTGTCTGAACTCCACCTCTTCATGAGCAGTAGCTGTAGGTTAGCTCTACAAGGGCAGGGCCTGTTAAGCCAGTGGCAGAAAAATAATCGGAAATGAAAGCTCTGGAGATAGATTAAATGGAATATAAGAAGTAGCAGCTGCCAAAATATGATTAGGATATAACAAGGAGGCATTAGCTTGGAATACATCTTGCTGGGCTGCCAGAGTACCCCAGAAATGTACTGCTAGAAGAGCCTTGCCAGCAGGTTGAGAGAGGTGATCCTTCCTTTCTGCTCAGCCCTGGTGAGACCACATTTGGAGTGCTGTGTCCTGTTCTGGGCTCCCCAGGATAAGGGATGTGTGGCCAGAAAAGTGTTGAGCCTCCAATCTTGGAGATATTCAAAAGGGGCCTGTAGAGGGACCTGGTCAACATGTCCAAGGTGACCCTGCTTAAACTGGGGGAGTTGAACTAGGTGATCTTTAGAGGTCCCTTCTAGCATCAACTGTTCTGTGATTCTGTGAAGCTGGGGGAAAAAAAAAGTCACGTGGAAGAAAGAAATGAAAAAATTATTTAAAAAATATTAAACAGTTTATTGCTATCAAAGTAATTCCAGACAGCCATCCTTGACTTGAATGTAAGTCCAGAGGGGTATAATTATGGTAAAATGCATGTGAAATATTAATTTCTGAGCATCCCCGTAAAGCAGCCGTGGCAGGAACACTTCATGGAACTTTCCACTGTGCATTGCTTTCCTACTCTCTTGATGATTTGTTTTATGTCGTTATGGCTCAGTGGATGTTAGGTGAGGAAACTGGATACAGTACTGTTGCTCTGATTAGACTATGGTCATCTGTCAGTAGAAATTGCCCTGCTTTTCTTGCACTACTTTATTCGCCTTCCTGTTTGAGCTTGTACGTTCTTTCTGTCAATACCTTATTCCATCTTCACACATGCTTTAATTATTGAGGTTGGGGTGGAGATCTCCAAAAACTGTCTGGATAAATAAATGTTCCTTTTCTTTTTTCTTTCAGAAATATTTTTTTTTTTTGCTAAGAAAAGACACTGACAGATTCTTTATATTTGGCTAAATTCTGCTGCAAATTGAGGCAAATGTGCAGTAATGGTGATCAGTTCTCATCCACTCTAAGATCCCTTGGCCAGGAATCATTTCTTCTACAGTAATCCTTAGAGGTGAACAAGTATTTTTAGTTAGTTGCTATTATGTGATCAAGATTTGCCCATGTTAAACTGCTTTGCTGTTCACAAAAATTTTAATCTGGTCTTTAAATTATATTTGAAGTTTTGTATATGTATGTTCTATATGTATGTATGTTCTTTTATTGACTCCTGATATTCTTGATTTTTATCTTTGTTTTCTTTATTTTTGAAGAAAAACCCAGTTGAACACTTAAGAATAAGACTTGGTATTTTCAAGCTTTAAGTTTATATATAAAAGAATGTGTCAAGTAGAGTAGTTAGATGTGACACCACAACTTTGTACGTATGACTGAGAATCAAGGCAGGAGACAGATGAGACAGTGTTTCTTTCAACAAATTTTTATAACCACATTTTTCCAAAGCAGAACATACACTTTTTTGATGCCTTTAAATACATAAATGTAAGGAAGAGAGGGCAAAAGAACCATTACGCTTTTCTGTCTTTATGTCACTTCTGTGCAGTTCTGGGAGGATCAATCTGTTTGGAGAAGCCAGTATTACTGGCATAGCTTCATATGTATGAACTTCATATGTATAAAATAAGCAAATACTAAAACAAGGAATATGGGGTTGATGTTATTCTGTAAATCCTATGTATCAAAGTAAAACCTATCAAATGGTGTTTAAGAGCATGAACAGAGATAAATCAAAGATGGTGGTCTTTCCAGTTTGTAATACACAGATGTATATAAAGAAAACGTTTTTTCACTGTTCCTGGAACTAACCAAGATTGCTCATTTTTACTGCAAATATTTCTTGACATCTTGAATGAGTCTAATTTAGCTGTGTTTGCTTCTGGCTGCTGAATTCAGTCTGCATTAACAGGTCCAGTACAAGTTATATAGGTAACTTTAGTAAATTTTCATACTCAAAGCATGATGTTGACATACACTCAACAATACCCAAAACAAAAGTAATGCTAGATAACTTACCTGATTAGCAGTAAAGTAGAACTCCATTTTTTTTTCAAATCTGAGACTACAGAGGAAATAAATCTCAATGAAAACTAATCAAATGATGAAAACATTTGGAAGACTATTGAAATATTCAGAAGAAGAAGGCTGAAGTTTTCTAGTAGGTAGATAATAAATACTTTTTCTTCTTCTCAGATGTTTTCCCAAGAACATAAAAAATTAATTCAATTCTTGTATAGTCCTAGCTATTAACATTTTTAAAATTTAACCAGAGAAGGAAGGGCACAATTTCCCTACTTCATTTTATTGCAAAATAGTTTTCCATTTCGTAATGTTTATAACCAAAGGCTAGCAAGTGATGCTGCTCCATACATTTTGGAAGAGCTCTGTTTCACATTTTCAGATCCACTCCGTTTACTATCTTTTATATCTCTCCTTGAAACTTGCCCTTGCCTGATGTCTGCAAAAACAGATTACTGGGAAGACCATTTGTGTGCTGAAACACTAACTGCCTAGCAGACAGAGTCATTTCATTCCCTGTTACCATCTGCAATATTTTTTTATCCATTTGTCATCTCTATCACATTTGTCATTCTTTAGGAGTAAGCTTTTGGAGCAGAGATTATCTTTCTACTCTGTGTTCTATAGTCATAGTCCATGGTTAGGCCTCTTCATTGCAAAGCTAATGCAAGTGAATCAATACTTTTTCAATCTTTCTACACATTTTCTTTCCTCTGTAAATACTGCTCTTCTCATCCTTTCTAAATTGCTTATTTTTGTAGTGATGCTTCAGGTGATATATTGAAATAATACTATATTTTCCCACAAGATAATTAGTGGGGATTCAGCAAAGCGTATAAGCACAGACTCCACTTTAACCATGTAAGCCATGTCATGTTAGGAACCAGTCCAATACAAGACTTCAGCACATAGTTATGTACTGTTCTAAGCAGTGATAACAGACATTTGCTTAAAATTTAGCATGAATTTTAGGGCTTTGCTGCCCTAGGGTTTTCTTGTGCTTAAAACCCATTAATACTAAGAATGTGCTGTTAATTCAGGCCCTTTATGCAGTCATCTCAGTGTAAACATATTTTTCAATGAGCAAAGTGGAGGAAGAAGAAGATGATGATGTTTGGAGTCATGATAATATAGGGTCTATGGCTATAAATTTTATACGGTTAATGTATGCAAGTTTGTTAGGAAAATAAATCAAGACTAAATCACTGTGTAATTCCCATGTCTATTTCCAAAGTTTCCAAGAATATGCACACAAAACAGAAACTGCTTAATCCTTCCGGAACATTGATTGGGAATGCTGCATGGATAATTCTCTCCTGACTTCAGGCGCCTTGAAGCAGATTGGATTCTTCGAGTAAGTCTCCATGGTCATGGCTCGTAGCTCACCATGATGCAGATACCTGACAGAGGAGCAAGGCAAGAGACTGTCACACCTGGCATACAGTTAAAGAGTTTTTCTAACCTAAGATTTTTCTATGGTTCTGTGAGCTTGTGCTCTCTTCTCATAGATATCACTCAAGTCCTTAAAGAGACTTTATCAAATTAATAAAATCTTTTTGAATTTTCATTCTTATTTGTTTAGAATATATTGCAAGTCCCTAAAGTAGAATGAAGAGAAGCAAGTACTCGAAATTATCTATGATATGGATATAAAACCGTGTATTTTTAGTTTCTTTCAACACTGGAAGAGAAGAAAAATAATCTCATAATAATGAAATTGGGAAGCATGCATTGCAAGACTGATTAGTCCCCATAATCATAAACTTCAGTAAAATTATGTCCTCAGGGAGGCAGTATATGTCCTAACTCAGGGCATAATCCCAAATATCATTCATATATATTCAGATTTGATTAGACTGGGTGAATGGTAGTTCATTTTATATTTAAATTACGGCACTAATAAAAAATATACCAAAGCAAGAGACTGGGAAGAGGAGACTGCAGACATGGAGAAGAGAAAAAAATCATACTATTGCTTTTCAGAATGCACTGGGAATATGCAAAACATAACTGAAACCTCCTATCTATTATCTGTCTTTAGAATCAAACATATAAAAATAGAAAAAAACATGTCCTAAAAATCATGTGAAATATTGAATGCTATCTTTGTTATGGAGTATATCAGTACTAGAATACAATAGACTAAATTAGCTTGCAGATCATTGTCATCAATGTGAAATAAATAAATAATGAAAATAAGCACAAAAATTTTGTGCAGATTTTAATGCACATACTTTAATTGTTTGTGATGTGCACACAAGAAGATAAGGAATTACTGTATAACATAATGAGGTATAACATAATAACATTTGAGTCAGCAGTGTGCCCTCATGGCCAAGAAGGCCAATGGGATCCTGGCTGCATGAGGAGGAGCGTTGCGAGCAGGTCGAGGGAGGGGATCCTGCCCCTCTGCTCAGCTCTGGTGAGGCCGCACCTGGAGTATTGGGGGCAGCTCTGGGCTGCCCAGGACAAGAAGGAGTTTCTAGAGAGGGTCCAGCGGAGAGTGACAAAGATCATTCAGGGACTGGAGCATCTATCGTATGAGGAGAGATTAAGCGAGCTGGGCCTGTTTAGCCTGGAGAAGACTGAGATTTGATCAACATGTTCAAGTACGTGAGGGGTGATTGTAGGGAGGATGGGGCCAGGCTCTTCTCTGTGGTGGCTGGTGACAGGACGAGGAGTAACGGGTGTAAGTTGCAACACAGGCAGTTCCACCATCATGTGAGGAAGAACTTCTTTCCTGTGAGGGTGACAGAGCCCTGGAACAGGCTGCCCAGAGAGGCTGTGGAGTCTCCTTCTCTGGAGATCTTCCAAACCCGCCTGGATGCCACCCTGTGCCACGTGCTCTGGGTGTCCCTGCTGGGGCAGGGGGTTGGACTAGATGATCTCTAGAGGTCCCTTCCAACCTCGACCATTCTGTGGTTCTGTGATTCTGTATATGAAAGCAGGAACAATTTGAGCAAAACACAGATAAGATCTTGACTTTTGTGTAAGGCTTTCTCTATTTTTTCCATCATCACAGGAGACATGGGGTTTTAAAAGTTACATAGATGATCGTAGAGGAAAGACTTAATAAGGTATAATGGAGAAGAAATTAAAATGGAAGCTTAATTGGGAAGTAAGGATCTAGGCACGTCTTGCACTGCTGACATCACTAATGAAAATATGTGTTACCTAATGCTTTTATATTTGTATTTCATTATGGATCCTCTATCAAGTCACACAATCCCATTTCCCAACAATTTCAAGAGATGCCTCAGCTTTTTGGTTCATCTTGATCTATCCTGCTTCCACCGCATTAGAAAATGGAGCAAAATGACCATGTATAAAGTTATTGTATATTAAATTTTCACCCTTTTCCTAAAGGTTTATGCTTCTCTTTGTTCCCGTTATTCACCATCAGTGTGTATTATTCCATAAGAGTACTTGGAATCTCTACATAAGATAGGATTTTATAAAACAAAAACCTTAGTAGTCTCATCACTGAAAGGAGGGTATGAATGAGGAAGCATGACTGGGGTAAAAAGGTATGGAAATTGTGGGGGAAGATATAAGGGCAGAGGATGAGGATGTAATCTGGTTATCCATGAAACTCTCATAAAGCAAAATACGGCAAAGGTCAAAGAGAAAATCTAGGATTGCCTCCCTCTGGGAAAAAAAAAAAAAGTGAGTATGTCCCATTCTTTTGGGACAGGTGTATGAACCTGACCATATACATTAAATGTTCAGTCACTACAAGAGATAACACTAAGACTCTGAATTCAGTTTGGTTATAAATATCGCTATATAGAACTATCCTCTTACTGCAAAATGTCATTCCCTCTGCGTTATGTAGGAAGCTTAAACCTGAATTCTTAGTACCATTCCTAAAAGTGCTCTGAATTTAGGTATGTAGTGCCTAAGGTAAGTATTGGATACAGGAAGGTCCATCCTGTAAGGGGCACTTTCTTTGCCAGTGTAACTCTTGTGGGGAATGAAATGACATAATGATGTGGTGAATCAGGCTAATAGTAGCCCACGTGTAATTAGCCTCTTAGTGGCTTTAAGCATTTCATTTTTATAAATACTTTTTGATTCCTGGTTTTATGAATGTCAATCTGTGGAAGAAAAGGTCTTTTTTATATATTTCTTATTTAAAGGCCTGATCTTGCAGGAATTATGGCAAAAGGAATTCTGGCAAATTCACAACTGCAAGATTGGGCAATAAGGGAATTAAAACGATTTGTGAAAAAACAGTGACTAACTGCCTATTTCACTGCCTGTTGTATCCTGTTGTATCTAGAGAATGGAAAAAGGAAATTCCATATTGACGAGATTGAGTGGTACTTGCCATCTCAATAATGAATCCATCATGCAATTCTTTCAAATGAAACCTCAGTTAAACTACACAACTGTTTCTTTTTACTTTCACACTGTAAAAATTCAGAACAGTAAGTGCCCAGGAAAATATATTCACTGGAAAGAAGCTACCAAGTCTGTGTATTTCACTATCATCTGCAGCTTATTTCACAGATCCCCAAAAGCAAGAAGTCAAAAACTGAAGCTGTATGGGTGGTTTATTACTCAGCACTGGGCTCTGAGCATGTCTTCTTGGTGCAATTGTCTTCTTGAAACAAAACAGACTTGAAATTTATTTCCCAGTTCCATAGTTATCTGAATTCATTAGGTGTCAGAAAATATGAAAGCATTTCAGATTTTGCCTAACATTCCTTCTGCATTTAAATTCTGTGGCTCTATATTTAAATTCTATGTCTGGGTCCTCTCTTTCTGATAACCTACACAGTCATTAACAATTTTGCAGGTGTAAGAGGGTATAGTAGGTGAACAAAGAGCTTCTGATTTGCACAGTCCCTCCATTACACTGAATCTGAAGCAGATTTAACAGTATGAAACCTGCATATTTACATATCCAATGAAGTCCTTTTCCATGACCAATATGGTGCAAAGTAGCTTTTGTGAAAATATTCAGTGTAACAAAGTAAATAACAAAAAGTCGATTTCTTTCTCTCACTCTATATAAATCAAAAGTCGATTAATAAACCTAACAAAATAATGAAAGATCACTATAAGTAATAGTAAATGAGAAAATAACAAAAATAAAAACAAAGAGGTTGATTTCTTTCTCTCTCACAGCTGTTGGCTGCGTTCCCATGTCAGCTCAGATCACGTGAAGGGTATTGCAAAGAAGAGAGCACAGTTGTTCTGTTCACATAACTTGCTAGTGGACAAGTTAATATATATATTTTTTCTTTATTTATATATTGTGTTATATTTAGCACAAATTCCTTAATAAGGTTTTGTCAGAAGAAAAATTTATTAATGCCTTGTTAAGTAGTACTTTATATTCTCACATTTGGGGAAAAAAAAATGCGAATAAATGTTTGCCCCGGCTTTTGACAGAAATTTGACTTTAAGGGACTATGTTTAGCTCCACTAGAACATTAACTGTAGACTGGAGCTTAGCTGTTCAAAATAGATCATGTGAGTCAATGACTGACCCCTCTATGTGGGAGATGAGGAAAGAGGGTAAGGATTATGATTCTTACAGTTACATAGTCTTCTCCGGATTTGTCTTGGTTTTGCATAGCTTTCACCCCTGAATATTAGCAGTGTAAAGTGGCCCAGCTTTCACGAAATTCTGTCCATGTGTTTCTAAGTTCATCATTAACTTCCAGGAACTTGCCTACACAGTAGGTGGGGAAAAATGTTGCATTACTTGAGTGTGATGCCAACAATATGTAGCAATTCACAGCTATGCCTTCTCATAAAGTAATTACAACTTTTTCTTCATGGAGGGAAGAGTAATACTAAGAATGAATATTTTAATAAATTTTAGTCATTATGAAATTATTCTTAAGTTTTCTTTTGGAAAAGAAACTGCAAATTTCCACAGACTCTCTTGGAAATTCCAAACATGCTAAAAATACAGTGACTGTAAACCCATCTGGCAAAGCTAATTTTGAGCATCCTACCTCTTTTCCTAGCAGGATGCATTGTCTCTCTGCCTTACACATCTCACGGTTGCATCATGGTGTTTATGTAAGGATGTCGACACAGTCCTAGGATTCTTTCATTCTGTTGAGTGTTACTTTCTCTGGGTATTCCTGAAGATGTCATTGTTTCCTAGATCATAAGAAGACTCAAATAACCCTGGGGAAAAACCTTCCAAAGAGGTTTGTATAGTATCTGCTTTCCTGATGTAATGGAAGCTTCAGTTCCTGGTTGAGTATCTAATTCATTTGCAGTTCTTGTTATAAGAGGCCATTGTGTTTTATTTCATTTTGAGGAGGTATTTACCACCTGCAGTTTACATTTGCGTTAAAATAAGAAGCATCCTCAATGTCAGCAAAGCACTTCTGAAAGACAGCAATTCTCTCAGGAGGAAAGACTGAGTTTTATGACGAAACTGATAGTACCAGTTGGGACTTGCATATTGTTAACTTGCAGATACGCTACTTCTACCTGTACTCCAGACTCAGAATTTGCCCATCAATAGCACTTCTGTTGTTTGGGGATCTCTGCACACATTAGAAATGCCAGGTCACCGAGTACTGACCTGGAGTGAGTGTCTGTATTTCTTTTATATGTGCAATTTCTATAGATACTTTCTAAAACATGACTTGTTCACATGAGATCCAGATTTGCAAGCACTTTCCTCAGTTCTGTATTTTATTCTGGCAATATTGTTCTTGTTTTGACAGACCTGTTTTGAAAAATTTAGACCATTGCCCAATCACAGCCTCAGAAATTAAAACTAATTTCCTTTTTTTAAAAAACTTTGGCCTCATTGTTATTGGAGGACCTATGCAGGACCGTTTTATCTCTTCTGTCTCTTAGATAATGGAATAGATAAGGATTTAAAACTGTTGATGAAAATACAGAAAAGGGTTTTCTGATGGTGGTTGCGTTTTATTCTTTTTTTTTGTTAATGATAAGGATTGGGAATGGAAGATGTTAGAGAGAAACAACTGAAATAGAACTAAGGTAAAGAACATCAACAAAAAATGGAGGAATACGTCAACTAGTTCATTACATGCTTTCGTATATTGTAAGGAAAAGTGAGACATAGTAAAGGAGCTAAGTGGGCTGAGAAATACACAAATTGGAGAGCAAAAGTTTTTAATAATTGTAAGACTTTTGTGGGTGTGACAGGCAGCCAGCAGTATTGCATTATGCTGAGAAGAGAACAGTACATATTGGTACTATTTAGTACTTTTACTATTGGAAGTGGTACAAAAATTGTTGAATTTGGTGATGACAGTTGAGAGGCATCAACAATACCCAACAGAATATTGTATGGAAAATATTGGATTACTTTGAAAAATACAATACTAGATAGAAATGGGTAAATGTTGTAAGGAAAAATTTTAAGTGTTCATGAAATAATCTAGGGACTCACTAGCTGCAAACAGTAGGAACCGTGAAAGATTGATCAACCGATCCTGATTCCTACATGATCCACATTTGTGCAGTCAGACTCCTGCTGCACCCTGGCAATTCTCTTCTTGTCCTTAGGTGTACCTTCCTATAAAAAAGAACAAATATTATAATTATTTATATCCCTGTAATCCAATGATTGTTAAACAGACTGTGATAGTGTTGATCCCCGTCTTGATGTCCTTATAAAAGTGATAAATAATAAGCACTTAGTTGTCTGTAATGCACATTACTTCAGTGGCTTAATGGCCTTTCTAAAGGAGATCAATACCAGTGTCCATATTTTCTAGATGCAGAAAGAGCAACCTGGTACTCAAAAGTCACCCAACAAATTGTTGGCAGAGACTGAAGCAGATGTGAATTCTTATGAAATCTGCTCAGTGTTTGTCCAACTTCTCCTGCGAAGGACATCAGAAAATTTCATTTGTTACAGTGGCCTGTTTGATACCATATTAAAATCAGGCCTATGGATTGTACTAACAGCAGTATCTAAAATGTTAAATACCCTCTCATTAATATCATACTTAAGTTTGAAAGATGGGCATTTTTAACTTTTTTGATGGCAGTCATTAGAACACAAAACAAATTGACATGGGTAGTACCAAAAAAAGACCCTGGTCTTTCTGTTTGCTTGGAAAACTTTTGAATGCTCTTTTCTCTTGCATTTTCACTAAGTCAACTTTTTTTCCTTCCCCTCCACTCAGGGAATTATCTCTTTTCCAGTGCTGCAATGAAAGATGGCAGAACAGGCCCTCTGCTTGAAACTCTGTGAGCTCCTGAGGAGTGACACAACATGCCATCTGTCCCACATACGAATGAAAGCACGTGTCCATTGCCCATAAACAAGCTTGCTAATGCCAAGGCTGATTGCCCTTCAACATAAATCAGTGTACAGGGCACTTCCTCTCTGTTGAATTTTTGTTTTAAACCAAATCACATGAAATTATGCAAGAGCTGACTAGATCAAGTTTGGTCCATTTAGTTAGTGGATCAAATGGTAGCTCCTCTGGCGATTTAAATGACTTTAGTTTTTACAATGGCTTATGCCAGTTGATAATCTGGCTTTCTCTCTTCTAATAGCTTCTAACCTGACTTTTTTCATCTTCAGCCATTAGTAAGGCAAATATCCAATTATATACTTTTAAGACTTTTGACCTAATAAATGTCTGAAATTGCACAACACATTTGCATTAATCATCTGCTATATTTTTTTCCTAAGATGCAGCCTTTCTTAACTGTATTGTATATGAGTAACTTTGCTACTTGCAAATGGATTATCTTGGAAGTTATTAAAAGGCAAATACGTTCTTAACATTCAGTTATGCAGGACAAATGCCATAATCCAATTACCATTTCTGGTGAGCCTTAAATCTGTGAAAACTAATATTTTTAATAGAAGTATTGACAAAGCCCTTAAATACAGACTTGTCATTAGACTAAATATACCAGCATGCATATGAGAAAACTGAATAAAATGGTAACTTTTTCTAGATAAAATGAAAATTATCTAAAAGGGAAAATAATAATCTCTGCTTTAAGGTATGCATTCAGGGCCCCTTTTTAAGATGTATGCAATGCTTTACCTAGAATGAGGTTGGCTAAGCCCTTGTCTCTGGCCATGTGGTGCAATGTGAGTTTCAGATAACCAGAGTGATCAACAGAGATTTTCCTGCTGCAAAGGATTTCTATGCTTGCAGGATTGTGGCAGCATGGAGGTACCTATCATCTCATGTATTTTCTTTTTTGTATCCTTAAAATAGCACATATTCTATAGATAACACAGCAAACAACAGAGCAATTTTGCTGTGCGTAGACAGTGACCGCAAAGGGAGTTGAGGAAGAGGCCAACACTGGAGCCTTTGCTGATTCTGCTGAGTGGCGAAATAAAGAGAAGTAAATCAAAGTTGCCTGGGATTAAGGAGTTACAATCAGTTTATACACAGCCCTGCTTGTCACCATCTCCAAATATATTGTCTAGGGTGGAAAATCTAAATGTACTAATCTCTTAGTACAAATGTATTCAGTACACAAAATTGGTATGTGCCTACATACTGGTAGGCTAACCACATTTCATGTTGTACTGGGAACTTTAGATGTATGTACTTAGGCAGTTATTTATGTGCAGAGATTTTTTTTTTAATTTAGATAATTTAAGGGTATGCATGTTCATACTGCTAGGTTTAAAATCTAAATCTATTATATAAACATGTGCAGCTAATACAGAATTCTGAGCATGTGACAGTACTGAAACCATGAATGAATGAACTAAGATGAACAAAATAACTCTGATATTGTATTGTATAAGTTCAGCAGGATTCTAACCAAAAAGCATCAGGGAATTTAAAATAATTAAAAAAAAAGGTTGAATGATCTTGAAAGTATGTAACAATACCAGGAATGCCAATTTTTTCATTCTCTGGTCAGTGTGAACATCCCAACTCTCTACTGATGTTCAGTCATTTACTATCTTAGAACAAACTCATCTTTCCATAGTTATTCCTTTCTATTTTTATTGTTTTCTCCAACACACATGTGCATATATTATACACAGCCATTGCTGTTCTATATTTTTGCCTGTGCTAATGAGTTTAAAATAGAAATGTTTTACTTCAATAGTGTTTGTCTGTTTTATTAAAAGAATTTTCTACTTGAATACCTGAATGTTGTAGTTTTTAACAAACAATATGAAACTAAAGCAGCAGGTACTTAATGTTTGATGAATGAAGACTGTAGTTTTATTTTAAAGAATTCTTCTTGTATCACTAAAATAACTTGACTTGGTTAGAAGAAATATGGGAACTTAAAGTTATCTTTCATAAGAGAAACCAGGGGGCATCTGGGATGAATGACATTACAGGATCAGTTTTTCTCGGATCTCACCCTTCAAAGAAGCACAGAACAGCCGAGGTTGGAAGGGAGCTTTAAAGATTATCTAGTCCTTTTTGCCCATCTCCTCAGCCTTTCAAGGTCCTCTGATATACAGTGATCTGGTGTGTCAGCCACTCCTCCCAGTTTTATATGATCAGCAAATCTGCTCAGGGTGCCCTCTGCCCCTTCATGCAGACCACAAAATAATTTGAACTGGATTGAAGCACTGTTGACTTTGGGGTACACCACTAGTTACTGACCTTCAACTAGACTTCGCGCCACTGATCACAACCCTCAGAGCTTGTCTGTTCATCCAGTTCTCAAACACAGTGGGAGTGTTTGGGAGTTCAAACACAGTGGGAGTTCTCAAATACAGTGGGGTGTCACTGTTCACTCATCCAGTCTGTACTTCATCAGCTTGCCTATGAGAAGGTTATGGGAAACAGTGTCAAAAACCTAGTTGGAGTCAAATATATAACATCCACTGCACTTCTCTCATCTACCTTTCTAGCCAGTCATTCCACCATAGAAGGCCATCAGGTTGGCTAAGATCAACTTTTCATTTGTGAATCCATGATGACTCCTCCTGATCACCTTATTTTTCACATGCTAAGAGATGGCATCTAGATGAGCTGTTCTATCACTTTCCGGGGTCTGCAGCTCCCTGGGGCCTCTTTCTTGCCCTTTTTGAAGACTGGAGTGCCATTTCCTTTCCTGGGCATCTCTCCTGATGATCATGGCCTTTGATGGTCATGATGGCAGGAAATGATTGAGAGGGGTCTTGCAGTGACATCTGCCAGCAACCTCAGCACTCTTGGGTGCATCCCATCAGTTCACCTCGCACAGAAAATTTGACTGTCAGCCCTTGCCTCACAGAGAAGCCGCAGGCACCCCCTGCAGCAAGGGCTGCCGGGGAATGGGCCCTTCAGCGTGTTTTAGCTGTAGCAAGGAAGCGTGTACTGATGTGACTGCAGAGGAGGGCCCCTTCTTTGCACCCTTCTGCACAAAATGCCGCGCAAATGCTGCCTCCATTAGCTGCACTCTGGAAACTGTGTTCTGTGAAAGCTCTTACACAGGTTTCTCCCCAGCACTGGCTAAAAGGGTGCTTGATCCTCCTTACTTGAGGGTCACCCGAAACAAGGGCCCCAATAGCCTTTGATGAAGGTCACCCAATAGCTTGTTATCAGCAGCTAGTCCTTGTTCTACTTTTCCACAAGCCTCCTGTGGCCCTCCTAATCTTGTTTTCCTTAGTTCGCAGCAGAAGACACTCTTTAGCTCCTCAGATGTTTTCGCAGAACTCCCCTACAATCTCCAACAAACTTCTCAAAAGATCTAAGCCGAGTCCAGAGGCTGCAGTGCAAACTGCTGCTCACTGGTTGACTCTGTTAACCGTACTCTTTGTAAGTGCTATGCCTGAGTTGCCATTTTGCTGGCACAGATGGTGATTTGGATTATCAATATTTTGCAGAATGTAAATACTGGAATTATAATTTACACAAAAACATTTTTCTTCCCAGGATCAATGTAAGAGTCATATCAAAGGTATAAATCAGATAGATTGTCTAGTATGCTCCTATTCCCTTCCATCTGGAAATTTATTAATTTACGTATGTTTGAAAATATTTGTGGCACATTTCTTACAAAGTATAAAAGTGGTGGGAAAAGAGTCCAAAAGTACAGAGTGAAGAAAGAGATGGGCAATCTGGAGAAGGCAGGGAAGGAAGGTAACAGTACCAAAGCAACAAGGAAGTAAGGCAGGGCAGAGAAGAGACTGGCGATAAAGTTAAGGTCCAGAAAGTCTAGTGCGAAACCCATTTGCTTGTTGAAATAACTACTATTTGCAGCTGACAGTACTCACCAAGTTTCAAATATTTGGCTCCAGTTCTCTTTCCATAAACATTGGAGTCACATCATACATGTCTACAGTGCTCAGCCACACCTCTTCTGCCTTTGCCTCAGAATCCTTATTTTCATTTGGCCAGCCAACACAACAGTCCAGCACACTCTCCTTATCATTACTGGTTCCTCCTGTTAAAGTTTATTTTGGGTCAGCAACAGGCAAAGCCTTTTTCTGCCTCTCTCCAATCTTAGGGTGGCTGACCTCTTTGGATATTGGCAGACCATTTTTTTCTTGTGCTTCTTGAGATGCTGATTTTAAATTACACATTGATAGAAATAGCTGGTGATGTTTTAACTTTCAAGAAGAGCTTTAGGGGCTTTCTCCACCCTGTTGACCTATTTAACCAAAATAAGTTGCCAAAACTTTGGGATTGCCAAAGCTTGTGCTAGCTAGTTCCATTTGGGTCTCCCACCCAAACAAAAGGGTGGAGAATTCCAGTCTCAGTGTGATTTAGGAAGGCCAAAAACTCCATAAGATTCCATGAAAAATATTTTTTTCATCTTTTTAAGCCAATCCAGGAGAAACAGCACATCCTTTTTNTTAAATTACACATTGATAGAAATAGCTGGTGATGTTTTAACTTTCAAGAAGAGCTTTAGGGGCTATCTCCACCCTGTTGACCTATTTAGCCAAAATAAGTTGCCAAAACTTCGGGATTGCCAAAGCTTGTTCTAGCTAGTGCCATTTGGGTCTTCCACCCAAACAAAAGGGTGGAGAATTCCAGTCTCAGTGTGATTTAGGAAGGCCAAAACTCCATAAGATTCCATGAAAATATTTATTTTTCATCCTTTTAAGCCAATCCAGCAATCCTTTTTGCCTTTAACACAGGCACAAAAAAAATTTGAACCACTGTGTCAGGTGGAAATGCTGTGGACCTGATCTTCTTGTATGTTCTTGAGCAGAACCTTGACAAATTTAAGTGGACTGGTTTGGTTAAAAGCAAATCAGACTACCACTGGGAATGTTTTGGTTGTTTGTATTTATACAACTACATTAAAATACAGTAGAAACATCTCTTCGCTTGTGTATTAACAACATAGGTGCAAATAATGTTACTTGTGTGAAAAACAAATCTCAGGAGGGGAACTGCATATGCTGATAGTACAACAATCTTGTAACGTCTCTGCATTTAACATGCAATGTACACATAAAGTTCAGCTGGTAATTGATCCTAACTGGTTGACTGTTGGTGCTAACTGGTGGACTTTTTTATCCTTCCCCTGAGACCTATCTGAGGAATCCTAAGAACCATTTCATTGTACCTTAGGTACCCTGACCAGGTGCAGCAAGTAACTTTCTCTGGAGGATAGTGCAGAAGGTAGCTACAGATTTGAATTGCTATATGAGCCCACTTGCCTTGCTTCTGAATCCCTGGAAATCATATTACAGAATGTGGTTTGGGTACTCATCATGAATGTGCACCTACAATGTTAAACTGGCATTGTTTGTGCTCTGCTGTATTACTAATCAGTTTTATTCCACTGGTAGGTGAGAAGAAATAATAGAGAAAGTGGATGAAATTAATCTGACTAAATATAAACATCTACAATAAAAATAATTGCTCTTGACTTGCTTTGTAGTCAATGGAGAGAAACAGACATTTGTAGAGTGTGATTCATCTCATGAGGTAGGTGTCTAAACTAGTTTGGATGAAACATGTCCTAAAAATGCCCAAATCTTTCCACAGTGAGAGCCTCTGGTTGCAAATTCAGATGTAGACATCTGCACTGTAGACACTGTAGGGAGGATGAGATGAATTTCACCCAACTAGATCATAAGCACATATAAACTACTGCATAACGTTTGGCCATCTGGTCTGGTATCCATCAATGACTGAGACAACATGCTTAAAGAATAATGAAAGACTAAATCAACTATTTAGTTATCTTTCCATATTATACTCTCCCAGCTTCTGGCCATCAGCAGATTTGACTCTCCCTGAGCCAGAAATTTTGCCTGGATCATTGCTTATTGTAGTTATTGGTCTTCCACACACTTGTTTAGGTAGTGAATAAATGTACCCCACTAATCCTCAGCATCATACCCTCTCTTGAGGCTTCAGGATTCTTCACAGAATCCCAGAATGGTTGAGGTTGGAAGGCACCTCTAGAGATCATCTAGTCCAACCCCCCTGCCCCAGCAGGGACATCCAGAGCACGTGGCACAGGGTGGCATCCAGGCGGGTTTGGAACATCTCCAGAGAAGGAGACTTCACAGCCTCTCACAACAGGGCAACCTGTTCCAGGGCTCTGTCACCCTCACAGGAAAGTTGGTTCTTCCTCACATGATGGTGGAACTGCCTGTGTTGCAACTTACACCCGTTACCCCTCGTCCTGTCACCGACCACCACAGAGAAGAGTCTGGCCCCACCCTTCTTACAATCAGCCCTGCTTGAACATGTTGGTCAAGTCTCGATCAAATCAAATTCTTGTCCAGGATTAATAATATTCTACTAGTATTAGTCTGGCCATGCATGAAAACAGTTTTAATCCAGTCTTTCCAATACATTTATGATACTTTATCTGGTTCTGCTATGTCCTCTGCAAAGCGGAACTGCATGTTGTACTTAGCATGTAGGTACCTCATAGATCTATATTGATCTGCTTTGTTCTCAACTACTTTCCTAATATTGCCTAATATTACAGCTACCTTTTTAACAGCACTGGACATTAAACTTTCATATTTAGGTTGTTACTTGCCATCACTCCAGAACTGATTTCCTGAACAGCGAGAGTTAAGTAAATGAATGAAGGTATTTGTTTTCCTGTGTGTATTGCTTTGCACTTGTCAATACAAAATTTCAAATTCCATTTTCTGTCTTTGTGCTAAAATATTCTGAAATTCTTCAGTCTTTTTTTTTGCATTTATTTTGATTATGCTTAATGTGGTAAGATCTCTTACTTGCCTTCTTGTTTAGATCCTGTGTAAATGCAAATGAAAAGAAGTTCCAGCACAGACTCGTATAGAACAGGAGAGAGAGCATCCTATAAAAACTGACCTCTTGAGTACATTCTTTGCTTTGCATATTTCAATTAGTTTATCCTTTAACAGTTAAGTTTCTACATTTTTCTTTGACTAAATCTCTTAAATTTTATGACATGTGACATGTAGCCAATTACTGAGTACAATGGATTTACACCACAGAATGAGAAAATGAGCATCATGTTAGCAGAGGACTGGGGTACCCCATAGTGAAGGAGAGGCATGGAATATCTTTTTAAAACACAGGAAGTTCCATCCCCACGTGAGGAAGAACTTCTTTCCTGTGAGGGTGACAGAGCTCTGGCACAGGCTGCCCTGTTGTGAGAGGCTGTGGAGTCTCCTTCTCTGAAGATCTTCCAAATCCACCTGGATACAACCCTGTGCCATGTGCTCTGGATGTCCTTGTTTGAGCAGAGGAGTTGGACTAGATGATCTCTAGAGGTCCCTTTCAATCTCAGCCATTCTAGGATTCTGTGATAATAAATAACAAAGTTAGTTAGGATCTGGGATTCTGGGTCCCGGAAGGAATGTAAAGGGATGATAATTGCTTTCATCATACAGTAAATTAGTTTAAGTAGGTTGCAATTCTAGTATTTGGAAAGAGAAAGATTCAAAGGAGGAATCTTCCCTCTCTCCCTATTTCCAGCCTGCTCCTTTAGATTCTGCCTGCTTCTAATGTGAAACTGTAGTGCACCATGCAAAGTATAAATATGGATTCCTTCAGAGGTTTGATGACATTTTGTTGGAAGACACAGACATGTTCTTGCAGATTTGTGATCTGCAAAAATTCCATGTGCGCCAGTACATTGGGGACCATGCCATAGATCACAGTTCAAAATTGCCAGTTCACTCTATTTATTTACCTGGGTTAATAGAAACAAAAGAATATTGAACTGCAATTAAGCTAACTTGGAAAAGGATTTATGAAACCTTGTCAACTCTGTTATCCAACACAATGCCATTTGTGGGAGAACAAAGATTGTTCATTTAAAATATGTTGAAACCATAAGTGAAATCACCTTACAAATATTTTTCTCCTTGAACGGATAACATCTGACGGATGGGAAAGCAATGCCTAACCCTCTATTAACTATTACCAGGTTACCATTATAGTTAATTAGCGAGGCATTACCCAGAGTCCTCTGAAGACAATTGTTTTCAGGCTGGCACCCAGCCCTGCTGCAGAATAGGTTCACCGACTCCAGAAGACTGGCAGGGTCTTTTTCCTGGAAGGAGAAGTATGTTGTGAAACAACTCTGATGAAGGTGAAATGTTACTTCAGCTTGACAAGACCACGTTGATCGCGTGACCTGGCAGCTGTTGTCATGGCCATTTCATGGGAAGGGCTTTCTGCACGAATTTTCAAAACATAACTCTGTGTACTAATTGCTGTTTCTTTTTGGTAGATACATAATGTAAGTTGGGAACTAATTTTAAACCTGTGAACTTGTTGAGAACTCATCGATAGGTCATGAGAAATCAGGCCACAGTTTAAAAAAATATTTTTTTCAGGGTTATGGAGGGAAGAGGCTGTTACCTGCGTAAAGCATGCACTTGGTGTATAATATGTATAAGCTGACTGAGGCAGGTGCCTTTTTCATACCTTTACATGAATGCCTCTGTTATCCCTGATAGGAGCCCCAAATATGTCCCCATAGAGCAGAGAATAATTCTCATTTAGGCTACTTCTCTCCTAATTCCTCAGCATTCTCAACTCTCTAGTTCCTACTGCTATCAATTTCATTACAGTCCTACCTCCTGCTGACCAGAACATTTTATCTTGTTGGACTTCTCTAAAGGGATGGCTTGACAGTGATCCTGAGCATGGTTATGTGATCATGGTTATGTGGACATATCATTACTATGAAGGCAGCACATTCAGCTGCTGTGTTTTGCATTAATCCATAATGATATATCCCAAACACTTAAGATTTAGTACTGAGGCCTTCAAAGAGGGCTCACTGGCACATGGCTGTATGCAAGAATGTCAGTGCACTGTCCGATCTTTATCATACACAACTTGAGAACAGTTCAGCAAATATCAACTCTGGCCGCTCCAAACAGGAAAGGAACAAAAAATAGAGACTGACAAGTTCCTAACAGTATTTCTGACTCACAGTGATAGGTTACTTCTGATGCATATCCTGAGATTTAAGCACTCACATTTTCAGGGTGAATTTTCAATGACCTTTCAAAGAATTTTTGCTTTTCCTCTCCTTACATATTTTTGGTCCATACTTTTCCATAGATATTTTAATATTGTGGTAGCTGCTGATGCCAAAAGAAGGAAGGATCAGGAAAAAAAAAAAAAGAGAGATACATATGGCATTACTCAGAAGTCTCACTGATTAAGCAGGGGGCATTCTCCACAGCCTATGTCCAAGACTTTGCACACTGAAACAGCAGTGCGTGGCTTGCTTNCAGTATTTCTGACTCACAGTGATAGGTTACTTCTGATGCATATCCTGAGATTTAAGCACTCACATTTTCAGGGTGAATTTTCAATGACCTTTCAAAGAATTTTTGCTTTTCCTCTCCTTACATATTTTTGGTCCATACTTTTCCTGATTAAGCAGGGGCATTCTCCATAGCCTACGTCCAAGGCTTTGCTCACTGAAACAGCAGTGCGCGGCTTGCTTTGCCCAGAACCTACACTGCATTCTTGGACCTATTTTGGGAGTATGGGGAAGAAAATTTAAAAAAAAGTCATGCGATAGTCTCTGCGTAAGGAGTCTAGGAGCCCATACAAACTAAAGAAAACACTGGAAAAAAACATGGTGATAAAAAGTGAAGTCACTTTCAGTGGCAGTGGCTGGGACAGCTGTCCTGTAGCATCATGCAAAGTTTGGCAGTAACAGAAGCAAGTGGTTGAGCACTTGCATTGGTAATGTGTGAAGGAAAAATTATTAAATAGTATATACATGGACTTATTCCTCTTGTTTTCTTCCTGTCTGGAAAGTGTCTAGGGACAATATAAAAGGCGAGTTTTCACAGCTGCACTGGTGACAAAGTTCAGTTTTGGTTAGGCTGCTGACAAAAACCCCGCTGGAACTCAGCATAATTCTGTGGGTTGGGGAATGGTGAGGTCTTCAAATGAAGCATGTGGGAGAAAACTGCCCCAGTTAAGCTAATTAGCCCAAGACAGATGTTATGCACAGGCTCAGCTGGGATTCAGAAGGTAGGTGTTTCCTCACCAAAGTACACAGAGCAGCTTTATCAGTTAAGCAAGATCTACTCAAAAGGTACAGGGAAAGGCATTCCTCATAGAAAATATCTGTGGCTGCAGCTTTTAATATGAAACTATAGCACAAGAAAACATTCATCATCCTTCCCTATAGAGCAATATAAAGGCATGGCTCCCAACCTAGAACTGCGGAAAATCTAGATTCAGGTCCTCCTCATCTTAAAGACATTCAAATTCAGATCTCCCACTTAATCATTGCCTTAATCCTTGGCTGCGGCCAAATTTGGGGAAACCTTTGTGCATTTTTGTACAGATCTTTGTAGAGAGCTTTGTGCATTTGGTCAAACCAAATGCAATAAAGGAGCCAAGACTCATTGAGTTGGAGAAAAAGAGGGATATTTGGGCAATTTCTTGAGAGAGGTGGGCCCTGGGCTCTTGATCTCTATTTTCAGAGAATTGCTTCTGTTTGATATATCAGAAAGTCACTGGAGAAAATGAACCAAATTATATAAAAAAAGCAAAAAATACACACACACACAAACCTTTCTCGGGGGCTTAAGGGGCTTAATTTACCCATAGGTCTTTTCATTGCTGACTTTTATGGTGCTATATTCCTTTGATGACCCTGTTGTGAGTTCCCTTGGTTTCACTGTAGCGAGCATGGTGGCCTGTTACTGCAGTTTTCCTTCTGAGAACAATGACATGATTGTAATCTATGCATGTACATTCGGAATGTGTGGCGCACATTTTAACCTCACTTCCTGGAGCAGAGGTATTATTCTTCACACAGTTTGGCTGTGGTAGTACGTTCACAGGGTGGGGGAAGAATAACGTAATTCTGGAGACCTGGCTCATGAGATCCAGCTGTGTGCTGTGAGTGAAGCCCCCTTTGGAGATATCTTTAGAGGCCAGTTCCTTAATTTTGTAGTTAGGCAAAACTCCCATTGACGTCAATGGGAATTTTCCTTCCATAAAAAATGGGGACTCGGGTTTGGCCCTGATTTTTTTTTCATCAATTTGGACCACTTCAAATAGTGTCAGAGTTCTAAGCACCTGTTGGTGGGAGAAAGTTTCTGAATCTTTTGGGTAGTTAAGATGCCCTCACTTTGGCATTAAATAGTAAGAAACAGGAAAAACAACTCATCAGACAGTTTTTGCCAGGATTCCCAAATCTATCCTTTGAGTAGTTGGACCCCCTCAGATTCATGAGTGTAGCAAGTAGTTTGACTTAGTCTTTCAGAAATGCGCTTTAAATCAGACATCTGTTAATAGCTTGTAAGTAGAAATGCTAATAAAAATACATCATATTCAAGGATATTCACAATTTGAACCACTTACTCCACTCCAACCTTAGGAAAAGTAAATGTTACCCATTTTCACATACATATATATATACATATATTTTTTTTTTGGTTGAAGTCTTTTAAGCATATAACTTTACAGCTTTCATAAAAGGGGCATAAAAATGAAAAATGTGTTTTGCAATGAATCTGCCACTGATATGAGTGTTCAATTAAATGGACCATGCAAGAAAAGAGGAAAGATTTGCTACTGGGATATTGCCAGTGATATTCTTTGACACTTCTATGGTCTCATGTGTTCCTGATCAAGCAGCACAGAGCACTGGAAAATCCCAAACCAATAACCTGAAACCAGAGCAGTTTGCATACATTTGATACACAGTCAAGACAGGCTGATTTGAAATGATTGGCACTGAACTATGGCCTTTATATTAATTTACCTTAAACCATTTTTGCCCTTATGTTGACACAGAACTTCACCAACTCTATTTATACCCTGGGAAACTGAATGTTTCTGCTTAGACAACAGAATCAAATGGTGTTTTTATTAGTGGCAGCCATTTGGAATTCCTTCCTACCACACTGTATTCTATTTCACTTTAAATCTTCTCTTCTGGGCACATAGAAGAGTCAAGCTTCTGTAAAATCTAGCTACCAAATTTGGTAATTTATCATTGATCTTATCCAGTCAAATATGCAGTGGATTTTAGTCCAGTTCCTGAGTAGTGCTTGCTTCTTTCACACCACAGAAATTCTAGTGCTCCTGAAAGGATCCAGTACAATTCTCAGTAGACCCAGGTTGACCTGCACCTGTAGTGCAGGGCAGAGACAAGAGTACCAGCTCCCCTGCCATGGCCTGGGCCTTTCTCTACAGCTCCAGCCTCATTTTCTCTGGTACCTTTCCTTCTGCGCCTCGCGTTTGAGGAGATGAGTGTGAAATAGGACCTGTAGGTTGTCAACTTTTGCTGATACTTAAACTCTTAGTAGCCGATAGATGCTGAGATTCTCTGAATTGCTTCCTAAAAGAATAAGGAAGGGAAGGTGGAAGGAAAAATAGACAGGATGTCTCCTGGTGGCTGAACATCTGCATGCAATCTCACTTTTGAGTTCTCATAGTTTCTCTTTTTGGTGCAGCTCCTTGAATACTGGATACTGGAAGAGACATTGGTTTGGGAGAGACAGCTCCTTTGCTGTTCCAATGCTGGGTAACTCTGGAAACTGTGCGCACAAATGTTTCTATCATCTGCTTTGTCCCACATTTCTGCACATACGTGTAGAGATTGTTAAGAACTCTAAATGAAGAAGTCGTGAAAAAAAAGGAATAATGTAAAGACCTTTTTTCCTTGTAAACCTGAGTGATCCCTTCACAGAATCCCAGAATGGTTGAGATTGGAAAGGACCTCTAGAGATCACCTAGTCCAACCCCCCTGCTCCAGCAGGGACACCCAGAGCACGTGGCACAGGGTGGCATCCAGGCGGGTTTGGAAGATCTCCAGAGAAGGACACTCCACCGCCTCTCTGGGCAGCCTGTGCCAGGGCTCTGTCATCCTCACAGGAAAGAAGTCCTTCCTCACATGGAGGTGGAACCTCCTTTGTTTCAACTTGCACCTGCTACCCCTTGTCCTGTCACTGGCCACCACCGAGAAGAGTTTGGCCCCATTCTCCCTACATTCTCCCCTCAGGTATTTGTACATATTGATCAGATCCCCTCTCTGTCTTCTTTTCTCCAGGCTAAACAGGCCCAGCTCACTTAGTCTTTCCTCATAAGGAAAGACTCCCTCATGTCCTTTTGAAAATGTACAGTAAAATACTTACACTCTTGGCTTACCTTACATAAATCTGAGGTCTTCTTTCTCCAGTGCTACAAACCTGGCACACTTCATTATGTTTAACTTCTCTTAAAGTAAAATTAAAAAAAAAGAAAAAAGTATTTTGCTGTTGACAGGGAATGAACAAACTACTGGAAGAAGAATTTAAGAACTGTTTAACACAATATAACAGAGAAGTTATGCCAGTCTTCAGGATGAAAAAAATCTCAAGAGAAGTTCAGCTTTCTATTTGCTGTCTCATGTAATTGCATTCTCATCTGTGCAGATGCTGCTTAGTTCTAACTATAAAACTAGTATCAGAATTATATTTCATATGCAATAAAATCTAATCCCATCAGCTCAAAAATCATCTACCATGATTGGATTTGTTTTCTTGTGCATGAAGAAAGATATGTAGCTCATTTTTTCATGTTTTTCATCCAGACAAATGACATGTAAAGGGCCTGGTGCTCTTCTGAACAAGCCCAATTCCGATATATCTTTGTCCTTATTGATAAAGAATGTAATTTTCCAAGATCTGTCATGCTTCGTGGCGACTCAAGTTCCTTTTTTGGTTACAGTGACCACTGCATCCCCAGGAGATGCATCTCCCTCTCTGCCCTGTGTACGGACAGCTAAATGCCACAGTAGAGAGAAGAGTCTCGGGGACCAGTGCCATGGCACACCTGGTGACTGCTAAATGTATTTGCTCCTCCAAACATGATAGTCTTTTCATGGTCCTCCTGGGAATAGTCCGTGCCCTGTGCTATGCCACAGATCATCCTTTAGCACTGTTAGGGAGAGTAGTAGTTGGCTCATGCCAAAAGCAAGGACCATTTAGTAAAATGTAATGGATGATCCTGAGAAATTATTCACACCTGGGTCCTGACTGGGACCATTTTACTAGTACAAATATAGCCTAAAATAGCTAAAATCTACCCCATTCGATCTAGAAAGCTAAGGCATGAGCTTGAATTAGTTTGCAAGGAAGGTACACAGTTTACTGTATTATGAGTCCTCACAGGTCTTCCTGACTTAATTTGAAACTTCGCTGAATATTTCCCACTTCAGAAGATGAGTTATTGCCATTTAGTTAATTTGGGAACACAGAAAAATGCAAAAGACAAGCACGCACATCATTAAGAAATGAACCCATGATTTTGCAAATATTGGAGAAACGTACCTATATAACTCTTCAAACAAATGATGGTTAATTCTCTTGACTGCTGAAATCTCATATTTTTTCTCCCATAACTTTATTCTCTTGTCTATACAGGAATAATTTGTTGCAGATGAAATTCGGAAGCTGAAATGAAAAGCAACTGGGACTAATCCCAGTAAAGTTACTTGTTTCATTCCAGCCAATGACTTCATTATGATGAGTCACTTTAATTGCATCATGTGTGTCCAAAACACCTTCTGGTCTGCTGACCTCATGTAAAACTGAAGGTTTCTGGTTGGGATAAGTTCTTTTCATTTCTTTCCTTACACTGCATGAATGCTTTTCTATAAGACATACATAGGACAGTAGAAAACTGAATCATCAGACTCCAGACAAAATAAGAGTGGTGCTCAGGACAAGGCAAGATGACTGGCAAATAGAGAACCCTTTATGACACCATTTCAAAGTGGGAAAATAAATATAGTTGGCATTAAAAACACGTTATGTTTTACATGTTGTTATATGGACAACCTGAGAAATGAAATCTTAACATTCTCTGACACATTTTTGAAGATAAAGAAAACAATATAAATCTATGTTTGCAGCTGTATGATTTTTCCTTAGTTATTTCAGGCTTTTCATGTATTGTATCACCAGCTTCTTTACAGAGAAAACAAACAATGCTATAATGTAATTTATGCTCTTTCATGGCTCTAATTTCCTTTCTCGTGAAATGGTCAAAAAGAGTTTGTTTACTCTATTTCAGTTACAAAGCATTTTGGCAAAAACTTTTTGGAATTATTTCCTTGACATTTGAGTTACCAGTGTAAAGGAAAATAGAGAAGAAGAAGGAGGGATTTTCATTTGGAATTTGTCTATTTATTGCTTCCACAGAATTCAGATTAAAGCAGTGAATGGCATTTGCATGCTCATGCTTATTTTATTTCCTGTGTTACAGTCTTATTTGTGTTCATGTAAGCAACAGTTTGCAGTGCTTTAGGAAATATTGTCTAATAAATAATCTAAATGTTATTTGTTTGCATAAGAATTAGGCTCTAAGCTTTAGGGACTGAAAAGAACTGCAAAGGACACCTATTTTGAAGATGATCTTTTCATGATCATGACAGAAGTGTAACTAGAATTTTGTCCCAGCAGAAGATAATGGTTAGAGCATCATCACTGAGGGCAAACTATGGGTGGTGTACTGATATGCCAAGTTCTTGCACAATGTTTTTGCATCACATTAAATCCCATATTAGCTCTATTTCTTTGTGTAAGGTATAGGCTTGCATAGGCCATTGCGCAGTTAAAGTGGATTTATACAGCAGTGTTTTCTTTACTTGTCAGGAGAGTTGTTGAAAAAACTATCCCATAATAGCAGGAAGTGGGAATAAAGTGGGAATGTGGTCGCATGTAAGGATAGAAACATCCTAGTAAAAACTGTATTCGGAGACTGAAAGACTATGGACCTGTTATTAGCCTGTTAAAGTTAACAGGAGTTCTGACCACAAGAAATGAGTGCAATTCAAATATAGAAGTGGGCTCAGTGAACTAATTTTCATAAATGGAGCAAACCTGAAACCTTGCAAAAAACTTGAATCGAACCAAGTGTATTCCTGAGGGTTGGGAAAAAAATTGATTAATTCTTTTCCATTTTCAGCTGGGAGCAAAAGTGGACAAGTGAGTATTCTGTGGTATTTTTACTGGCCTGAATGAAGCTGAAGAGGTATTAGAGGTAATCTCATGAGAAAGTTTGACCTTGCAAGATTTCCGATTGATTTTCAGAGCCAAGCATTTTGGATACGTTTGAATAGACCTTGAATAAACATCCAGACTTCTGCATGTTTGTCTGAACTGAAGATCCAAATGTCTTGATACTTTCCCCTCCTTCTCCTTGATGAACATGCCTGTATATTTTGTGCAGATTTACATGTGCTATCTGTGAATCTTGGGAAAATACATGTATGTTTAGGCTTTTATTAGAGAATTTTCTGGGCTGAAGTGCTAATTCATTACTGGAAATATAAGTTGATATAAAACGTAAGTGCAAAGTACTCCAGAAAGTACATTATGAAAAATAGCTGAGCTATATGTAGTTTTCAGTCTCATTAGGAAGTGAGAAAGAGATCGCATGGAAAAAATTAAGTTGTCAACATAGCCATATATAATTTTCAAAGAGTACAATGTGAACACAAGATGTTGCACTGACCATTCAAATAAATCAGAAAGCTGTGAATTGTTTTAGAGATTTATTGATTTAATTACCAATCGTAACACAATGTGTTTGTTCTACAGTAATCCTATAAAAAAAAAAAAAAGGAAAACTATGATATATTTATGCAGTTTTTGGACAGAAAAGCACACCCTTTGAAACTGATGACTTATAGACTGTATGTGAGTCACACATTTACTGTACAAAGCTTCTAAAAGGTTTCCATAGAGAATGGCAGCATCAAGAGGGCATGTTAAATGTTACCGAAATTCCAGTGGAGATCTTTTTGACCCTAGAGTAGATGAAGATTTCTCTCTAATTTTAGCCAGCACTGAAACCTGAAGCAGCAAAGCACACTGATCAGGAAGATGATTTATCATGGGAAAATCATTGGAGTTTGTCAGCATCACATACAGACAGCACCTCAAAATAACAACCCTGAAAAACTTGTGCTGGGACAGAGGGAGTCCAAAGAAAATTACCTGATGCTACCACCTGAATGCTTGCCAGCATTTCAATATTTAAACACTCTGATCAGAAAAACTCATTATAGTTAAGCACTAGCTTATGTTTCTTGAGGCAATTCACATGCTGAAGGTTGTGAATATGCTTAAGTGCTGCCTTAGGGCAGAACTGTGTCTACATGGAACCCAGCATACTGTGACAGTATTGGAAAATAAGAGAAAACAAACCAAAGTATAATTATGTGCATGGAGCAAAAAAGTAAATAGCCACAACACAGTGGAAGAGAAGTCAGAAAGAATACATTTACTGTCATACAATGAGTCCCTTTCTCTAAAGAGGTTACCCCTCAGGACATGCTACAGAAAAACCCTGATTGAGATGTCCAAGGAATCCACAAAGCACATTAAAGATCCTTACACACAGCGCAACATGGATTACTAACACTCATACAATACAAATAAATCCAAATTCATCCATAATTTTCAAAGGCTTTGTTTTTCAAGGACTTGGTTCATCGAGAATGCGACCTGCAAATAAACCTTTGTATGTGCAGTGTGGTAAGGGTATGCAGATGAGCAAAATGGGAAATAAACTACATTAATTGTGTAGATACAAGTGTGTTTGTTAGACTAAAAAGTACCAGCTCATATAGGGATGGGACAAGAACTTACCAAAATCTCAAGGTGAAGGTTGAGTTCTGTCTACTTGACTTTTGGTCCATGATAGACATACAGGGAGATGAACTAAAACATAAATATGAATATGAATTCTTTGAGGCCAAATGTAATTTTCCAGACTGTCCACTGGAGAAGCTAATCTCTAAACTAAACCGCTGCAATTTAATTCAAGCCTGATTTTTATTGGTCTTCAAGGAACAAGAGTTAGTAACATCTAAAACAGTGTAACCTACATCTTCCTCCAAGCAGGAGTAAACAGAAATTTTAATGATCTATAAAGTTTAAGAGCGACTGAGCTTTACTCAGCAGTATTTTAACAAGATTTCTAAAAACATCAAAAGAATAAGACATCTAAATATAACACCATGCTTCTTTGGTGGCTAAGAGTTAATAAAGTTAAAACGTCTTCCATACTCTCTCATTTAACTCCATATCATAACTCTTGTTACAGTAAGGTTTATTGCCAAGAATGCATGCTAGTAGAAACAGCAAATGAAAAATGGCTAGAAAGACCACAGTTTTGTTAAGCAAAATAGTTCAGGTACAAGATTTTGGCTGCTGTGAAAGAAAGGGAGGTGGCCAAACTGCTCGAGTATAATAGCCTCCTCATATTCTGCAATTATATAACAATGAGTCTAGTCATTAATATCCCTTAGCTGTCTCAAAGTCCTGAGCAATCCAGTAGTACAACCCCTCCCAGCGTGCAGCAAGCCAATAGCCTAAAGAGGTTCCCAAGACCTAAGCAAGCAGAATAATAATGATAGCTGGGAATAAACACCTTTGTTCAGTAAAATTAATCATTGCAATGCCAGAGTCTGTGACCAGGTCATTACCTTAAAGGCAGGTCCTGACTGTGGCAGCTGAGCAACCATAGTGGAAAAGCTTATAAACACAGGGCATGGAGCAGTTCCTTCATAACTTGTAACCAGGCCAAGGGAGTGAGAGCTTGCAAGTGACAAGCTAAGCTGGAACTGGCCACCACATCGCTTGTGTAAGCAGGAATAACACTGTGGCTGTGGGATACCACCATTATCTAGAGGTTCCTTTTGCTGAATGGTAAAAGAAATGAAAAGAGAGGATGGATAGCTTGGAGTAGGGCAGAGAACGCAGAAGAGGAGTTCTGGTTTGACAATCTGGGACACTTCCCTGACTATTGCACTATCCCTGGAACTGAGATTTCTTTGTTGAGAAGAGATGCAAAGTTATACAGAAATACTCTCTCCGTAGTTGTTCATAGGTAGTACTAACCACCCACAGCCCCTGCTGCAGCCATTACTGGACTTGTGGCCTCAAAGGTCTATCTGCAGAGCGAGGGGGGCCTCCAGTTTCTATAAGATATCTAAATTACTATTGACTTCCAGGAGACGTTAAGCACCTAAATGGGAGTTAGGCACCTAAATAACTTTCATGGACAAAGCCTCCAGTCCCTCCAAAAATCAGATGATTTAATAATCCTTAGTGAAAGTTTCAGATAACAATTCCTAGTAGTTGTTACTGCCATTTCTGCCAGTAATCAGGGTTCACATGTGAAGTGGAGGTCAGAGGCAAATTGAAAAAAGATACAATTTCCCTCCCTGCCAGTCATGGTGGATGAACTCTGTGGGAGTCTGATGAAAGGATAAGACAAAAATAAGTGAACAGGGCTTAGCTTCAGCCCATGCCTGAACTCACAGCTCTCCATTTGCTTGGCTAGTGCAAGAGAGGAGCCATGGGAATTACTCTTCTGTTCTTAGATGGAGGGGAGGTGGGAGTGATTAAGTTAAGAATTCTTCATAGCAGTTTTCCTTGTGCATGGGGGACAGCCAGACGAAGTGGCTGAGGAAGAAACAGACATGATGATCAAGGCTGTCATCTTTGCCAGATCACAGGCAGAAGCTGACAGTTTGATAGGCCAATATATTTGACAGATAGAGTGAGGCTAAATGTGAAGGGATTTAAAGGCAAAGGTAAGATGCTTGTGTGTGTGAAAATGCAAAGCCACTGGAAGGCCACAAGGAGTGTGGTGATACAGCCAAAGCAATAAGCCAGGAAAGTGGTTCTAATCTCAGTGTTTTGGATGGAAGTGAGGGCAGCAGTAGGGCTGGAACATGGCTGGAGACCAGATTATTACAGACGAAGTGCAAAATGATTCGATCCTGCTATGAGCCTTAGCGGGCTGTTGAGGGAAAGGAGAAATCTGTGAGCTATTATGTAGGAGGAAGCAACAAGACTTGGATCATACAGTGATTGAAAGAGGGAGGAGAACCTAAAATGTTGCTTGATCATGGGCTGGAGGAAGTGAGATTAAGGGCAGTGGAAAAATCTGGGAAGATGAATGGAAAATGCAGCTTTAGCCATTACAAATCAGTTGTGAGTGATGTGGAAGTCAAGTGATAGAATGAGAATTACATGTGGAAAGGCAGTGAGAGAGATATTTGGGAGTCATTTGCAGAGATAAATCTTTATAAGAGCACCCACAGACAGGGTAAATGTAGAAGACTTATGAAAAACTCTGCCTCTCAATCCCTCTTCTCTGTCCTTTTTTGCTGTCCAGGCAGCTGGAAGGGCCATGGGCATCACCAGTAGCAATTCTTCCTTGCTTACCTTAACTAAGGCACCAGTTTCTTAATTTAGTTATACTTTTTTCACTTCTACCATGGGTTGTACTGGGGCTGCACAGCTCTCGGCTGCTCCCTGCTAGAGTCAGGGAGCACCGTCAATACCAGTCACCAGTCAGACAGACCTTGTGAGCTCTCTAAAAAAGGACAGTACTTTCAGTGTAGTGACAGGAGCCGTCTCAAAGTGCTACAATCAAAATGGGTCCAGTCTTCTGTGATATAGTTGTATAGATGTGATATAGAAGTATTCTGCATATATACATTTGGTTACAAGGCCCAGGGTATTTTTAAAGCAGCTTTGTTTGACTTCTTTAATTTTCACAGTGAGATAATCTCATGCTTCTCCAGCTGATCAGCAGTGAGAATCCTGATGGGAATTACCAGACTGACAGACCAGATAAAACTCTACGGACATGTGATTCTTTTCAAAGCCACCAGCTTTTCAGCCAGGTTGGATTAAGGCCCACCAGCATGCCATGGTTCAGCCTTTCTGCACTTGCCAACCCACCCTCCTGTTATCCTTGCCAGTGGAAATGACAGCCTCCCTGCCAGCCTCAAGAGGAGAGGGACAGGAAGGGCTTCCATGTCCTCTCCTACTCCCTCTTTCATCCCAGGATAGCAGAGGGTCCTTGCTTGTCTCATTCTGTCACTGTACATCAGGATGAGACAGACCTCAAACTTGCTGCAGGAACCATCCCATGACAGGTTTTAACTCCACCAAAGGGTATCAAGAGCATGCTTACAGACTTCTACCGACAAATAGAGGCCAAAAGACAAGGAAATTATTTGAAGAAATTTCAGTGATTCCTTTTCCCTACTAAATTTGTAGCCAATGTCTGAAACCCGAGTGATAGCTGAAGTGCTGAGAGTAATAAACAAAATGGCTTAGAGATCATTTTGGTTTAAGAGAAAAAGAAAAGCAGCAAGTATTTGTGCGCTTTATGAGAAAGAGACCAAACTTGTTCAGCTTCTTTTACAGTAAACATGTCTGGTGGAGCGGAGGGAAAGGAGGGAAAATCATACATATATTTTATACAGTTTGGTTGGGTAGTTGGCAAGTGCACCTGTAGGGCATATGTGAATGTATAAACCCACACATGTTCGCTTAAAAGGACACCGTCAGCTTGCTTCATAGATTTTGTTTGCTCTTTAATCTGCATTAATACCCTTCTTAGAAGCTTAAAAACATTATTTATTTCCCTATTGACTTCCTTCTTTTCTTTTCCCTTGTGTGTGTGTGTGTTTGTTTTGCTTTGTTTTGAGTGGAGATAAAATTAACACAGCTGGTTTTATTTAACAGCCCAAACAACTGCAATTTTTACCACACATTATCAGGCCAGTACAAGTGAGAGTGAGGGTGGCAGCGGACAGTGAGACGAGTAGGCGTGTGGTGTAAGTGCTGCTTAATGGTGCTGTGCTTAGGTTGCCCTTTGACGGGACACCAGAACCATGGAGTTCAGGCTTGTAGTCACACAGGGCTGAATGGAAATATAGACACATTCAAGTTGTATAATCACTGTAAGAGTGTGTAGCTACCTGCTGCCTCTTATTGAACATGACAGATAATTTAATGAAAACCTAGGGCCGTTGTCCTCCTCTGTGCAGTCAGATTAACAACTCTCTGACAGTGCAAAACTGTCCCACATCAGTGAAACTAACTACAAAGGCCCACATTTTCAGTCCTTACTGCTGCTTTGAGCACGTGTCTGTTTGGTCGCCATGAAGAGCCCTGGGGGCAGAGGCTGCCCGTGCTTGCAGTCACCTCTTGGTGCCGCCAGCAGCCTCGTGGGAGGTGTTCGGTGGAAGCCTTCCTGTCTCCTCTTCCCCTGTGCAGGGAAAGAAGTGCGTAAAGAGGAGTTTGCTGGAAAAGCAGTGTTGCCAGGGGTCCATGCTGACCGCTGAGCTTTCCAAGCAGATTGAAGTGCGGGGAAAGGAGAGATTGGAGAAGTGGGGAGGAGTTTCATACTCAATCCGCTGTAAAGTAGTCATGCTGTGCACACTCCAGCTGCCTTAGGAGATTTACCCACGTTCACCACATATTCAGTGGCTGTCTCTAGGATATGTTCAAGAACAGTTTAGTCTAACTGCTGAGTCTCATTTTTAAAGGTTTGATCAGATGAGGAGGCCAGAGGGACATCTGTTGCTTAATAGTTGTTCAAGTATCAAATCATGTGTCTGTCTTCAGCCTTACAGGCTTTGTCAAAACCTAACAACTCCTCTTTGAAGTTCAAAATGAATGAAAGCACTTTGTGATTTCACCCGAGTGGCACTCACATGAAGGATCATCACCTTTAATAAAGTGGTTAACTGAATGAGAGTAAGAGTGACAGACCCTCGTCACTGCATGGTCGCTCTGTTCTTTCCAGTGTAATGGGGCAAACAAACTGTTAAAAAGTCCAGGCAAGCCCAGGAAGGTCTCATTAAGGAAAATTTCCTCTGTTTCTGAGAATTTCTATCCTTTTGGAAGATGACTCTTCAAAGGTTACCACAAAATAATGGAATACAATCTCAGCAATATCCATGGCTACAAAAGCAGCACAAAATAATAGGGTGACAAGAGGAATTCTCACCTAGTCCATTATTGGATTAAACGTTTCATGTTCTCGGACAGTGTTCAGCTATTCTCCAGTACCTCAGGTGTCTGAGTAACATAATACACCAAGTCAAAGAAAACGCTTTAAAACGCCTACATGAAAAGACACCCTCACCTGGAGGTCAGATGTGGCCACTTCTTCCTTTGTGCAGAGCAGCTCGGCCGGCCTCTGCCACCTGGGTTAGCGGTGATGCCAATTCAGGGCTTCCTTCTGCCATCTTCTGCCTCTGCGCAGTATTGCGGTTCACGGAGCAAACTCTGCCTCCCGTGCATTTATTTGGCTGCCCAAAGGCAGAAGATCCGATTATATTCACATTTTAGAAAGTAACTGAGAATACTGTTTGTTTAAAATAGGATATTTATTTATTTATTTTATATAGAGATCTATATTTATTTGGATAACGCTCTAAAGTGTTATGTAGGCATGTGTGCCTGAATGTCTGCAGTCTGAGCACAGAGGGATAAAAGAATTGCTGACAAAAGTAACAGAGCATTTTTTCTCTGAGCTTTTTCACTCTGATCTCGCATTTCTAGCTGCATTTTCCCTCCTGAGGCTCTCAACAAGCTCTGTCCATCTGAATGAGGTGAGGCAGCCAAGGTGCCCAGCAGTCCTGCAAGGAAATTTGCATCCTTTGAGACAATCAAGAGGGCAGACAAGGAAGGAAGCAAGAAGCCATATACACCTCGGTGACAGTGGTTGAACACATGTTCCCCTCGGTTGGTTCCCCTTGGCCTATGTGTTTTGATACCTCCTAAAAAATGCATCCAGCTACTATATGACTGCATCAGATGGTCTACTATCTGACTGGCTTGGATTGCAATGATCACTTTAATTTAGTCTGGTAAGTTAACAGCAATTTAAAGACTATCTTGTGCCTGGGCTTCTGGTAGGGTTTGTCCCCTTCAGGTGTTATAGCAGATAATTATAGCAATACAAAGTTATAGTGATATGTACAGAACTATACACAGTTGTGGTTACCATAAAGGTAAAAAATGGGAAGAATCCTCCTTTGACTGCCTTTCTCTAAAGTTTCTGAATGAAGGACATATTTATTTGTTAAGGTGAAAGACAACATCACCAAAAGAGAAGGGAGTTGAGTTGTAGCCCCGATCTGAAGGTGGATCCTGCTTTGCCTTTGCTGCTGAAACATTTAGTCATAGCCAAGCGTGGAAGCTTCTGGGTGCCCGTCCCATCTCAGTGCAGTTTAGTCCTGACCATTTCTGGGTTGAGTGTACTTCAAAGGACTTTGCATATGTAAATGTTGCATGTAATATTATTTCCTTCCAGCTGTACCCTTCCTTCAAACTGCCACCTATCTCTCACCATCCATGATTTGCACTGGCATTCTGCTGCATTTATTTTCATACCAATGAATAACATTTTCAGTTTTTGAGAAGACTCCAGCTAAAAGATATATATATACACACATGTTCTGTGAGGCATTTGCTGCTGGCATTTAAGCAATAGTAACAGTGACAGCTAGTTGGGTCTAAACTACAGTTGTACATGAAAAAGTGGAAGGAGTTCTACTATTTTGGCTTATAGTTTCCCAAAAAAGTTTAGCTCTGAATGTTTATCTCTCTTATCCCCATTTACAAATACTGTCCCAGAAATATAAGGCTAAAACAGTGGCTACATTCACCTCTTACTTGGACTTACAGACATAGAAATGCCCTTCCTCTCCATTTCTATGACCTTTTCCATTTCCAGTTCTAAAATGTCATATGATGGCTTTGCTGGCAAAATACTGTTTCTCGTTTCCTTTCTTTTGTTATATTTTTGTCTCTGCACAAAATAATTAATACTTTTATTCTACTTTCTCTTACCTTCCAATCATCTTTATTTCATTTCTGACTTTTTAAATTTGTTTTAGAAGAGAAAGGCCTTTCTCTTAGCTCTCTCCAGCAACCTCACGCACTACATTTTATGAATGATCATTATTTTTACAGAGCACTGTCTATTTGTACGTGTGATTTTGCGGTGCAAAAGTTTTCAATAGAATGTCTATACTACAGAAATGTAGTTAACTGGAAAAAAAATATTTTTTTTTCCAATTCTGCCTGGGATTACTTTCTTGTGCTGTTATGCACATCTAATCAACATTGGCACAATGACTTGTCATAAAAGTGGAGACAATACAAGCTAAATAATTCTTGCCTAAGATCTCAAAATACAGAGGATGTTGTTTCTCGTGGTTGCACTATAATTTATTTTAATGGAAAACAATTTACTCCACCAAGTCTTTTCAGACATTCTTAACCTGTGAGGTTCGTTTCCTTGCTCATGAATACAAATATATACTACATCAGTTATTTGTCATTTCTCTGCGGTTACGGGGAGTTTCTGTGCAATTCTGTCCAAGAAGAGGTGTTTAACGTGCCTGGCCACAGAAGCAGTCCAGGGACAAGGCCTCTTTCCAGGCAACATGCACTGGTGCCAAGACACAAAGATGGTCACTGGGGGCTCAGCAGGGCCCTGAACTAGTATAGGTGCAAGATGCTTTCAGGGCCAAATCCAGAAGTAGTATAAATACTGCTGCCAGTATTAGAAAGGCATGTTATTTATAAACTGAGGAGTAAGAAATACAGAGATGTGGATAATCAACTGACAGAAAGCCTCCAAGAAATGAAATAAAAGCTGATGAAGCTTTAAAGTCCAAGAAATAAATTAAAAGCTGGTGAAGCTGTAAAGCATTATAATAAATCTATATTTGGTATATAATTCCTGGATCAGTCTTACCCTACTGAAAATTGCTAAAAAGTGCTGTATCAGTTGCATGTGTGGTGAAAAAGCAGGACATGCTTATTTACATGCTAGAAAAAAAACAGAGTTTTTTGGAAGAACATTTTATCTGCTGTAGTGTTCCTTTTCCTTCCTGTTTCTTCAACAAATGTGTGTACTACAATACACAGTGTATTTTTACCTAATCAGTAATGTACCAGTCACCAAAGTTACACATCATCACACACACATTTTTATCACTTCCAAGGTGTGTTTGTTGATAAAGTGTAACGTAAATGTAAGTGAAGTCTCCCCGATTACACAAGTTACACATACCAGTAACTGTTATCTAGGAAAATTATTTATTAACAGAACAAGGGAGGGGAAAGGCTGGGTGCAGTTCCAAAGTAGGTTTTCCATTGCTGAACCTTAATTACATGACTCACAAATAGAGGGATAATTACATGACTCACAAATAGAGAGGTCTGAATGTGTGTCCAGAGTTGTGCTTTATTGTCTAAACTATGAAGATGCTCAGGAATGTTTCAATTTGTCTGCCTCTATCTCTGTTGTTAACAGTCTTCTCTGTACCACTGTCCATGTTAGCTCCTGTCCTCCTCGATTTCCTTTGCGCTAAGTGTTCCACGGTATTCTCCCTTGCTCTGATTTCTCTGGTAGTGTCTTAGTGATGAGTTCTCTGCCTTGTTTCTGCTTCTTGTTCTCCCCAGTCCTGGTGCTGGAGCAGAGCATTTGGTCTGGAGCAGTTTCAGGACAGCAAAAATCTACTGGGAGTGCTGCTATATGCCGGGATTTAGGGTCGCTGTTGCCTGGCCATGCCCCAAAAGACATTTGAAACCAGGACTGATGCCAGAGCAGATATGCCAGTTCTGTGAAAATAGAGGATTTCTCTGTGCACAGAGGACGCTCATTTTGCTACTTAACTACCTTTTACTTTTCTCATGAGAGCTTTGGTGGCACCCAAACAAGCTTAATGTGGTTTAAGTATTCAGCCCAATGATCTCACATCCTCCGCAGCAGTTGAAGTCTCATAAACACATTTTATGTCTGTATTGGTATGTTGTCATAATTTGGGAGACACATTGCCTGGGAACACAATAGCTGGACATGAAAGTCTAGTTTGATGCTGAGAGGTCTCAGCCAGATGTTACATTCCGGTAATCAAAATTAAGTTATTGCAGGAGCAAATAGAAAGTGGCAGAAGGTTAGCTTCATATAGCTACTGTTTTTCATTTTTCCTAAAAACATAATTTATTTTGGTCTTTAAAAGTGATGACATCATTGTCTACTGTGACATGGGAAGAGGAAATCCAATGCAGGATCAGTAGAGATAGGTGGGGAAGAAACTTCATATTGTGCCTTAGCTTGGAATGGCTCTCCGACTGGAGCATTAAGTGCGACCTAGCAGAGCTCCAAGAACTGAAGGTATGAGGGGGCTACAGAATCAACTAGTGCAACATACGTATATTTATATGTAACACCATCTACAGGTTGTACTTCTAGAAAAGCTGATGCAAAGAGATATGTCTGTAAGAGAAAGGTAAAGAAATAGAGAAAGACAGAAGTAAGTAAGGTTTCTGTGCTGTGGAAAGAACAGGCAGGGAGAGAAGATGAGGAGAGGAAATACGGAGAAGAATAGCTAAATTCACAAAAGACAGGAGGAAGCACCGGAGGTAGCTGGCAACCTCTGCCTGAGGAAGTGGAGAAAAAGTATTAAGAAATTTCCTCTAGAAAGAGGAGAGGCTGTATTCTTATTCTCATCCGGAACTCAATGATACAAGTCTACTGTATTTAGGTAAGGTGAACTCAAGAAGGAACAGATGCAGAGAGACATTAGGGGGAATGATTGGAAGAATATGGTATCTTTAACAAAGCCTTTCAGTTTGTAAAGATGTTACAGAAAGAAGAGAACTATGTAAGATGAGGTTGGCAGAAAAATCACAGATAAGTTGTATAAATGAAAAGTGACCATGGTCAGTATGAGACTGGAAATGTAAAGAATCTTCCAGGCCAATATTGCAATAGGAATAGAGAAAGTGAAAAAAGACAAACTGCTTTTAAAATGGAATTTGATTTAAAAAAAAGATATAATTTGATATCTGCAATAACAAAAGACTGATTTATGTGACTCATGAGGACTCTGTAAACTCAGGGGCCAATTTCTTAACTTAGATTTAATTTTATAGTTTATGAAATCAGCAGTGCTATGGCCGTGAAGCTAAGTGAGCTAGCTAAATGAGACTGGATTCATATGTTCAGGTGAGGAGAAAGTATTAAGATAATCTATTCTGAACTCTAATGTAATACAGTCCATGGAAACCCACTCACCTTTTTTTTTGTGTAAGATCCAGTGCTTCCCTTTGATCTATAGCATATCTTTTCAGAAAGGTATCCAGATTTAATTTAAATACTTCAAGTGAAGTAGAATCCACCACATTTAACAGCAACATCTATTGAAACTGCAGTGCAGATGCAGTTACAGAGAACAGCTTTTGACCCTGGTGAATTTTTTTTTTTTGGCATTGTTGACAGGCTTTATGAGGAAATACATCAGACATTATTGTGGCAGATATTAAACTTCCTACATCTATTCTGATCTGAGGAATTCCTTTTCAATAGTTTTTGGAGGGGTTAATGGACTGTGGTATGTTCTTTCAGCTGTTGAACTGAATTTTGAAATCAGTGAAGTTATTCCAATTTACACTTGGTGAGAAGCTGATCTTTTATCATACCCTTGACAGACTTGCTAAGATATGTAATTGTTTTCTTAAGTAATCCATCAGGTTGAAAAAAGACAATGCTTACTATCTTTGGATAAAGCTAGCAGACTTGTTTTATGGTACCCTATATACAGTGCACAAAATTTGATTTCTTTCATAGAGAAAACCCTTAGAGTCATAGCCATTGGCTTTAATAGTAGGTCCCTATATCTGCTACATATTCTGAATTAATCATTTTAGATCCTTCTATAACCAGACAAGAGAGATAAATACTTGCCAATGAGAGCTAATACCACCTACTTAATATATTTGAAGTGGATCTCCCTCTGGTTACACAGCTAATTTAAATTACAGACTTAACTTTTTAATAGCATAAATTAAATGACAGGAATCCTCTATATAAAGTTAGGAACAGAAGCATCCTCTTCATAAGCAATTCTCGATGACGACCATAGAACAAATTTGGAATAGGACAGTGGTAAGACTAGATAAGACTAAATTCACATGCAAAAAGAAATCTGATTTCCATGGGATGGGAAAAAAAGGACAGGAGAGGTTCCCATTCAGATCTAGGAATAAATGTGATTCCTTGTAAAGAGCTATGAACCTTAAAAATCAAGTATGGAGCCAAGCTCTGGCATAACTAAGTAATAGTTATATTCACAGTTATTCTTCCCTTGCAACACTTCTGTTTGTTTTGTTGCAGCATTTCACTGGCACCCTTCCAGAGACCTCAGCCACCCTGGAAAGCCCGTCTGCACAGACAGCAGTGTGCATCCAGGAGGATGCTCCACTACAAATGACATCTTTTGACAATCAGCTTATTGTTTGCCCTGCTGTGATTATTCTTTATTGGTAGTGAGCTGATGCCCAAAGTCTCTTTCAAGAGCAAGATATGGCAGTGCCTGACTTTGAACTAAATCTCAGACTAATCAAAACCCGTGCCCAAAGGGCCATTTTTATGCCTAGTCAGCATACTGTCAAGCGGTCCTTTTATAAGGATGGTTTGAATATGTTTAGTCTATAGAATAGTGATAGGAAAAGAGAAACACTGTGTCCAGACTCTGCATTTAGCTACGCCAGTCAGTACAGCCATCTGGAGGTCAAGTATTTTTAGTGGTCTGACTTGGATTAGAGTATGACCCCCATGCGCATGAATCATCACAAGGATTAATGAAGTGTATAAAGTGTGTGTGCTTGTTAATCTCTTCTATGGACACCACAAAGGAAGAAATACTTCATCTGAGCTAGTAAATGGTTTTGCACAGAGAAGACACAAAGCTTAACCATATGCTGATGGGGACCCTGCAGCGTAATGGGAGTCTCTTTTATTAACCTAGCAGTTAAGAACTACAGCAATTATGCTCAAAGGAGGCATGACATGAAAATGATCCTGTTTTACTTGTGGCTGTGAATCTTTCATTCTGCTCTTCCTTTTGTCATTCCTGCTTCTGTTTTCTGTGATATCTGTTATGCAGATTCTATTCTATTATACAGATTGTATTTTAAATTAAAATTTCATAGTTTATATTGATTTTAACTCTCACTTCCCATAAGTTCCTCTGTCCCATGTGAATGGTACAAGTACAATTGCTCCAGATTTGGCTTTGGCTTGATTAAATACTAGCAAAGGCAAGCATTTGTCATAGCAACTGTCTTTCTTAACATAAAACATCCCTAACTTAATTTTGGCTTTGGTCAATACATCCATTCTTTCAATGGCACTGTGCATGTTTTCTCCTTTAAATTTAATAGGCCTCTGCCATTCAAACTGTCCGTCCAGGATACACTGTATGAAGGTAATTCCATACTTCCCTGGCTTTGTGGAAGAGCTTTTTAAAATTTCAGGGCAGCCCAGAGAGTGACTGTGACTCTGTGCAGAGCTGTGAAATCCTTCATGAATAGCAGCAGAGACTCTTCTTCAGGAACTCCTCTCTTGGCACCGCTCTAAGGCAGAGCGAGCCAAGGGGATCAAAGAGCAAGCGAGGAAATGCAGCAGGGTCTCAGAAAAGCTAAGCTGGTCTCTAAAGAACTTTTGTAGATTTAGAAGCCTGTGGTTTATTTCAGAATATATCTTTCTTTCCCTCTCTGTAGAGAGAGACACTTGGACACGTTGGGCCCTTTTTATAGCTCTAAAAAAGCAAATCACCTTTAAGCAAGAACTAAGAGCTATCTACTGCTGTGATATCCTGTCTCCCTGATCTCTCCATGTGCTTGTCTGCTCAGATGAAGGCAATCCTAGATAACTACTGAAAAGTGAAAAAAAGGAAGCTATTTCTTACAGTAGTGGTTAACACTTGGAGCTCGGTGCAGGGTAGCACTGAGACTCTTCTGAAAGCAGCTCAGCACTCGCAGCTCTGATTGCAGCCTTGGGAGACTGACAGTCCCTCAGCAGGAGCTTCTCAGCTTTGCCGAGGCCTCGGCTCTTTACAGACTCTTTCTTCAATGGTTTCAGTAGGAAATTAGTTTTTAGTACAAATGTGAATCACACATGTGCAAGTTACAAATCTGGATCGTTGCCCATAGGTAAAGTCACTAACTTTGCTCTTTGGTAGTTATTATAAAGTTTTCAGTAATACTCTTCAGTTCTCTTCCTGTCCTTTCAGCAACAGGAAAAATATTTGGAAAGAAAAGAGCCTTTTCATGTATATAGGGGATAAATGAATAGCACTTGTGAGACAAAGATGAGTGGGAATGAAAAATATGATTTTTTCAACAAATATTTATAGTCATAAATGATAGAATTTTCATATTTAAGCTCTGAAAAATACAATACTGAGGGTCAGAATTGAAAGGTTCATGTATGAGGGGATTAAAGTGAAAAAGGAATACAATTATCTGATTCAAAAAAGATTTCAGTATCTGCGGAGCACTGATGACCAGCAAAGTTTAATGTCAGCAGGACTGTGAAGGTCAGTGAGCAGATGAGGGTGGAAGGAAACTTCTCTTTCGATTGCAAAAGGACTGTACACATCTGGTAGAATAGTCCCAGAGGATCCCTGAGTTTCAGGGCTATGTGTAGCTTATAGCTCACTTAGATAGTGTTTTTCTGATAGCACTACTCTGTCTACAGCAACTATAGCAAAATGAATGTTCAGAGCACTGATGATTTTACACCAAGTGAGACTTAAGGAATTAATAATCTTGAAAGTTAAAGCTTGCATGCTTATATTTGTCTTTTTTTTTGTATGTGTTTACTTACTTTGCCGGAGAGAGGTATGACTCAGTGAAAGTGAAAGTTGAGTGTTATATTATCCTGAAATAGAAGAAATATACTTGGCAATGCAAATATCAAATCTGCATTTTTGGAGCAAAATTTCATGACATGCTATGTGGTTCCCATTTGCTATTTCTAAACATCACCGGTGACCATATTGCTCACATGCCCATATCATTTAGAAAGTTTTCATATAAGACATTAAAACACCGATTTTAAGCATCTTTATAAGGAATAATATAATTCTGGTTGCATAACTGATATCTAAAAGACAGCAACAAATAGCCTAGCCCTCATTTTCTAATGCTATTAATAACTGTTGCTTGGATCACAAGATGTTAAAGTGTAGTGCTCATATAAATGGAGACTAAGAGTTTGCCCACCCCTGACTAGAGAAAAGCAGGGAAAATTCAGAGAAGTGTCTCATTTTTTCTGCCAGGTTTGTTCTTTTTCCTCTGGAAAGACTGGGGCTGGAAGGAGAGTTAAATATCTCAATTCTAATCTGTATGACAACAACTTACCTTATAATCTTGTCCTATATACATGAGCATAAACAAAATTAGACTCAAATTTCTGGTGTTTAGACCTGAATATGAAATATGCATGTCCTTTTCCAGGAGAAGTACTAGCAGATTAGCTTCCCCCTTCTTGAAAAGGAAGGTGATATTCAAGACACATCTGAAGTCTTTTGTTTCTTCCTTTAAAGCAGCTGTTCTCCATGTTTTTAAAGCATCTTTCTTCACAGTGACCTTTACTTCAGATAACCTCAGCATATACTGAAAACACCTGGGGTCAAAACTATTTCTTATGTTAGTAACAGCTCCCATACACTGGGTCCCGATTAAGTAATACAAACCTACAAAATTTATATTCGGTATGATTTCCTTTGCAAATATTCTGTTAACAAAGTTAGTCTTAATAAATGGTTTCCATACTTTACAGGCTGGATACTGATACCCTTATTGACATTGATTAGCATGTTAATCCACGAGGGATTCATTTTGAAACCAACAGAATATTTTAAACCCAGAGTCATTTAGTCTAAATGAATCCTGACCAGGCCTTGGGAAATAGGAAATCCCTGACATGAGCCTTACATAAAAGAACAGCTTAGTTCACGAAGTAGGTAAATAACCAAAAAGGATGTAAAACAGCCAAGAAAGCTAGCAGTAAATGAAAAGGTCGGGGAAGGGGAGGATGGGGAGAAGGGAAAATAGAAATATGTGGATTAGGTATGTGAGTTTATTGGTACTTAAGGACTTATCAAAACTTTTGTTATTTTAATATGAGCCAGATATCATTGAAAGCTTAAAAATATGTATTCTGTGTATGAGAATTCTCAGATGAAAGCCTTGGAAGAAAACTGCCAGTGTATAGGATGAGGAGACTGCATCCTCTGGGAGGGAGGTAAGAGTGGATCATAGGCAGGCGTGTTGCGTGGTTTGTTTTCTGGTGGAAGAGTTGTTGCTTTAGGGGAAGAAACTTAGACCTTGCTAAAGCAAGAACATATGAGTGATGTTGGCATCAGGCCATGCAGCGCCTGGATGGGAGTCCAGCACAGAAATGGAGGGGAATTTTCTGATGTAACTTTTTTTCAGACCAGAAATCTTTTGTGGAGATATATCCCCATTTAAACTCCCTCCTTTCTCCTCAGAGAAAAGGTTTCTAGGACTAAAGTAAAATGTCTAGTCAGACAGAGGAGATGATGCACCACTGACAAATATCTCAGTGGTTAACATTCACCTGGCCACAGCCTGGTCTGAAGTGCCTGTTCGGGGATGAAGTGTAATATAGTTATGCTCTGCCTTTCGTCAGCCCTAGGAAAAGAGAACAACAGGTCAACCCAGTTATACATTTCCTATACCAGTTCAGGTGCATATGACCAGCATGGAACGTTGAAGGATTTTCCTTGCTACTGAATATAAATACATGTTTTGGGCATCTACACGGGCATCTAGTTTGTGTTTCTTTCTTTTCTTTCTTTTTTTTTTAAGCAGTCAGGCCATTGCATCTTCTGAGCTGCCTTGCTCACCACCTTACGGCCTGTGTTGAAAATGAGAGACATTTTTATTGCCTGGGTGCAGAGAAATGTAGTGATCATGAAGGAAAGAGGTTACATTCTTAATAGCTACAAATGCTGATTATTACAAACTGAAAAGAAAAGCTTTAACAGGTGAGAAATCAATTCCCAGTGTAACACTAACAAGAGTCTAGTTCACTTGTGTATGACATAGGAAATGGAGAGGCCCCCATGCAGAACGAGGACCTTGTTCTGCCATGTGCCAGGTGATACACTAGCTAGTAATCATTCTGGAGTGGGCTTTTAAATTTTTTTTTTATAAAAAGCATCAGAAATCCTAAATTTCCCCTTTATAGCAGCTCAGGGTGTGGAAGGGGGAAGGAAAAGAAAACAGAAGGCAATAGCAGTAAGGAGCACCAAATGATCACATGGGATGGCTTTTTATGGGTATTCCAGCTAGTTTTGATCTAGGGTAGGGAGATCTGTGGTTAGTGCACTGCTGAGCTGCAGCAGATCAGTGCTGCCGAGAAACCGGGCATATGGCTTTGGGCACAGTAAGGAATCTGTCTATCTGGCGATGCCTGGGAAGGTCAGGGCAAAGCCATCTCCTCAGAAAACTGAGCAGACCTGCCCGTAGTGTTAAACACGGAGGCCAGATTCTCTCTTCCTCTTCTGCGCTTTTCACATCAATCTCTCAGAATAAAGCAGTCCTAAAGTGGTAAGAAACCTGTTCATCCTTTAGAGCACTGTTAATCTCCTTCAGGTTGCAAACTTCACACCAAATTCTTTTGAGTTTCTGTCATGAACAGAAATTCCCATGGTAAAATAAAAAAATCCCTTATCATCCACTATCCACAATCCACTGTTCAAAGAAGAGGCTGCTACTGAGTGAAAACCAGTTTTTCAAGTTCAAGCCTTAAGGAAGAACTGACTAAAAATAGAGTGAATCATTTTATATGGTGCTTTGATTACTTAGTTAGCCTGATCATGCAAAGGAATTTCACAAAGGGAAATAGAGATTGTTAAAAAAATAGTTTTATGTGTTAGAGAAGATAGAGAGGTATGTGCAAAAAGAAGGTAAATCTTAACGGTCTCTGGCTTAATCCCCAAAAGATGAAGGCTGATGGGGACATGGAGGCAGTAAAAAGGATCCAGGTGTGTATTACATCTGTGGGATTGCAGAAAACCAAAGAGCACACGTGTATTTCCTAGGCTGGGCCAGCTGAAGAGTAATTGTGTTTTAAGGACCCCTGCAACATCTATGCACTCTTTGTTTCTGGGAAGAAAAGAGCTGCTCAGCATGAACCCGGGGAGCTGTAAGGCTGGTGCTGCTGGAGAAGCTGTGATAGAGCAGAGACTGGGAGGCACGTGAGGACTGGGGAAGCTGCCCGCTGCCCTCAGCAAGCTGCCCGGGAGCCCGCAGAGGGAGGCGAGGACACGGGAAGGAGGCAGAGAACATCATGAAACCGAGTGCGCTGATGGTGTCAGAGAGGTGATGCTTTATTTCCGGCCCGTAACAGGTGTACTGACATTTCCTTCTACCAAAACACCCCCGTTCACCTACAGCTTCTTGCATGACGCAGCCCGCAAAGTCACCGCTGCGTCACAGCTCCCAGCCCGCCGTGAGGAGCAGCGGGTGCTGCGTCAGAGGTGTCCCGGCCCGCGCTGCACGCGGGCTGTGCGCGGTCCTCCTGCCAGCCCAGCCGCTGAGCAGGGGCGGAATCGGAGCAGGGTGTTTCCACCTGGTCTCTGGGAAAAGCTTCCAAGGAAAGGAGAGTTCTGGAGAGGGCAGAGCTCATTGTCTGAGTGGTTCATGCATGCCAGGAGCATCTGACACGATGGCCGGTGATGGGAGCAATCTGGCACGGGCAGTTATATAACAGCGAGGGTCTACAGGCAAATTCTTTTCTGCTGTTTCCCTTATTCATTCACATCTCCTGCTACCTGCAGGTACCTGCAAAATAGCACTTTAGTTTGTAGGTATAACTGCAAACATTTATAACTGTGCCATAATTATGGCTTCGCCCTTCTTCACCAAGACATGTTAAAATGCACTATGTAGTCACTGTAGTCAGAAATGATCAATGCCTACAGAAGATTTGAAAACTTAGAGGGAATTGCTTGTATGCATTTAATTTGGATGGCATATTTTTGCGTCAGGTACCATTAAATATAAATAGCAAACGTAGGAATTGTAGTAAATGCAGATACTGTGCTTGTTTTCAGCAGTCATCCTTATCACGCTGGAAACACGCTAGCAAATATATTTAACATTGACTTTGTTTCCTATTTGCGATCTTAAAGAAGGAGAATCTGTCAAGTTCTATGCAAGTGTTTTGGGTTTTTTTTTCTTGTTTGTTTGTTTTGTTCTTGTTTTTTTCCCAGAGAGATCAGTAAACATAAAACGTATATGAAAGCTAACGTGGTCGTTTTGTTTGGCAACTCATAAGTCCATTCTTCAAAGTTTAGGAAGAACTACAATCTTACTGGAAGTTGCATGTTCAATAGGCATATTTTAAAAAAATAATACCCCCAAATTTCTGGTAAATAATTTCTGGAGGCGATGCCGAATCCTCGGCCTGGGGCGCTCTGGCAGCCCAGGGCTGGGCAGCCTGGAGGATGCTCCATGGCTTTGCTGGCACAGCCCTTCCTCGGTGCCCCTAGCCCCGGGGTGATGTGCAGCGCGGTCCTGCCTGCTTTCTACCCAAGGAGACCTCAGAGCTCTCTTAGTGAATGCCAGGGCCAAGCACTTCACAGAAAGCAGTGCTTAGAGCTCGTGCCTTTCCTAATGAACATCAACTGCACATGGCGATTTATAACTGCAGCGTTTGGCACAGCAGAATGCTGTTTCTGAATTCCTCCGACAGCAAGCTTGGTTTAAATGAAACTGCTGCGCTGATTTCCGACCTCTCTTCAAATCCCATGTCATCTGTGATTCTTTTATTACCCTTCATGGATCTTGTCATACAATTTTATATGACACTTTAAACTATTCTCATGATTCATCTGTGGCTATGGCATCTCTCCATAAAGACACCCACATTTCTCAACTTACTTATTTGTTGAGTGCTTTAGATCTAAACCATACCACACAGTTGTTTCTCCCAGTCCATACAAAATCTGTATTTCATGAGTGCAATTATTTTAGGAACATTCACAGATTAAGGGTGGGTATTGTGAAATAAATAGTCAGGCAGCCCCTAACCTCGATTTAGGGGAAAAAAAAAAAGAGAGAGAGAGAGATAAATGAGCCCAGAAGGTTGAAGGCAGGTATATAGCCACTCTTAAAAGTGGGAACAGTTGTAGCCATTTAAATAAAATTTGTGGAAGTTATGATGTTTATTCCAACATTGCTCCTTCAATCAAATCNAGATTAAGGGTGGGTATTGTGAAATAAATAGTCAGGCAGCCCCTCTCCTCGATTTAGGGGAAAAAAAAAAAGAGAGAGAGAGAGATAAATGAGCCCAGAAGGTTGAAGGCAGGTATATAGCCACTCTTAAAAGTGGGAACAGTTGTAGCCATTTAAATAAAATTTGTGGAAGTTATGATGTTTATTCCAACATTGCTCCTTCAATCAAATCTAGTTTAGAGAGTAGTCAGAGGAAATTATTTTCAGTGTAAAGTAGATTTTATTTTTGTGGATCCTACAAGAGGGAGGCTCTAACCTACATCTTTTTGTCACCATCTACAGGTGTGTTATATACCAACACTTTCTACTTTTTTCAAATAGAGAGAATAGAATTATGGAATGCAAACTGACAAGGCAGACTAAAAATTAAGCTTGTGTAAAGGGATCTTTGTAAATCAGTCCTGTTTCAACATGTCCCTAAATTTCTCATTTAATTCCTTTGTGCTCACCTATGTGAAGAATCCCGGGGAACCTGGGTATGACCCTTATTCCTCCAAGGAATGGTATTTTGGACTTCTCTAAAAATGGACAGATAGAACAGGAAAAAACTATTATACTTTCATGTTTATCTAATGATTTCTAGTTTGAAGAACACCAGAGAAAACAAACAAGACATGAAACAAAACTAATGAAACAAGTTTATTGTGTCATGGGACAAATCTGCCTACTGCTGCCAAGAGATATCTCGAATCTGAAGCCAGAATTGTGATTGCTGTGCTGGGGTTCATACTACCTTTGGAAACCTGCACAGCAGGACATTTTGTGCACCACAATGTTCAGGGTACCGTTTTGAGGAGGAGGAGGAGGAGGAAAAAGCATCCGAAGGCAGAAATAATGGCTGCAGATTCCTTGCCCTCCTCTTCTGCAGGGATAGCACAGCCCCATCCCTCTTTTCTGGCTGAATAGCTGGAGTATGATTACAAACGTGAGTGAATGACTTTTGGCAATGATCAGTGAAAAAATGAAAGAGGGCAAGCACTGTAAGGTTAAAGTATTATGAAATTCAGCCATTTCCATCTCTTAAAAGCAGCGCCATAATTTTTTTTTCCGTTTGTTTTCACTTCCTTTTCTGTTGAAACTATAGCTTTGCTGCAGTATCTATTTGCTTTTGGGGTGTAGGACAAGATTAAAAGGACCATAAAAACGTATAGCTCACAAAGACACAGTGAGAAACTGAAGACTCAGCAATAACACCTGGTAGAAGTGTTCCAGTTGTCCCAATGTTCCAGTTAATCTTTACCTATGAACAATATGAATTGTTTAAATAATTGTAGCTGCCCTGGTCACCGTTGCTTTTAGCAGCAGAGCACAGGGCATTTGACTTGGTCTGTGAGGTTTCCTGAAGAAGCAAGAGGAACCTTTAATCAAGGACAAACTCTTAGGAAAGCTTCTGCTGTAGTTCTTGCTTTCACCTCAGCTTTTTGAAAATGGCAGGAGTAAACGGCTGCATAAAGTATTCCATGTTCATCTTCAACTTCTTATTTTGGGTGAGTTCGTGTTTGAATTATTATTAGTGATGCATGAAATGTGTTCAGTGTTATCTGAAGGCTGTAGTTGAGAAATTGTGAAGAAAATAGAGCATAAGTGGAACCAGAGTATGATTCTAAATCAGAGAATGGAGCATATGTTTAATTTTGCCCTTCCCTTTCTCTTTTTCTTTCAAAATAGCCTTCTACTCCAATTCAAAACTAGAACAGCCTGGAGTTTGTGCCCCTGCCTGTAACCTACTCCTCATTTCAGTCACAAGACTCTCTGTGTAAATGCATTTTTCTCTTGCTTTAATTGTCTACTGTTTCCGTCCAAATAGCACAACGCTGCAAAGCAGTGCACTTATATTTGTAGTCTCTTTCTTGATGTTTTTCTTTTTGTCTGTGTGTGTGTGTGTGCTTCCATCGTTCTTTGTTGAAACTCTCCATTACATTTCATACTTCATTTTTGACACGAGGCAGTGAATGTTAAAATGATATGAGCTGGCAGTGCTAGCAATAGATGTACTAAATCGTCCTGGCCTGTGCTCAGAACAGCACAGCAGGCAGTTTGAACCATATTTGCCTTTTTTGTCACATCTCAACTGGTTTGCAGGATTTTTAGGCCTTGGTAGTTTAGGAAATCTTTGAGTTAGGAAGCTTTATTTTTCATGGGTTTCTAGGTTGGCCAGAAGCAGAACTACTGGTCACAATATGGCATTTGCCTTCAAGGATTTTTTCCTAGTGAAAAGGTGATTCCATTCAAAATGGACCACATACATAACGGTAGTCCTGGAAAATTTGTGGCTAGACAAAATGAGCAAAAGAGTTAGCAAATTTCTTTGCTCACTTGAGGACCTCACAAACATTCCTAACAGGTCAGCGATTATTACAGATTTCGACTGCTCCCCTCCTTCTTCTTCTTCCTCCAGCTCCACCAAGGCAGATTGAAGACATTTGACATCTGTGTTGAAGGTTTTTTTTGCTGCAGCAGTACATAAAAAGGTCCGTAAGAATGTGACTTAGAATTCCTGCTCCTCAGGATTTTTTTTTTCTATTAATATGCATCTGTTTGCTGTAAGGTAAAGCATAGGCAAATATCTGGCACAAGGAAAGCCCCAAAGTACATCTAGAGTGAAAAATGTCCGAGACTAAATGTCTAGTGACAGCATGAGCTTCCTAGGAAAGGATAGATGTGGTCTTTGGGGGCTCAGGAAACAATCAGTCCTAGAACAAAGCTCTGCAGCCTCTGTTTATGCCAAAGGTATTGAAATATCTACTCCATTCTGGGCAGGAATATGGTGAGAGTGTTGGCTGTGCATGTGACAGAACTGAATGGGACTGAGGAGGATAGAAATACATCTATTTTAACTTTTTTAAAGGAAGAGATTTAGCACTGACAAGATAGGGAAGAACAGTCTATGGTGCAAAGAGGAATATGTGCAAACAGAGGACAAACTGAATTCTTTAATTGACATTTTTGGCTCTAACCCCTGGGAAAGATTAAATTGATAAAGGGCAGGTACTGGTGATGTCTTTATAGCTACTGCTCCCACCGTTGCGCTTCCTGGTGCATGAGGCAGTTGACAGATGGAAAATTAAACTGATATAAGGAAATGAAAGCGACTTTAACCTTAACTAGATAATAGCAAATACTACGTATTTACATGGTGTGCTTTTTTTTTAGACCTTTGAAATCTCGCTGGGTGTGTCCTCCCTTAGGAGCATAAGGAAAGTGCTTTCTTGCTTTCCTGTGCCCTTTTCTCAATGGTCCTTACAGCATATCCCTAAGTGTCTAAGCCAAGGAATGGACTAACCTAGATCCACAAAGGGACTTTGGCTTCATCATCCTCTCCCTCAGCTGGTATTTGACCCCACAGCCCCATGCTGGCCTCCAGGACTTCCATAGAATTTTGTAGTGTGGTAAAAACTGAGCATGAGTTTTGAAAAGATGTATGTTTTGGAGCTGGGTACCTATACAAAGTTTCCTATGTCCTTAAGTAAACCCTCAAGGCATTTTGTTAAACCTAACACTTAGGTCAGATTTTTCATCTCTCTTCTGCCGAGTTTGTAGGCTCTCCGTTGTCCACCTGCGGCCCTCACACTTTCAGCCTTTGATACTCCACACCATTCTAATATTTTGCACTGAATGTTAATGTCTGATCATTAGTTTGATGCAGTCTTGGTGGTAACAGGGTAATCTTTGATACCCTGTTGTTGATACAGGTTCAGACATGCAGTCCCATCTACAACCAAAATGAAAGTTATTTTCACTAATAAGTGAAAATTAGAAAATAACTGATTCATTAAAAATGAAGTGATTTTCTGAAATGTGTTTCTTTAACTGAAAATTTATTTCAGGAAAGTTGATAATTAGGATGGAGTATTCCATAAAAATTAAAATGTTTTATTTAGGCCTTCTGGGAACAGGATATTTGATTCACTATTTGATTTTTTTAAATATGTTATTATACATTTTGTATCGTATAATATTCAGAGAAAAACAACAGGAGCAAAATATCGAAATTCTACTGAAATGAAGCAATTCTAATTTTATAACTAAAATATATATGTCTTAGAGAAGTTTTAATTTATAAATGATAGTCCTTTTTGGTTGCAGGAAATGCATATTGTAGAATTCCCATATAATTGATAAATTCATTCATTTTCATCTTTATTTACTTCTCTACTACTGTGCTGTGTTTTTATGGGAATTTCTATATAGCAAATAAGGCAGTCGTCCGCATTCTGTTTGGGCTAGTAGCAATTGCCACAAATAGGCAATATTTGCCAATATGCTGCTCCACTAGAAATTTTTACATTAGTGATCCCATATTGTCCGGTATTGCTGAACACATAGTGCTGCTGAGTAAGATCCAAATATAAAGTCCTATGATACCATCAGTTTCTGGGAGAATCAGTGTGTCTGAAAATATTTCGGTGGAGAGTTCTAGTAAAATTTGATAACATGACATAGCTGTCATCAATGGTGCCACTTTTTTTTTTCATGTTTATAATGCGCTTGTAGGAACTTTACTTAGAGCAGGGATATGTGTGATACTCATGTTTGAGTGTTGGTCATGTTCCATATTAAATAATCTGCTGTAATCTGCTGTAGTCATTATGGTCTTTGATGCTGAATATCGTATGAAATCTTTTGAGGGGGAAGTATTTTTGAGAAAAATACCTAAAACATATAAGAATAGCTCATTTAATTTTGAAGAGGAATAGTCTCAATCACAAGGAGCTCATATCATCATATTTCAGGGTCATTCATGACCGGAACATTAATGACATATAGGAGGATATTTATGAAATGGTGAGACTCTGGTCCTCAGTGATCCTACTTTCATGCTGGTCCTCTCACAGCCTTTGCCCCTGATTAGTGTCTTAATTATCTGTGTCCTACACTAGAAAATAAAGAAAATAAAGAGAAATCTGTGTGGAAATGCTCACATAAAATGTTAGGACTAGAGTGACTGATTCCTCGTGGAGTGATACATCAAAGATGAATGAAATAGGACCACATCCAGGTGATTAGGAAACGTGTCAGGCTTCATCTATCCTGAGTTTAATGTCTAAAAGCAAGACATTATTCTTTTAAAGACAAGGTAGAGATGTGGATTATACCTGTAGGTGATTTAGCTCATCTAGGTCTGTCACAGGTCTGAGAAATTTGACATATATGTCTAACTTTGCACGTATAATATAGAATAAAATTATTTTGGAATGGGAATAAAAATTATCATAGTGACCAGTTTAGAGGAGAAATATTTTAAGGAATGCAGGTAGTCAATATCTCCATGATGTAGCAGGATGACACAGCAGAAAGACTTCATTTTGAACTTTTCCTGCTTGTTTTACCATGGAGAATCAGCTTCTAGAAATGTGTCCTGAATAATTCTAGACGTAACGTTTATATCCATATCCCTTATCAAATCTCATGTATTTCCATCATGCAAGAACAATGTTCCTTACAACTATGTTATACCCATATTACAACAAAATATATCTCTCTCTCATGTGACAGAATATCTATGTGCCTCCCAAGCACATGCTTAAAGCATCATTGAAGTTTGGATTCTTCTGGGGTGGGATTCATCAGGTGCTGAAGATTCTTACGAAGTTGCCTGACTATGAATCAATGCTCTGTGCTTTAGCATTTGGTGTTTCTTTCACTTTGCCAAAAGTTTTTTTACTTTTTTACTTTTTGCTAGCATCAAGTGGAATTTGAAGGCTGAATTTCAATCTGAAATTGCTCATCTTCCTAAATATTTTCTCCTACAGATATTTGGCTGTGTTGTTTTGGGCGTTGGTATATGGATACGTGTTCGCAGTAATCAAGAGGTAAATGTATTCTGTCTTACCAGACCTATGTAAAATATAGAAGCTGTTATATACATTTTAGTTTCCCACACTCATTTCCACAGATTTGTTTTTGTTGAGATGATTTGTGTGAGTAAAGACTAATGCATTTTATGATTAAGATTAACAAAAATGATGGAAGTAATCAGATTATTTTAAATACAGACATGTGACTACAAGTTAAAAAGTGATTGAGATAAGAAGACAACTTTATGTATTATTTCCTGCCATGTAGCTGGTGTTGCCCTAAGTCCCAGAGATCTGTAACAGAACTGACTTCATGATGACGTTGTGACATGGGCTAAATCAGGCCATGGTGAAAGCCCTGTCATTGTGTTCTGCAGAAGAGGAGGAAGGACTCACTCTCAAATCTCGACTTCAGAGAAGCTGAAGCTGTCACGTTGTTAGTTGGCCTACTCCAGTGGTCATGTACAGTATGATGGCTCAAGTGGTACATGGGAACCACAATTTTGCGGTCTTATTGTGAGGAAATTTCTTATTCAGAAAAGCCAACATAAATGTATTCCAAATTGCTTTCCTGAAGTGACACTGAGTGCTCCATAAAAGTTATGAAATAAAGAATATGGACCAAAACTGAAAGGATTTTCGCTTGTTGGGGTTTTTTTTTGTTGTTTGTTTGTTTTTTTGCCTTATGCAAGCAAAGATCCTATTCCAAATCAATGTATGTTTTGCCTGAGTAATAACTGAACAGACCGTAACTATTTGGCTGTAGATGAATAGAGCTTTCGAAGAATAAATAACAGGAAGTACAGTCTGACTTGGAAGGGGAAAGAACAACACATTCTTCAAATTATACTTGTCTATATACCTTTGTAATTTCCATCAGAAGATAAATGTGACAACTTCCTGACATTTTTTGCTAATCTTGGCACCAGCTATATTGGAAAACAGTCTTTGAAGATTTTTCTCTATTTTAGCCTTTGGCTATAGTCAGTCCTATGGGAACTGAATAATTTGATATTTAATAATACAGAGGTATATGAATTGTTTAGTTGAATGTCCCACACATCAAAATGCAGTATTCATCTCAGAGGGTTATATTAGAGATCCTGCTTGAAAAATGAAAAAGAAAAGAAAAAAGTAATCTGTAATGGACAATATATCTTTCCAGCATATCCAGCTTAGCTCTGAGAAGTGTTCTGTCAGGAGTAGCAGCAGAGTGTGTGCCCAGCTTTATAATGACACACAGAGGTTCTATTTCTTCAACTTTAGGTTAATGTAGGAGAAATTTCAAGATAATCAATTTTGCTACTTGCAATAAAAAGCAAAGATTCATCAGCTGAAAACAACACAAAAGCTATTTTACGAACAAGAGAGGTGTATTTACCGTGTAAAGGTGACCTTCATCTTGTGCAAAGTCAAGTACACGGTGAAAGCCAGGTTCTACTGAGTTCCCCAGGAGAAAAATTAAGACTGCACAATGGATAGTTTTTTGTTTTTGTATGGCACAGAATTTTTCTTTCTTGTTTTCGGGAGTGAGAGGGTATAGATGTTTTTAGGAAGAGTTTCTTGTAGCTGATTTTTTTTCTTTCCTTTTCTTATCAGGGGTTGGATGTGAACATGACGTTTGCAGCAATTGATCTACTGATAGGAGTGGGCTGCGTCATCATGGTCCTAGGATTTCTAGGGTGCTGTGGTGCCATAAAGGAAAGCCCGTGCATGCTGCTTATGGTAGGAAGTAAAACCTTCAGCTAAACTTTTACAAAGCAGAGCTACATTTGATAGATACTATCCTTGCAAGTGCCCTTAGTTGAAGATGGGGGTATTTTTATTTAATCTTATGGTTATTTAGAATTATGAATATGAAATGTGTTTTCATTGCTTATCTTATGCGTGAGACCCTGCTAAATTCTAGTGTGTAAGAAAGGATGAGTGGCCTCATCAACAACAAGATGGAGTCCAGGGAGCATCTAGTAGTCCGCTAGCTTTTCCCTCATCCAGCTACTCAGTTCTTGCCATCCATCATTGCCCACTACCATTTCATCTCCTAAATTCCCAGCTATTCCCTCTGCTAGTCCTCGCAGAACTTCCTCTCTGTCCTTCTGCCCAACATCCCTCATCTACACGCTCCCCATCATACAGCTACTCTTACATTCACCTTGTTGTGACCACCCATGGAAGATAAGGAACACACTGCTCAAACACCCTCTTTGCTCATCCTCTGCCTCAAGAAATAACTGGAGCAGCTTTGAACCTCCGTTCGTTCTACCTCGGTGTTTACTGAAGTACATGAGAGCTTAGCCTTCCCCACCCCCAAAAAAAGAAACAAAAAAAAAGCCCAAACTCTTCATGATAAAGGATATTATATATTTTTTTCTCCCTTTGTTTTTTTTCCACTAGTTTTTTATTGGACTGCTTCTGATCTTGATTCTTCAGCTTGCAACAGGTATTTTAGCAGCAGTGTACAGACCTCAGGTACAGTATTATGCTGAATTTTCTTTGTAGTCTTCCTTGTCTTTTGTTTCTACAAAGAAAATAATATAATATTTTTACTTACAGATTTCAACAGCCTTTAGCTTGATTGTCACGGCCAATATCGATCTATTGCAAAGCTCCACTGAAGAAGGAAAAGTATATCAAGAGAATTTTCGGATGTTTGAGAGAGAGGTAATTAAAATGTATCAAAGAGTTGTTTCTATCCATCCACTCTTTAGCATTTGCTCATGCTTTAACTTATGGCTACTCTGACAAAGGTTGAGATTTAATTCCTGGCCATAGGGAAGAAGCTGACTTAAATAGAAGTTAAAACACTACACAAGGTATTTCTGGTCATTTTTACATGGCTTTGGCTTTCCGTAATGGTTTTTGCACAAAGGGATTTGTGAAAAAAGTGAGGCAAGGACACACAACAGGCAGTGAATCTACTGATGTAGATTTTGTTGTGCCCTTTTCTCTATTATATACAGAGAGGATGGTATTTTCTGTAACCCACGCTGGGACTGTCTGAAAGATTAGTTCTAGAGGAAATAGCTTCATGATCTGGATATCTGCATGTTTGAGGGTCGTTTCCTTGTGTAGTCTAAGCATCTCCATGGTCTCAGAACAATTATCTGTTTTGGAGACTTACGCAATTGTAGAGAGGTTTGACGAAAGATCTTTCTATTTGTCTGTATGCCTGTGTAGCGCTATTTTATCAGCTTGTGTGGCAACTCCAAATATGTTTCTTATATATTTATGCAATAACAAAAAATGCACAGGATGATGTGTTAAACATCTGGGTGGTTAATTTGTAACACATATTTGAATTCTAGAGTAGATGATGAAAAGCCTTTAAAGACAGCGCAAGCTAACAAAATCGGAAGGCTTTACATATCCATTCTCCCTAAATCAGTTTGCCAAGTTCAAACTTCACACCACCTGAAACTCCATAATTCTGCATTAGTGCTTATAAATTCCTCCGTGAAAAGATATAACTCTCTTAAAACAAACACCACAACCAAAACAAAGATCCCCTTACATTGGGAAGTGGCTGTAATACGTTCCCAGTTCCTTCTTGATGCTCAGGACATTGGCAGTAACACTATAGAGCTCACAGGACCTGCACTGCGTGCCTGTGGGGTTTGGGAGCCCCACAACTGCCATTGGACCTCCGCAAACTCTGCATGTGTTTGTATTTGCTTTTCATGATTCTTAGACACCGTCGGTCTAGCAGCCTTACTGCAGGCCACTAGAGAAATTTGTGCATATGTTAGAGGAAGGATAATTTTAAGGCTTGTAATTCTCTGTGGAATGTGATAGACCAAATGTGCAAGTTCAAACAGCTCTCAGGAACCAAGGAATTGGACTTTGCATCTCAGCCATAAATCTACTGATTTTTATGAGACTGTTGTGTAATTCCAGGGCTGCCACTCTTGCACAGCTATGGCTAGGCTAGTCAAAGGTATACCTAGTATGAAGTATAGGCTCTGTTCTAGCCATTTTCACCTATAAGGTGTGTCTTGCTTAAGCTATCTGTAGCAAGCAGTTTTCTCCAGGGTGGACTGAGGTACTGATTTTACTCTCCATTTCCAAACTCTGTGTAGGTCCCCTCAGAGCTTCAGAAAGATGAACCTATGTAAGAAATGTTTAAAGATTTTGACTGCAGAAGTTTTAAGTGTCCAAAGCTCCCTGCTTTCTCAGATCACGTTCACATACAGAAACAGGCATCTGCCTCAGTTTGGTCTAGAGATGTTCAGTTCTTCTAATGTCTGAAATGTCTCAACAGTATTTCCTGATCTCTGGAATTTTTTTCCAACTCAAATGTGAGATAAGAAGATGGAATGTAGAGCAGTTCGTTTCAGTCGCATTGTTGATATTTCTTTTCAGTAGGATTTGAAAGATGGAGTTACTTATCACCTACTGAAATTAACCTTCTTATTCTATAACAAATTATCTTCAATCCACTGTTGACATGGTAACAGGCATTTTTATAAGGCCTTTATTAATTATATTTCTAAACAAAAGGTCATAAAATTTTAACGAGCTCTGCTCCTTTCTTTCCTAGTCTGAGTTCGTCACTTCGCAGGTCCTTAAGGAGAGGGTAACCCAAAGCCGGGTGGCTGTGGCTCCCCGGAGGGCTCACATCCCCATGGAGTGGAAGCTGCCTCTGCATCTGGTTGCTTCAGGAACAAGGAAAGCTTTGGGGATGCATTTCGTGTAGAATATTTGCTTGCTACAAAGTAATAGAATGCCGTGTTTTACTGCTTAAGAAGGGGATTTGTACAAAGGAGACAATGTACAAATCGGTTTCCCCTGTGCTTCTATCTGTTCTGACCTCCCTCACCTGCAGGAAACCAGTGCCATCCTCACCCTCTGTATCACACAGGGCCTACCCTTGAATCTCTCTTGCTGTGAACTTTGATGGAGAGGCTTAAAGGATACCTATACTTTTAGAGGCTGCTGGTGTGAAAGGAAAGGAAGCAAGAAATCAATATTTGAGTGACTTATATTACTTCTGTTCTCCTTCCTCATTCTTCCTCCACCCTAGTCCCCTTCTGAGCTAGCTTGTTTCTTCTGACATAATAAGCAGTTCCCTGGAGGGATGAGTGAAAGGTGTGCGAAATGAAAAAGCCCATAATTACTATATTAATTTTTAAATAGACTGAAATTGCTTTTATTATGTCCCATGGCTTTCCTTTTATACAAAGCAACATTTCCAGCTGCCTTTTAAAAGAAGGAGGACCACAAACCCAAGTCTGCACATCTGAGCTTTAGTGGTTTGAATAAAGTAGAACCTGAAATGAAACTGCACCTGGTTTAGGTTTCACAAACCCCAAATGGACCCCCGACCTCCTCTATCCATTTATTATTTAAAGGGTAAACTATCATTCAAGGTGGTTATTTTTCTGGATTTCACAGTTTCGTGTGCCTGTGATTTGGTATAGATGTTACTAACCACATGCAGGCATAACCTGCAGAGACGCTGTACAGTCACCATTCTGATAACTGGTATAGGAATTGAAAGGGTGAGACAGGCATCAAATTGGGAAAATATCCACACCGGGAAAAAATGAAAGGACAGTTTATTCTCCTTTTGTTTTCCTCAATACTACCCTCCCCTCACTTCCAGTCACCACGTTTTCTCATCGTCCTGTTTCCTCCTTGCAGTATCAGTGCTGTGGCTTGCTGAAGGGGCCAGAAGACTGGGGAAGTAATTTTGATGTTTCTATTAATAACTATAAAGCCTGTGAATGTGCAGTAGAGAACCAATCAACAGACCTCTGCACTATTTATCAAGGCAGATCCATTTATAAAGCGGTAAGAAATGTCCTATTCTTCTTTCCAAATACAATGTCCTATTCTTCTTTCCAAAAAAGGTTTTAACCCAAGGTTGTCTTTAGGAGCAAGCACAACCAGCAACTTCAAAAATGAAGTAATTAAATACAAGACCTTTGATTTTTGATATTCTTCCCTAAAAAAATATCCACACTCATTTTGCAGAATATGCTGGAAAGAAACCATACATAATGTAAGCATCCTGGCAGCATACTCAAAGTGTAATTTCCTACAACTGCGACCTTTTGCAAAGCTTGTGATAATTAACATAACAATAAGGCAAATTGTGTGCTAAAAGACAACAATGACAGAGACAATGACAGAGTACTCAAAAACTGATGGGGAGGCAGCAGAGATCTCAATTAATTAATTTCAAAAATTATCTGTATTCACATATGGAAATTTGAACTCCATGCATGGAAATAAAAAAAAAAGCCATAAAAAAGTGGAAACTAGAGCAAAATAGCTGTGTGTTTTTTTGAATGCTAGTAGTGTGAAGTATACCAATCTCTGCATCTAGTACAAAACAGATTTAAGCAAATGTCCAAAATAGGTTGTATGCACAGCTTGGCCCATCAGGCCCTGCCTGCACACTAATTTCCTCCCTGCATAGTCTCATGGTAGCAAATACTGCTTTAAAGCAAGGAAATAGCCTGGTTAAGAAGAGGGTGCCAGAACCAATCTGAAAGTAAGTTGTACACAAAGAGGCTATTTTGAACACATTTTTAATGTCTTTTTGGCCTCAGACAAGTCCTCAAAGGACACATGAGAAACCATCAGAGAAATTACTGCAGGTGCACGATAGGTATGGCTCACATAAACTTACATTCACAATTCTTGGTGGTGTTAGATGTTAGTGAAGGCAGGCAGATTTTTGATGCAGGAAAAATGATTTGAAACACAGATCAGTTTTCAATCAACTTAAATAAAAAGCTTTCTAGAAAGACTATAGGGAAAGAACCAAGGTGTTTGCTGTGAAGAAGTAAATATGGTAAAAGAATATAATTATACATTGATTTGGGGGAAAGGCAGATGTAGTGTTGGAAACATTTCTGTGGTTTTGATGAATTTAAGCCACACTTGGCTTTCCTACAGTTTGCAAAAGGAATATTGTCAATGCCTGCAGAAGACATAGTCATTACCGGAACAGATGTATGCGTTTATTAAAAAGGAGAGTAGCTCTGCATACAACTTCAGATCTAATTACTTGCTCCTTCCCAGCTCCAGATCATGAACACCAAACACTTGTCAAAATTAATAATTAAGCCTGATTTCAGATGCAAGTATTGAGATAACTCTGATTCTAATAATAGGCTGGATTAGAGGTCTCAAATGTAAAGATCAGCTTAGTGGGAAATCAAAGTTTCCTTTCAGATCTGATTTTTACTGCATGTGCCATTTCCTAGTAATGAAAGATTGCTAAATCAAAGTAAGAATAAATGCTTCTTTTCCTGTCAACTAAAAATTATGCAAACATTTAGCATTATAGCTTAACATTTGAATTTATATCTTTCTATGTTCAGCTACTAAATTCATGTTATATTTGGGAAGGCAAAAAAGTAGATAGCTGTTTCAGAGCACAAGGTGTATATAGCAATATTCTTTGTGTTCATTAGCAACAAGACAGATGCATTTCCTTAAAGAGAGAGGATAGAGTGATTTTAGAGAATATATTTATAATAATCTTAGGATAATAATGATATTTACCTCTAATTAATTGTTTTATATTATTTTTCAGCATTGTGGAGATAAACTAATCAGCATCCTTGAAGACAACATGACCTTAATTATGGGATTAACATTTGGAGTGGCAGTTATTGAGGTACCAGTATTTACTATTAAAATGTTCAGTATTTTACAAACGATAGTTTCCACTTCAAAATGCACTAGGAATGGGACTAATACACCTGGCTTTCTCAGTTCATAGACAAGGGAAAATAACCTCTTACTTCATCCACAACCATACTGTTATTTCATATAAACCAATATGGCTTCAAAGCTGAGAACTTCAGGTGATAGCAGACCAGCCTTCTGCCTGTATGCTTATATCACAGGGCACTTTTCCTCCAAACATTTGACAGTGTTAGCGCCAAAGTGAGAGTAAGCTCTGAGGATGGAGCAGTGTTATAGATTCTAGTCCCCAAAATACGTGAAGCAGAATGGCTGATCTTTTCTTCCCCACCCATGCAACTTTCTCATCCAAAGATCCAAAGTTCTGGAAGGCTGCCTTACCAAAGGACCTGACTGTCCATCTTCTTGCAACTTGCTCTTGTTGCTAGGTGGAGCCTGAAGCCCATTGTCTTCTATTTCAATTTGGTCATAGTTGGGCTTAGACCAAAGTTCATTAAAGTCAAAAGAAAATCTTCCTAATGGCTTCTTCAAATCTTGACTGATGTCTTGGATGTGCCCTTGTTAAGAATGCAGTTCACTGTCTCAATTCTGCATAAACTGGTTCTCTTCTCTTTTTTTTCCGAAAACTCACTCATCTTCCAGGAGAAATCCATAGTATAGCTAAGCATGCCTGCTTTAGACTGACTTTATGGACATGGATGCATTAAGCTTGGGTACCTGTGTTCTTTTACAGCCCTCATTGTATACCATATGGAGTATGTCCCTCATGTTATAAAAACACCACTCTATCAGGTGGCTGTATAGCCCCTTCATTATTTTGAGGGAAAGGGAAAGGGAAAGGGAAAGGAAAGGAAAGGAAAGGAAAGGAGAGGAAAGGAAAGGAAAGGAAAGGAAAGGAGAGGAAAGGAAAGGAAAGGAAAGGAAAGGAGAGGAAAGGAAAGGAAAGGAAAGGAAAGGAGAGGAAAGGAAAGGAAAGGAAAGGAAAGGAGAGGAAAGGAAAGGAAAGGAAAGGAAAGGAGAGGAAAGGAAAGGAAAGGAAAGGAATATTCTTTAAAAATCCCTATATTTACAGAAGACTAGTATGTGAGCTCTTTCCTTTACTTGCTTCCTCATGCACTGAAAAATAATATGCAAAATTTTCCCAAGGAGAAGAGGAAAGCAGTGTAGTTTTCCAACCAGCTTCTTGATAAACGATAAGTTTTGTCATTCAAAGAGAAAATGGCAAAGAAACTGGGGGTTTCATCATGTTACTTTCCTCCTTCATTTTTTCCTGTTTTTCACTACTTCTTTGTGGTTTCTGCCCCCTATCCTCCCCTCCCTCCCCCCAACAAGTGGATGTTTGAGGTAAAGGCAGAATGACGAGGATCATTGTACAGAGTTCAATCTGCCCAATGTCAGGCAGAAAACTTCTTAACGTCATTGGCAGCAGATTGTTACTCGTGTTGTAAGAGTGGGCAAGAGCCCCAACTCAAAAAAAAAAAGCAAAAACATTTCCAGGAAAATAACAGTAAGCAGGGAAGAGTTATGCAGCTGCAGCACTCTGAGATAACATGCCATTAATTTTTTATTTGGCATCAGCTTAATGTTATTTAAGGTAGTGTATATGTGTGTGTGAGGGTCAGACCTCCTGTTTATGTAAAATTATGGGGAAAAATACACACCAATATTAAAAGATGCCCTTTAAAAACATAAGAGAATCTCTATCCAGGAAGTAAATTGCAGGTCACTTCAGTGATTGCAGTTACACAAGTTTTATCCTTTAGTTCACTAGCCATCGTTCTTCGCTATTTTCTAGTTGGCAGCTTCTGTGGTGGCTGCTTCTCCCAGACATAGCAGGGTTAGAAAACAAAATGAATAAACAATATGATAAGAACTTAAGCTACTACAAATATTTAGCAGGCAAATTACACCCTCTAAAGATGTACCCCTTCCAAAGATAGATTAACATATCTATCTCACATCTCAGGTAACTGAAGATTAAAGGCTACTTGCTTAACCATATCTCTCCTTTGGAAAAAGAAAAATGAGGGAAGGGAAGGGAAGGGAAGGGAAGGGAAGGGAAGGGAAGGGAAGGACAAGGAAAAGGCTTCCCTAGCACTCCCCCTCTGCCTGCTGTTTTTTTTTTCACTTGTGGATTGTCAATGATTTTAGCTAACTTTATCAGTGGAAATAATTTTAAGAAAAATGGTCCAGTTTCACTTGGGTACAAGTGAAAATGCAGGCTTGGTAGAGGAGCTGTGATGGCTTATTCCAGCTGTGAGATAACTCATTGTCTTCCTTCTCTCCCATCTGTTCTGATGTTCTCCACTGCTTCTAACTTGAGTAAATGAAATAGCCTGGTGCACATATCTTCCTAAATGTCGATTGGGTACTTTCCAATTTTTGTGTAACACCTTCACAGACTGATTAGTTTCAAATCAGAAGGAAGCTCTCTGATCTTCTGATATTACTAGCTCTCTGTCACAGCCTATGGCGTTTCCTCCAGTAATTCTCACTACAGGGATGATCCTACTGAACTTTGTAATTCAAATAATAGCTTTTTGTGTGTGTGTGTGGACTCAGTGTTTCCATGCCAGTTATCTTATTGATAAATGAAAAACTGTTTCAAGAGCATTTGTCACTCAGTGATGGGTTATGCACATATATGTATCTGCTTGTGCATGTATAAAAATGCATGCCTGTGTGCATACGTTTACAAAGAAGACAGTGATAGCCAAAAAAATTCAAAGGCAATGGCATTGAACATGCAATGAAATCATAAAATTCCCCAAACTTCTTAGAAAATAAAAGATTGAACTTTTGTCAAAGTTGCTTGAACTTCTACTTACTTAAGTAGAATGCTTACTCTCATATGCTTCATTGGAGCTAACAATTGAATTAAATTAAAAAAAAACACACACAGAATTTTAGGATTGCCTATCTACGGGGTATTTATTTTTTAAAGAAATGAAATTTTTCTATCTGCAATCTTACCTGTGATACATATTGATTTCATTAAAATGGCAATATTATACACTCATGTTCTTTAAGAATTATATTGGAAAAGATCTTCTGCTTAGCAGATTTAGCCTGCATGTATATCCAAGACATTTGCAAACAAAATGTTCTCACTGTGTATCAGTTGTATCCTGGGATTTCCAGAACTGCCAAGTAATACCAGAAATGTCTTTGTTTTCCAGATTCTTGCTTTGGTGTTTTCTATGAGCCTGTACTGCCAGATCAAGAGAAAATGAAACTGTGGAAGTGTCAGAACGATGTCACCAGCCAAATCAAAACTTTTATAGATAGAGGGATATTTGACTTGGCACTTTCAGATAAATACATGCATGTCCCAGACAGCTGTTCTGATGAAAACAGCAGCCCTTGTGCACACAGATACTTCACATATTGCAAAACGACCTCCTTATAAATCATAAGACTTTATGAAGTGAATGTGAATCTTTATTTGCAATAAATGCCTTTGTTTATGTTTCTGATGAGATTATTTTGTCTAAAGATAGCATTTAAGTCATGTTAAGATTTTGAGTTTACCGTACAATGTGTCTGCATGGGTGTTACACCACTCATAGCAGAGTTATCTTAACAGCTGTAGATGATACTGATTGGTTTGGGGAATCACATAATTCCAGGCAGCTTTCCCGGTGGGGGAGGGTTTTCCATTACTCTTGCCAAGGGTCACTTCTATATGGCGTTATGGACAGGGTTTGGTGTGTGTGAGAAGCAAAGGTACTAATATCTCTGACCCTAATCCAGGCCCCAGCCCCAGCCTTGGCTCATGGGCACCAACCCAGCCCAGACGTGGCCCACACAGTGAGAATTGTTTTTTTTTAATTATCTTAAAAGTTTTCCTTGAGAGGACAACTTTTCCATCCAGATTGGGTTAATGTAAAATTCAGCTGCAGCAATCTCTTAAGACGCATTCAGAAGGAAGGTTCTGCCCCAGCCTCCTACTCTTTCTCTACGTTCTTTAGACCATTTGGCCAAATAATGAGAGCTGTTTTCAGAAATTCATGCCTCCTATGAAAGTTTTCTAACTACCAAACAGTTCTGGCACTTTCTCTTCACCCTGCTGAACCTGGGAGACTTTGCCCAAAGAATTTAACCTTCTTGAATCAGAGAAAAACTTGACTCCATAGCCCAGCCATTAGGGTACTCACTTGGTAGGAAGGAGGGGATGCCGGGTTCTGACGCCTGTTCCCCCGGCTGTTTTTGTTGTGTATGTTACTCATGACTGTAAATCCTTCAGGCAATGATGGGAACTGACCTTGAATCCCCCCGACTGTGGGATGGCAGCTTGATTCCTGGATTATCACTACAGAAAAAAATTGTGAATGAAAGAAAAAATACCTTAAGAATTGCATCTTCCTCAACTTCTTCCTTCTCATGAGAGAGAATACTCTCTTCTCTGATTATAGTATCCATAGGGCCTCCTATAGAGATAGTTCAGAGCTGTGAAAACCTGTTGGACGGACATGAAGCGGAAATCGCAGCTCAGCTTTGTTTCCAGCAGTGGTTAGCTTCAGGCAATTGCAGACTTTCAGGCAATTGTGATAAGCTTTGATACTAGGTGGGCACAGTGGCAGGTGAGCTGCCTTGGACACCAGTCTTGCCCTGTACATTCCTCTGAAGGAGACAGATGCATAAAATAAGTTTTGGATGTTCTGGTTTTGGCAGTCCACAACCGTTACTGGATACTTCATTTTTTTGCAAAAGAATAATGACACATTTGACTTTTTCACTGAAACAATTGTGTCATTAATATCAACAGCAGCAAGTTCATTGTCTTCAGTGAGGGACTTTGAGACAGTAGTTTTTCTGGAGCTAAGGTGAATAGATCTTCTGTTTAATTTGGAGTTTTTTCTTTATTTTCGAATGCTCTTAGGAATAAGAAGTACTATGATTATAAACTCCCACAACTCTTTAAATATGACTGAACCAATAAAGCCATTTAGAAGATTACTAACTTCTTGAAGAAGTGACTTTGCCCCTGAAACATGTCTGGTACCTTTAACATTATACAGCTTCTATATATGTAATATTCTGCAGCCTCCTGATGTGCTTTCACTTTTCTATGGAAACAGTGAAATAGCAAGGGTGACCACTGTAGCATACAGCAGAGAGAAATCTGTCTGGAAAAGGATTCAGAAGGCTGTATGTGCATCTCAACCATGTAGAAATTCATGTCTGAGCTATAAGCAATGCAAAGAAATAAGCAAATCTAGGATGAGAATCATCTAATTCTAATATAGATGTCCAAAAATGACTTTGCATTGAAGATATGTACAGTTAGGGTGCATTAATCCTCCCCTATAAGACTTCACTTGTTAAAATCAACAGAAGCAACAAGCAGTCAGGAAAGAGCATTAGTGCTATATTCCTGAAGGATGCCTTGATTACTCATTGATTCACTGACTTTTTCAATGAGCCATAATCCAGTCTGCTAGGAAATGAGCCTACTTGCTCGCCAGGATGGTGCGATGAGATTCTTCTGCTGTGCTGGAATATCCCTGTTGAAGCCACAGTGGTATAATAGAGATTCCAGCACCATCAAAACAACTCCTTCAGGGATTCCCTTTGATATTCTTATCAGACAGAACTTTGCATTAACAATTGACTCAGAAGTAACAATCGGAGATTTTTTTGAGCCCACATCCACCTTTTAATCATGATGTCTGGAGTCATTAAAATGGAATTTGACAATAAATCCTCAATGGAACAATAAAACTTGAGGTTTTTTTTCTTTGAGAGGGGAGGTTAAAGTTGTTTTTGCTTTTGCACAGCAATGTTTTCTCAGTGTTACTCAATAAAATCAAGCATACAAGAGGAAAGACACATTTCCAAAACCTTTGCCCTTTGGAATAGTAAATGGACAAAACATATAGCATTATAATTTTAAAAAACATAAGAAAAGAATGATAGAAAAGAGGCATAAGTCCCTGCCTTTTTTAGAGGAGATGAATCCCAACTAAAACCAATGTCTATTTAATGCAATCTGGTGATTCATCATGCCAAAGACAAAAAACTATTTAATGGCAACTGATCAGATACCACACCTGTGTCAAACTATCCCCAGAGAATAATTTATTACATCACTTAAGGGACTTTTGGGGAACGTGTTGTTCTCAGAAAGGATTACATTTGGGGAAAAATACAGCATGAATAGAAAAAGTTACAGTTTATGGTACGATGTGAGTCAGTAAAGCAATGTCAGGAATGCCATAAACATGGAACAGAACATTAATAGGTCCATTGCTGGAAAGAAAATCAACAACAAAGAAAAAGGCAGAGAAAGGTGGACAGACAAAAGGAAATCTAGTTTTGAAAATGAATGAAGAATCAAGCAAAACAAGGAAGATCATTACAAAGAAAATCAAATAAGAATATTGAACTTGTCAAAATCTGATGGTATGTTGCACACAGCTCAGTGTGAGGAGCATTTGGGCACTGATGCACATTTGTGCCCAATCTGTCATGTTGCGAGCTAGTTCAGCCTGTTCTTTGAGCAGTGTCAAATATCCCCCAAATTCAACAGGCTGTCATAGCCTCTAAGAAGCTGCTGTACAAGAGGGGTTCATGAGAGCACAGTCTGGCAACCAGAACTGACCTGAGAGACAGCTCTGCCAGCTGTGTAAACTCCAGCAACGCTGTTGGCGTTTACCTGAGGAACTGGAACCACTGGGTTTCCATCTGGGAAGGATCGTAGGGCACTACAAATCTGGCCCAAGTATTTTTAGAGACAGGATTAAAAAAGGCAGCAGAGTTTATTTTTAAATTAATATGGGGGATTATCAGTTTAAATTTTGAGAGAGGATTGAAACCACAAAATTGAAAGCTGAATCCCTGGCTCTGCTATAAGACCTGTCCTGACTGGTCTGCCAAAGGTTTTCTGGCATGGGAGAAAAGTCACCCTACTTAGTTTGATTTAGGCTGGATTCAGCTCTCTCCAGTCTAGGGGATATTTGACTTTGAGCTGTTTGGTCAGCCAATTACAGAGCAAATACCCAACCTGGCTGTGGGGCCAAAACTGAAAACTACCCCTGCAAAGGTTCTGGCTGTGAAGCCTGACGAAAAGCTGTTCTGCCAGGAGGGACAGGGCTGTCCCAATCTGGAAATTTTACCCCAGGATTTCATGCAGGAACCAAAAGGAGGCTTGGATCTCTCCTGACGTTATCCATGGCAGTTTGCTTACTCACTGTAATTAAATATCAAGAGATATTTAATAAAACTGGCAAGTTTTATTTCCATCTCATCAACTGCAATATTCTCATCCTTTTACTGAAAGGCTCTCTTTTTTTGCGCAGTGGTTTGGATTAAATTGCTTTTTGTTCTTTTTGAGTTGTTCTCTATTGAACGGAAAGCTGACCCTTGGTTTATTCTGAAAAACGCTGAGCTTGTTTGGATTTCTCTGAAAGGTAGAGGGGTGATGTCATTCAGCACTTGGTAGGATTGAATCCTTTATCTATCTGAACTTTAATAGTGTGGAGAATGGGAATGGGAAAATCATGCTTCTCCCTCTCTTTCTCAAATCCACTCACACATTCTTTTTCCTCACAGAGAGAAACAAGTCTTCACAGCAATATCCATTTACCCTTACATTTTATAAAAATTTCTAAAGCAGCCCAGAATCCTTTAAAAGACAGGAACCAGAGAAGAGCAAAAGGTGTGAAGGGGTAATGGGCAAGAGAGGACGTCAAGCAGGAAAAGGGGTAAGAAAGATGTAATATTCTTCCTTCACAAGCTGTGAGGAGCTCAGGTATTTCATCAGAGAATCTTCAATTTCTTCACCTACGTCCACCAGTGCAAGGTTGGAAAAGACTATTAGGTCCAATTTCACACATCTGAGGTAAGCAAACGTTCTCACAAGTACAAGATCATGCAGGAATTTTTTTTTTTTGCCACCAGGCACTGAGTTTGGGCAAATGCAGTACACCCAGGCTCTTATCCACATGTTCTCTCAGCCCAGCCTCACCAAACAGTCTCAAAACACTTTAGCCTGCCACTCATTTACACTGGAATTCCATCATCTTGTAAATATAAGGATGATAAGTACTGGAGAAGGTTGTAGGGATTGAATTAAAAAGATCAAAGTGTCACAGTCTTCAAACCTGCAATTAAACGAATACAAAGTGACTATTTCTAAAACTGCCTTTTGGGGATATTTGGTCTCTGAAAGATTTGTCAGGATTGCTAAAACCAGGTTGGTATATGGATATTGACCATTTTGTTGCTATAATGCATTTTCTTGCTTAGCTTTTGGATGAACATATTGTTTCACTACATAACATGTTTCCAAAACTCCATTTCATTATATTCATGAACTGAAGCAGCAACTACATTCTGAACCATTAAAGTCGTCGTTTTTCAATTTGGCATTGATTTCATTGATATTTCAAATAAAATCAAACCAGGAAAGATTTTCTGAATACTTGATTTTGCTTGGAATGAGAAAGAAGTTGAATGTACTTACCATTGTCTTCATAAACAAAAAAAAAAGAACTCTAGACCACTATTAAGAAGTGAAGCCATGGAAATGAGTATTGGCTATTTGTGAGGAGATCCATTCTTAATTTTTATTCCTTGCCTGGACAAGTGTCTGTGGTTGTGAATAATTTTCCGAGGGATACAATCTGTTTTCAACTACAGAATTCACTTTATGTTGAGACTCTCTGACAAAGGCTTAAAATTCTGGCTTTCAAGAGAAGCACTAACTTAGGAACATGTGAAACGAAGAAAATGACCAAAGTAATGGAGTAGACACCAACGAGTATTCCGTTACGAGTACTCCATTACCAAGTGGGAATCCAATTGCAACCACTTTTCCCTGTGCTGTAACAAAAGAGCCATAAGCATACGGCACTGATACTTGCACTGCTATGGTTTCATATATAAAGGCAGACAATCAGAGAGATCCTGTGGCAATGGGGCTCAAAACACGAGAGAAGGAAGTGGATGGGAACGGTGTAACTGATTGCAACTGGGAGAGGAATGTAGGAAGCTGGAATGGAAACTGCACGCGCTGCCATGCGACCAGAGTGTCAGGACAGAAGCTTAGAACCTAATCTGATGGGAAGCGTGATGGACCCCTGGGCCTCTTGCAAACAGATCAAGGTCTGGAGTGTTTGTCAGCACAGATGAGAAATTACAGACTACTGCAGAGAACAGAGTGTGCTGAAAGCGGAAGGAAATGAGGGCTTGTTTTATAGTGGCTGGGTTTCAGAAATGTCCTCTGTGCTAAGAGACCTTCCAGACTCTGAAAGAGTTTGTCACATTAAGTACAGGAAATTGTCTGTCAGATACTGTTTTGGGTATTGTGATTGTGGTACAGAGGATCCAGATGTGCTATCTCTGACATGCTTAATACCACAGCACAAACACTGATGATGGATTATCTTCTCCCCATGATTTCAGATTCTGCTCTAGTTCTACACATAGACCCCTATTGTCACTTGGAGGGCTTTTCTATTATCATCCTTTGGGGATTACTATCTCTCAGTCTTTCATCAGGAAAAAGGATTTTTGAGCCTGGAGTTTACAACGTAGCTAACTCGTGCCTACATACAAACATACATATACATATACAAGAAATATACAAATCGTCTAAGAAAAAAGAAATACTAGTAGCTTTAGGATAGGAAATACATTACAGATATGAAAAGTTGTGGACAAAAGACTTCAAGAACTTTTTTTTTGAGAGCTGAAATTGGCTCTACTTCAAATATTCTCAAAGGACTAATTCTTTGGATGGCAGCGGCTGCAAGTTGATTTTAATAATGCACGGCTCTAACTGTAATAACCATAACAAAGTTATGCAAAAGGAACAACTGCCCTGAATTTCATGCTGGTATGGAGACTTTTGTGAGCAGGTGGAATTTGTTTTATATCTTCCAAGAGGGACACTTGACATATTTCCAGTCATATGGCAGCCATTCCTGATGTTTAAAAGTATAGATTGTACAGGTGGTATAAACTTTCTGTGCTTGCAAATTCACTGTTTGAATTTATACATGCTCTCTGACGGCTATTACTCTAAGTTATATTGGAATACAAATGAGTTAGAGAGCCAGGGACTGTGTAGGCAGAAACCAGAAATATGTACAAGAGATGAAAAAAGGAACAAATGTTGATGTTTATTCAAGAAAGGCAAGCCACCGGCTTCAATATTTAGCCAATATTTCACAGAGGAACATAATTCATTTACTGTGACCTATTATGTAACATCATATCACAAACATGCAAATGTCTCCAAAGCACAAAATATAAAGAACTTCTCTGAGCTGTTCTGAACTTCAGAAGATCTATATATCACGTTAAGATCAGATAAAGTAAGTGGAATTCAGTCGCCTAATTGCATTTATTGCCCTTTAGGCCACTGAGGTCTTATGTTTGAGCTGCAGCTGCTGCTTCCAGAGACCACAAGTATCCTCTGGGCCTATGTCACATCTGGCAGCACCATGCAAGTTTCTTGGTCACCTGAGGAGATCTAAAATGAGACAACTACTTTCAGACATCTGATTTATTCTCTTGGTTTTCAGAAAACAGTTTGTCTCAACTATACCTCTACTGCTATTTAGGTTATCCTGACAGCCAGGCTGCTTGGAGGAAAAAGTTCTAAGTCTAGAAGAGCTTGGTTTATGCTGGCAATAGGATAGTTGTGTCTAAACTCTGCTTGATATCCAGAGAATGTACTTATAGGAATGCTAATGGAGCTATGCTGGCTCATGCTGCCCTGGAAAGGAGGACAATATATTGCCTATGGTGTGCAACAGCTGACCAAGCTCTGAGCCTGAGAAACACACAAAAGTGCTCTCGAGGAACTTGCGAACACAGTGACTGGTTCACAGGAAGATGTGCCAGGAAATCAGCAAAGCCCTAGGCATTTTTTGGGTGAATTAATTTGGTGGACAGCAGACAGACAGGGAAGGCTTCCAGGAAAGGAACAACAGAAAAATGATAAAGCTGCGAAGTGCAGCTCAGTTGCAAAGTACAGTTTCCATGCTGGGGCTTCTTCATGGACTTTGGAGCAAAATTATGTTGTCATGGGAAATGTTGGGCTATTTGAAAACTGGGAGACAGAGGGAAGCAAGGCAACACAGGATGCAGATGCTAACAGTGATGGGTTGTCCTGAGCCTCTCCTATATGGCAAGGATGGCTCTCCTCCATTAGAGCTGTAGGACACTTGGAAAATCCACGGCCCCAGATTTCTATTTTCCTTTGGCTCTTTCTAGTACGTCTCTCGCCTATATCTTGAATGAGGTATGTGTCTTGCTGTTCTAACCCGTGCAGTGGTGTTTCTACACCCATCACAGGGCTCAGAAGGTCACCTGCAGCCTACAGCGGGAGAGACGTTAACATGGATACACTACCATGAGGGCCAGGTGCACTGAAAGATGTGCCAAGTCATCGCTGGAGACACAGGCTGCCCTGTGTGCCAACAGCCCGCTGCCAATCACAAACACAGTCCAGACACACTTAGAGGCTTAGTGTCTGCATGCAGCCAACAACTATCTATATCCGACCTACTGGAGTCTGTATTAGTACTGCACACGGAAATGAAGCTTCCGCAGTTGCCTTACGCTTTGTTATTTTGACTTGTCCATATGTCTTTGCAAATGGTAGAGGGCAGAACTAAAGCTAAAGGGCAGGTGTGATGGTAGGAGAGAAGATGGATTTACAGAATGACAAAGAACTAACAAGACAGCTGTGGGGACTGAGAATTGGTCAGACGGCCTTCAGCTGGTCTGAGAGCCAAAACTTTCTCAGGCTACTACATCCTTGAAACCATCTGGAAAGACACAGACTGCAGCAAATAAACAACTTAAAGAACGTGAAGATGTGGAAGTTGTCAATGAAGAAGAACTGAGTGGAACAGCGAATCAGGAATCACCGTGCAACCATGATGAGGATGAAGAGTATATAAGATGGACTCAGCGGGGAGGGAATTGCGCACGTATGCGCACGCACGAGCGTGGGGTCTGAAGTGCTGTGCCTACTTGATCAATAAAAGCTTACATACAGCATGCATCCTGGGCCGTCCCGACTTCGTTGCGGAGCAAGCAACAGACAGTAGCATCAATTTGCAGATTCTTCAGCCATTAGTTCCATCTTCTTCGGAAGCTGAAGAATTCTGCAAAGGATGGTCCCTTGTTAATTTTAATCACTTAAGCTGTTAAAACTGTAAGCATCTGTTTCTTAGGAAAGTGTCTGTTTTTCAAACAAAAATTTAAGAGTGTCAGTCTGGCAGCATTCACAGGCAGGAATCCCTGTGCAAACAGATTCAGTGGATTTGTACAAGCTCACAGCAGTAACAAATAATGCCACATCACCGTCTTATGAAAGGGAGAAGCTATTTGTTCTGTTCACCCCGATTTAGACTAAGGAATCCTTGGGAATCGAAAAAAGTGAATTAGTGTTTACAGTGACAATCCTGCACCATTTGTGGAATAATAATGTTTTCTTTTGCGCAGAAAATCTTATTCACCCAAGAGACAAACTGGGGCCAAATCCTCATCTGATGTCAATCAGCACGATTCCTTTGCCATTAGCATGGCTCCAGCGTGTTCAGTGAAGCAACACCATCTTACAGCTGCTGAGGGCTTTGGCCTTCTCTCTCCCAGCTCAAAGAAATGAAGTTGCCTTCCAAGTCTTCTGACTGAAGCTGTGTGAAGTTTAAAACTCGTTGCAAAAAGCCTGTACGGGTATGTTTTCCCTTTCTGTTTCACATGATTTTGCTCATCCATCATAGGAGTTCAATGGAATATGTCTAACTTTCACTAAGCCATGGAAAACCCAAAAACATTTATGCCAGAGTCCCACTTCGCTGAAAAAAATAAACACGCACCTAGGTTAAATTTACTTCACAGAAATGATTTCTTTCTCTACCTTTTTTTCAGGAGTTTTGTACCTTTCTTCCTGAGCTCATTATGTTTTGCGGTTATTTTGCACTGTGTGCACTGTGTGCAACGGCACTGCCAGCGCGGGAAACCCCTTGCTGTGTATCCAAAGCAGCAGTCTCCATGGAAAGAAGGTGGGGAGAAGCAGTATTTCCCAGGGGAAATACCCTAAATCCCCAAAGGAGGCCGTTTCCTGATGTGACCCCGTTAACACGAGGGCTTTGCTCTCGGGGCTGCGTCAGCAGTCTGGAAAGTCCTTGCCGAAGCACAGCCCAACCTTTGCACAGTCCTGGCCCCAGAGGCGGCCTGCGAGCCCTGACGTGTGATTTCCAGAGGTCATCCCACTGGATAATGATGTGTTTTTCCTTCAAAGCTTGATCCCATCCCCTGCGCGCCCCATGGGAGCGATGCCTCCTTGGAGCCATGTGGGGTGGGGATTGCACTCACGTTGGCAGAGCCACCGTGCCCACAGTGATCTGTAAAAGTAAACTTGATGAATTGGAACGAATTGACTTTCATAAAACCCTAGTAAGATCCTGTTAGGGCTGACAATTCAAATTATAATGCTGCCAAGGCTGTTAAGGAGCAGTAAATTTCTCTGGTATTTGGTCAGTTGGTTGCACTGATTTTCTATTAAGCTAGAGAAAATTTTGGTCGTGTAAAGGCAAAAGCAGTTGAAATCTGTTTCATACATTGCAGCATGGTCTCACTGATTAAAAATACCTGGGCCTCTTCCAAACTTGTCGTCATGTTGGCTACATGACTGTTATAAGCAAACCCCCGCAAACAGAATGATCTGAAAGTTCAAAGCTTATTTAGCTTGAGAGTGCTTGTAAAAGGGGGAAAATGCCATTTCTGCATGGAATAATGGCTTGTAACTTTTCCAGCATTATTTTTTCATTAATATCACCTGAATCTGATATGTATGTTTCACAGCAGACTCTAAATAAGAAATCTGGTACCTTTTGGCCAGTTATTCCTATACCATCTGGCTAACAGGTACTGTACTGTTCTTGCAGTGTGACGCACCAAATAAAAAAGTCAGATCTTTTAAAAGCTACAATAAATTTCCCAAATGAGTTTGTGTGAAATGTTAAAAAGCAGAAGATAGAGGTTTTGGGTTACATTGCCTCTAATTTGAAAGGGGGATAAGTGGAGCCAGGTGGGCTACTTAGCCAATACCTGGCTCTTCCAGCTTTTTGAATCTGTGAACATTACACCCGGATACAGATGGAAATTGGAAACAATAAATGATTATTACAGAGACTTTATCATCCTGTAACTTGTGCACAAAAGATGAACCACTCTTAAGGACTCTTTGAAAGTGCACTGCTTATGTATATATCCGGAGAATGTATGGGAGTAGGAACGTGCTATATATCAAGTGAGAGGAATAAGATTTCTTAATTCCACTGTGACAAGCACGAGTATCTTTCAAAAAATGATTCTTCCCTGCTCAGCATTAATCCAGCTTCCTTCTGATGTTTCTTTTTGGTTAAGATGAGCATCCTCCCCTTCAGCAATCCGCTAGTCCACAGCTGGAAGAGGAGGTTGGCATAAGCAGGCAGATACTAAGGGAAGTGGCTGACAATGGCCTGTTTGGGTTACAAGGGCAAGAAATGACGATGCCCTCATGCAATTAAGTCCTTCCCTTCCCCTGGCCACTTGCAACCTTTAATTCCATATTCTCATTAATGTTTAACAAGAAAGAACATTCAACGATTAGAAATAATGCTGGCTCAGAAATTGCCCAATGTCACATTTCTCCTTTGATTAGTCACAATCAAAACTTTCCCAAGGGGTGACCCGACTTGGGTAGGCGAATGGCTAGGAAGCAGAAAAATTTCCATCATGATGTCTATCTTCCTTCCCACTCCTCTGGTACAGGCAAACCAGCCCACTGCTATAGAGCGGGCCTCCCCATTTGCCATCATCTCCCAGCCCTCAGGCCGTAGGAGCAGAGGCTGAAGGAAATACCAAGGCTCTGGACAGCAGCCTGATCCAGGCTCATCTCAGAGTGACATCCAACCAAGGTGATACAAACCATTCTCTACAAGGGTGTATCTTTCTCCATTAGTTGGAAGGGTGGTCTGAACACATGCAGATATCAAGAAAAGCCAGCCAGCTGGGCTGATGTGGAGTTCAGGGCTTTCCTTTGGAAGAGAGTTTTGAGCCGGTGACAAAGCATAAAACTGACATGAAAATAAATCCTCTCCAGCATGGGATGGTTTTCTCTGCACAGCTCTAATTACAAACAACTGCTGGGCCTCCCTGTGATGGGAACCTGACACAGCCAGTGCAAGTCACGGTGAGCACGACCTGACGCTCTGAAGCACTGGGCAGGTCTTTACGCTTTTACCTCTGCTCCTAAGCAAAGTTCACCTGCATGAAGAGACTTGCTGTTTTCACTTGATTGCAGACAAGCATCTTCAGGGGGACCAAGCATCATGATACTCAGCAGTGCGGTGTTAAGGGCTGGGGTGAGGAGGAATTCATAAACCTGAGGTGAGGTCCAAGTTAACTGCATAGATGTGACATCTATACAAGCCCAGGCCAGGGCAGCCCAGTATCAGCAAGGAACCCCTTGCCCTGGGGCTCCTACCTGCAAGGTCGGGATTCCGGAGCCTGACTCTGTCATAACAGACTAACCCGTTGTTCATTTGGGACAGACTTTACTCTCTTTCAGTGCTTCCTTAAGGTTTTCTGAGAGAGAGCCGTGGGCAATCATGCTTATGCATCCTTTACATGCTGTGCACCTTGCACCCTGCACACCTTCTTGCACGCCAGCACTTCCCCGCCTCCTGATTTTACAGGCCTAGAAATGAGGGCCATTTCCTGATAAGGGAGACGGGTGGGTTTGCAGTTGTGTAAGCAGAGGCGGGCCAAAGGTTCAGTGGCCCCGTTTACAGAAGGACTGCCCTAACCACTAATTTCATAATGTTCTGAACGGACATGTGGGTGAGGCCGGAAAGCACGAAGGAATCGCTGTTCTGAACTCAGGTAACTAACGCCTCTCATGACTTTTTTTTTTTTTTTTTTACTGGCCCTTGGCACTAACTTAGTCACTTTGTTTCTGTTGTCAACCTCTTTTCGTTTTTAATGGTCAGCTCCTTTCAGCTCCCTATTCAGTGTCACTAAGTGCAATGCTGCAGTTGATTAAAAGAACAGAAAGAAAATGTAGGGCTGGGATCATTGCAATTTCCATTTTCTAGTAATTTTTGTTTTTGCATAGAGAAAGGAAACATGAGCTAGAACAGCAGGACTACACTGAAAACAATACTGACAAAACCATCTTCCAAAAAATGTGCCTGTATAATAGTAGGGAATTATTCCTTGTGAATTAGATCAAATCAGGTTATTCCACAAGATGTTAGTGAGACTCACTTCAGGAGGATCTGCTGGAATGAATTGGAAAGCAGTGGAAAGCATGGTACTATCCTAATTTAAAAAGAGAAAAAAAATCAAACCTTACAGCTCTGGTCTTCACTTTATGAAAAAAAAAAACAATAATATTTTCAACATTTATATTCACTCTGAGTTAGTGAAAATGCCACAGTGCTGATAATATTTTGGCCTCACACAGAAAACGCCAGTTTCATAGCAGCAGTGCATGTTGTCTTACTCGTTCCCTTTGGGGTATTCCATGTCTTACCAGCTTAAGTAGCACACAGCATCTAACACATCTAAAAGCTCAATAGTGTGGAATAAAAATGCAAAAACCCCATGACTTCTTCACAATTATTCTGCTTACATGTAGGATACACAGTTAACTTTGCTTCCTTGACAGTAAATGCTTTCTTATTCTGTGAGGTCCCTGAATTCCAGTCTACTTTTTGTTCTTTCATATTTGAAATAACTGTTAGACTTTTATAAATGCCACCATGGTCTTTTTTAACTGTCTCATGAGACCCACTATTCTGAACAAGCATGAGTAAATTGCTTCAAAAGCTCTGAGATGGATTTGCTGGGAGGACTGAGCTGGCTACCTTCTTAGTTACACAACAGCACAGGAGCTGTGACCCTTAGCAATCCTTTCCTCTCCTTATCTGCACTTCACTGCATTTATCTCTAAACTCTGTTTTTTTATTTAATTAGTGCATTAATCTGCACTGAAACAGTTTTGAGCTCCTGGTCCTCCTCCCTCTTCTTGGTGCCTTTTGGAAGACAGAGATGTATGGATCTAACGCTTTCTTTCTCCCATCTTCTGTTTGTCATGTCCATTCTCCAGAGAAAGAATAGGTCTCACATGCATTAAGGACAGGTCCATGTCACACAGCACAATCGTGGAATGGTTGAGGTTGGAAGGGGCCTCTAGAGATCAACTAGTCCAACCCCCTGCTGCAGCAGGGACACCCAGAGCACGTGGCACGGGGTGGCATCCAGGCGGGTTTGGAAGATCTCCAAATCACTCTTTACCCTCACCCTACTCCTGCTCAGTAGATATTCAGGGTAATACACAGTAAGATACACAGTTTGACTTCGTGTGCCTTCTACATATCAAAATACTGCTTAAGGCAAATGTTATGGATACCTAAAACCATTAAAACAGTACCCTGGAGTGGGCCTACACGCTTTCCTTCCTGAGATAAACTGATGGAATTCCATAAACTGATGGAATGAGAGAGCTGAATCGAGAAAAATACGCTGAAAAGCTGTGGGAGGAGAACCAGAGGGAGTAAAGAGGGAGGTGAAGGCACCAGGGTGGGGCCCTTCTCACAGGGAAAACCATGTTCAGGCAGACCCTGAGGACAGACATCTGGATGGTAGTGACAGAAACGACTGTGCTATGAAGTAGGGACAGCAACAGCTCTCAAATACTGCAGAAGATGTCCTAAAAAAGGACCATGTATTCCTTCCAATTGTGTAACTCACAATAATTCTACCTCCTTTCAATAAAATTTCAGAAAAACATTTAAAAAGTTTTGGGGAAATGTAAATCAAATTAAGGGCAATTCTTTGTAACCTCTGAGACTTTCATTAACCTACGAGATTCTGATAATTTTATCATTCCTGAATTTTTAATCTCCCTTTACCCCCAGTCCTACTCCCCTTCTTTACCCTCAGGTCTACTCCCTCTCTTTACCCTGCTCTGTTTTGCCAGCTGGTTTGTGGCCCTTATCCTCAAAACACATGACCGTTATTTGTAGGGCATGATCCTATTGCCCGACATTATCCTAAGGATAATTTCTCCAGAGGGCATCTCTGGGCCCAAAACTGAGCCTGCAGTGTGAGCCCTTGGGCCCCGTTTGTGCCACACCTCTGCCTTTGCTGCAGGAAAAATGTACTTTAGTGTGGAGGAAGGGAGCTTTTTTACTGTAAAACCCTAATAGAGGGGAGGCAGAAAAGCTCTGTGTTACTTTGAATCAGTTCCTCTACTGTGCTGAAGATGTGTCTCCTGCTGGGATGTCCCAGTGAGGAGGCAGGGCTGGCAGGGAGAGGCTACAGCTGCTGTGGGACCACATATTGCTCTGCGAAGAAGGAAAAAGTACAGGTTTACAGGTATTTTCAGACCCTCTCTGGGTCTGAAATTGGAGTCTTGGTCTTTAAATATAAATTAAGATTGATCACTCTGAGTGTAGCTGTGTTAATAGGTTCGTCTGGTGGAGGGAGAAGGTGGTTGGGACCTGTGGAGAAGCATGTCGCCAGAGGAGAGATGCTGAAATCTGTGACTTCTCTGCAAGAGAGTCATAATCCCCCTCCTTGCAATTGCTGGTTGAGCTGCAAGGGAAACACAATGAGGAAGCACTTGATGGAAAAACTCATATTTTCATTTTTTATATTCACTGCACAGGGTGGCATGCCTGACATGGGGTCCTAATTCTCCAGTTTTAGCTTTGGCCTCACATGTGCATCAGTTCCCTTTTCAGATTTATTTTTGTGAGCTGGTATTTTAGGTGTATGAATCAGAGTATCAATATGAGAAAATCCCGGGAAAAAAACGGAGCGGCTTGAGGAAGAGCGTGGGCAGGAAGGAAGCTTTCAAAAGGCATCCTAGTAAACTAAGTCCAGACAAAAGACAGCACAAGGGTGACAGTAACCCTGATTCTGTGTCTTTCCGTAGAATCTTTTAAAGTGTGGTACCCCAAATGAGATCCTGTACTTCAGGTAAATTAAAATAAAATGCTTGCTATTTGTAACTTACCTACACCATTCCTTACAGCGTGTCACCAAATTGCATTTGTCTCTCATGCAACAGCACCGAGTTGTTGATTCTTCCTCAAAATCATGAATTTTACTTGAATTCTGTTTACATTTTACCATCTTTTTTGAATTGGTCACCTCTGCAGATTGTAGAAGTTTACTTCTAGCCTACCAAATAGAGGAGAAAAAAATTATTTGGAGAGAATTTCTAGAAGATTGACCCTTCAACTGAAATATGTATACAGCAAAATCTTGCAAAAAGGCTTCAGTAATGTGAGGGATAAGAGGGAACTGTACCTATAAATGAGAAGTTGATTCAGTTGGGACACAGCAGGATCTTTTCTGTTACGTTGCCTATGTCCATTGTATAAAAGTACCTGGATACACTGTCCCTGTAAAAAGAGACTTGATCAGATACAAATCAGGATAACTGAGTAAAACTACCACAACGAAGTTCTGATGTCATCTCGTACTAAATGAATTTCCCTTGTGTCACTTTCCATGCAACACTGCAACAATTTTGGCAGAAGAGTTCACCATTAGGATAGAAAGCCATTAGCCATTCATAGAGTGAATTGACAGCTCCATTAACAAAAGATAAGGCAGAAGAGATGGCTTGGGGATGTTTTTTTAGGATGGTTTTGTGACTGAGAGGCTGGCCTGGGTCTCAGGAGATAGGTGCTGAACTCTGCCACAAACTTCCTTGTGACCATTGCAAATCACAGAGGGCTTGGTGTAACCAGCCACTAAAGCCTAGTCTTAACTTTAAACATGTAACTCGTTCTGCTGCCTTCAGCAGAGGTACTTTGTGCTGTTTTTGGATCAATTTTGGACTTGTTTTGTGCCACGTCCAGGATCACAGCCAAGGTGTTTACATTCTCCTGTGACATAAAGCAAAAGTGAAAATGCGTAAGTCGTGCAGGATCAGATTTAAGGATATATATATTCTTGCTCATTGGGCTTTTCCCATATTGTGCTGTGGATGGTACCTCTGTCAAGTTTTGCTTGGCTTCCATTTACCTACAAATTGGCAGTTGCAAACATCTGAAGACTCTTTTCTTGGGCAGATGGTAAAAGACAATCATCCAAATAGAATGTGGTTTCATTTCCCTCTGTGTTACTGATTGTGCAGACTGAGAGTATCTCAGGCTATATAAGTTAGTCTCTTATTTTTTTTCTTAGTGGAAAGTAAACAGCAAAAATATGACTCAACTACTTTCTTATTTTTTTTCTTTTGTTATTGTTTCCTCTTCTAGATTTTGGTCATCTTGAGAACATTAGTGGAGAAGAAAGCACCATGGCTGCTGAGTTGGAGTTCTCTCCACCTGAAATCCCCGAGCCCACATTCATGGAGAATGTGCTACGCCACAGACTCTTCTTTGGAGTCATTTTCCAGCTTATCTATTTGTTCGCCGTGATCCTACCAGTTTCCAAGTCCCATAAGACAGTAAGTGTTGCTCTTTAATACTAATGATGATGGGAAGAATCACAGAAAATAGGATGTGAGAGAACTTGAAGTAACTAATGGAGACACAGTGGTCTGGGATTTTCCTTCCTTTCCTTCCTTACAGCTTTCCCACCTCCCCTGGCTTGTGTCTTGTGACTTAACCTTGGATTAGAAAGGCAGGAACTAACAGGTGAGCCAGTGTCTGTGAGTGTCAGCCAAAAAGAGTGGTGTGTGACCTGGCGCTCTGTCCAGGTGTGCTCAATGGACACACTCTTACTGACTGCACAAAGAAAGCACAGACTATTCCCAAACTCACGTTGTCATCCTAGATTGATTTGTTCCATTAATTGCCAAGCAAGGTGTCCCCTTTGTAGTAACTGTCTTTGAAATGACTTGGGGCTCCAGTCTATGCATGATTCTTGGAAACGAGTTAACAGTCTTGCAAAGAGGTGACCTGAGCAAGCTGCATGTGAACAAGCTCAGGTGCTGGGGGCACAGACACAGATCTCTTTGCAGGATATATCAAGCTGCAAAACAATTTTTTCCCTCAGATTAGAGTAAAATTGTCTCTCTGGAGCCCCAATTGGATTGGGTTTTATTGTTCTACTGTCCAGCTAGCTTGCTTGCGAACCTTGACCTATGTCAGTCGTATGTCAGTTGTAGGCCAGTATGTCACAAGCTACATAATTCTAATTTGACTCAGCAGTGATGAAGACAGTTTGGTTCTTCACTCAGGAGAGTTTCTCTCTCCAATTATTACACATGCCATATATGAGTATATGCTTTATGGTACTGAACTTATTCTTGTATTCAGCAAAAGAGTATCTTCTGAAAGAGTAAAAAAAATGCTTCTAGATCGATTATTAGCATGTGCTTGCTGGAGAATAAATGAGAAGTACATTCCTGTCACTTCAGGAAATATCCCAGTGCTCTTAGAGAACCATTATCTTTGCCTTCATCAAGTTTAACTACATCTCAGTAAAGGATTGCATGTGCCTTATCTTCACCAGGGCTGTGGGTCGTACTGGCTCAGTGTCACCAGTGGGACTGACACAGTATGGGATATCCTTCGAGTTCTTTGCTGTAGATTTTGCCTATGGCTTTTTGGCTGACATAATCTCTGTCACCAAGAGCTGCAGCCAACAAGTTGGGAACTCTGTTTTCTCAGATATGAAGTTATAGTGCATCTGTACTTTCTTCTTCATTTTGTTTTTTAATAATCTATTGGGTTTGTTTGTTCAAGTTAATGAAAATGGTATGCTATTGTTATGTAGCTATGCCAAAACACTTCCCTAGAAATTTCATAAATGTTTTCTGATGTGTTGCCCAGTTTCATGTGATTTTACTTTTCCACTTCACATAGAGGAAGATCACATGGAAGATACAGATACTAGGGTTAACAAAACTAGAAAAGAAGATTCCCTTAAACAGCAAAAAAGGAGTTAATGAAAAATCAAGGACAAATTAGTTACTTTCTGGCTGGCTAGCATAAGACCTTTAAGGTCTAGAATGCAGCTTTTACTTACAATGGTAAGCATTTAATTTCAGCAGGAGTCCAGCCAGTTTTGGGGGGGACTGTTTGTGTGAAAAAGCACACATTACCTCAGGGAAAGGTCTCGCCATCTAACACTCACAGTTTCACAAGGTTTCAGAATTATCTTTTCCTAGGAGTAGTTTGCCTCTTGGGCTGAGCAATTTCCATACAACTAAAAGGAGATGGTCTCTGCCTCCAGGAATTCACATCTAAAGGCCAAAAAAGACCAAAGGGAATCAACAAAGGGTTTTTTTGTGCAAATCAGCAGGATGCACTACAAGCAGCATTGCATTAGCTTGTCTTTTAGGATGTCCCAGACTTGTTCGGTTAGTCCAAAAAGGCTATTTTCTCAGAACATTTGATTATCTGTGCAAAAAACCCCACTAATTTGGATACAATACCTGAAACTTCTGTTACTATAAAAAAACAAACTGTGAGAAAATGTCCATGGTTATGCATAGTGCAAAACTTAAGAGTAATAGTATTGCAAGGGAGGATATGTATCCAGTATGTAGAATTCACCCCACTGATTGCAAATGTATCTACTAATTTAAATTTAAGAGCTGTATTCTGATATCACACTTATATTCCATCTTTGTGAGTTAGTGGTATACATCTAGTGAAGTTCAGGGCTGTGGAACTTCCTGGATGAAGCAGTAAAGTATTCCTCATTTCTGATTTCTCTGCTGTTCATGCTATAGTTAAAGGAAAGCTCTCTCTGACTTTATTCAAGTGGGATCAAGCTTTCAAACATAATTTAAGACCTCAGCCAGTTCCCATTGCAGCAACCAGGCCCAACAGCTAACAGCTAGAATTGCACATGTAGGTTGCCAAATGGAAGGAAAACAGGCTGAAGGAAGAATAAATGTAATGAACACGGAATCTGAATAAAACCTGAACTGCTTCCAAGTCAGATTCAAAGAAATGATGCAGGAGAAAAGGGCTTTCTTAGCCAGCATTATGTCCCTTACCTTAGGCAAACTATGTCTAACTATTAATGATGTGTAGGGGAGTCGCATCTTTTTCTCTGATATTCTGCCAATATCTATATATGCAAGGGAATTCACAGAGTCTGGATTATTTTCAGAGGCAGAGATGTAGATGTCTAAGCTCTCAGGACAGAGTAATCTGATTGTCCATTTGTAAACTGTTTGTAGGTATTTGCATCCCATTTGTAGACATATATTTTTGTTTCTGTAGTTCCAAAAATACTAACACAAATTTCCAAAGATCAGACATGATTTTGTGGAGTCAGATGATGAGCCATGTCTGTCTTCATGAGCCATAGGATGGAGCAGACCTGCGGGATGGCCACGGCTCCTGGCATGAGAGCCATCCAAGCCAACCTGCGATGGCAAGGTCTGAATATGAAGTCCAGGTTCTAAAGTTATATATTATAAAGTAGAGTAACAGCCTTTCCCCTTGCTCCAGGATACCTGATCAGCTATGCAGATTTAAGATCAAGCACATGAGCTGGATTTAGCATTTAGTTAAAACAAAATTACACAAAGTTAGCAGGAAAGGAAATGAAGAGGCTCATGTCTCTTCATGCCATGAAAATGGCATGATCCCAGTCAAGCATTACTTGATGTCCCACACTAAGTCTAATTCCTATCCACCCCAGAGCTCCCATACTCCTCTTACCCAAATGTTTCTGCTCTCCTTTTCAACCTTGACCATCCAGACCTTTTTATTCTGCAAGTCCCAGAATGGTTGACGTTGGAAGGGACCTCCAGAGATCATCTAGTCCCACACCCCTGCTCAAGCAGGGATAGGCTCCAGACTTGTTCCAGGCCCCTGTGTCCTACCTATCCCCAAATTCTCCTGCCCTGTACACCCAGCCCATCCCGTGCCTTTCCCCACAGCACCCAGCAGCAGTTCTGCCCATTTTCAGGATGTTGCTTCCCACCCCACCATGAGGAAGGTGCCGTGACGTTGCTTTCCCAGTACACAAGGTACCAGTTTTGCTGGGGGAGAGTGTGAGGGAGGAGCAGTTGTATGAAACTTCACTCCTAGAGGTTTGACCAAACTCCTAACAAAGAACAGGGAGTCATTCAAAAATGTACAGTAAAGGGAAGAAAGTTTTGAACCCCCTTCAGGGGGTTGCAAAATAAATTCAGTTCTGTAAAATTTTCTGTAAATTTTTCAGAGAGACATGCTATTTAAATGAACATGTGTCAATCCTCTTCCTCCGATATTTTCACTCACTTTCTCCATCAGTATAGGTACAGCAATAAAAACTAAATCCTTTTTTGCTTTTGGAAAGCTGAGCTGCACATTAGTAACTTCCCTTTTGAAATCTGAATTGAAGAGGTATGTGCACTACCAGACCATATTGTGTTCTTATTTTTTAAGCTGAACTCCCCTTGGATAGCAATAGAGCTTAAGAAGCAGTGACAGGATACACAGCTAGACAGAGTATTTCCAGAGGAGCCAATTTCCATTGGGCAGTGACATTTTGGAGGAATGTGTTGATTCTGTCAGAATTTGAACTGGGAGCCAATCTGGTCAGCAGGTGGGTGGCCAATTAAAAAAAGAATCCATTACAAACTTCTTTTGTCTTTCTGACTTTTCTTTCCCGTTTGAAATAAAAATAAATAAATAAATAAATCTGTAAATGATTTTTTTTTCTGTAGAGCAGGCATTCCTGCTGCCCTAACCAAAAAAGAAACTATTTCTTTATTTTTCCATTTGGCTCTTTCCTTCTGTTTTTTTGACTTCTCTCACTCAGCACCCTTCCCACTCCCCCCCTTTTTTTCCCTTTATGCTCATTTTTCCCCTTTCACCTTTTCATTTCTCAGATGAATTGTTTTCTGACTCCTGGCTTTGCAATTTATTTCACAGCTGATTCTTTGCTGAGCCTGAACTCAGTGACACTAGAGATGAACTTTCACACTCAGGCATTGGAACAGGCTGCCCGGGGAAGTGCTGGAGTCACCGTCTCCGGCAGTGCTCAAGAAACATGTAGATGAGGCACTTACTTAGGGACATGGTTTTGCAGATATCGTGTTGAAGGGACTCGATGCTCTTAAAGGTATTTTCCAACTAGTGATTCTATGTGATTCTAGAGATTCTATGTGATTCTGTGTTGATGCAGAGGATTAGGATAAACAGATTTGCTTCTCTACTCAGTAAGTAAGGTTAATGTATAATCTTCCTCTCTCTGCTTTATATTCTGCACCTTTTTATTATCTTAACTTACTAGTGTGCTTTAAAACTCTGATCCATATCTAAATATAACCTCAGGTGAACTGCCTGGACCGCCACTTCACCCTAACAGAATTTTCTATTTAAAGCAAGACAGTGAATTAAAAAATGACTTCAGTGTTCACCGCAGTACCTTCACTAACATAGTTCAGTAATGGAGTTCCTGCTATATGCACCTTTTCCTTTCAGCCTGAGAAAAGTTTTAACTCCCTTATTAGTTTCACCAGCAGTAGCACAGGTTGTTTTAATATTCTGCGCTGCCTGTAACATATTGCAGATGTACCTGTGTGAAAGGGTCTCTCGTTATTGGAATGCAATAAAAAGAAAACAAGCTTCTCAAGAGGAAAGAGAGTAAAACAAAAAAGTTAACCTGGTTTGGGCCTGAAATTCCCCAGATTTTTATACTAGCATTAACATTTTATAATATAGCTATTAAATTACCCATAGAAGTGCATTTGGAAGGGCTCTAGACCGAATTCCATAATCTTGACTTTACTCAGTCCCTGTATCTGTTGCTGAAGCAATAATAGACCTTGCCTGATGAAGGCTGAAGGATAACATTTTCAAAAGCACCATAGTGATTCCGGGGACTGTTCTTGGAAGTTTTGAAGCCTAAGGATTTTTTTGTGCTGTTCCTCAGAGAGTGATGAGGAGATACCTGATATGGCATCACATGCTCACCCAGCATCCTCACCTTGAGGTATCCTGGCTGGGGGCAGAGCTTGTTCACTATTTTCACAGGCGACACAGCTGAGTGTAGCTCTGTGGAGATCAGGGCTGGTGTTCACCAACATTTTTGCATCAGCCTGAGAGTTTTGTTACCTGTACACAGTGTTTCCTTGTTCAGGGTAGATCTGTTCTGGGTCAAAATGGGGCTTCTGTTAACTGGACACTTCTGCAAAATTTCCCTGGAAACCATGAGGAAAAATGCTTTCCACGGAGGAAAGCCCTCAGCTGGTGTGGGTGGCCATGCCTCTGCTCATTAAGTACGCCTTGTATTAGGGTAGTTCAGGTGAGGCAAGATAAACTCTTCTGTTGGTTGTCTCTAAAACAGAAGGGCCAAGTGGTCCAACAGAATATTATCCATGCTATACCAAAGTACAACAGCAAAAACTGCCAACATGATCAGATGCTCAAATGCACAGTGTCGGCACCTGCTTTGTGCTCTCATTGCCAGCTCTGAAAGAGACTGCATCCAACTGAGCAATGTCTGAGCAGGCAGATAGACTCGCTCCTGGGTTCTTTAGGTGCCTTCAAAAGGCTGGCGTGCATGTGTAGAGGTCTCTAACTTGCTTGTAACATGTGGAAAGCACAAACAGATTAATTTGTTTTAATTCAGAAGGCCCTTTACTCCTTAACAAGAGCACAAGAGAGTACCAGCCCATTTCACATGACAAGCAGGTTAAAATGTTTGTATGCTACATTATTTCACACTAATTGATTCCAATTTCTGCACCAGTTTCTTGCAAACACTAATTTTCCCTCAGGGTTCCTTATTTTCAAGTTTGATGTGTGCAGCTGAGCTCTTCCACCTTAAGTGCCTTGTCACCCATTCACTGTGGAGTTAGAAACAAATGGTTTCTCACCATTAGAGCATCAAATACAGTCTGAATGGACTTAGTGTACTAAAATGTAGGGTTTGGGTTCAAACGCGTGATTGCTGGGCCCCTGCCAAAACAGAGTTCACTAAAAAACCATGTCCAGGTCAGCATAGCCAGTTTTCTGACTTTTGTTTGTGTAAATCCATGAGTTTGATGATCTAAACTTAGAGAAAAAAAATGTGTTTGGCTGTTTGCGCCTTGAGAGATGAACAGTAACAAAGAAACTGGCTGTATCCCTTATTTGTAATGCAGCAGTTATTTGTAATGGGCTGGATCATCATCCTGATGTAACTCAGCAAAGCTCTGTTGCCTTCAAAGAAGCCGCTCTAGTTTATGCCAGCTGAAGACCCTATGTGCTGCAATTTATCATTACTGTCAGCAACCCCTGTAATTTTAATCTTACAGCATCTATTAAGATCAATGTGTTACGGACAGCTTCTCTTCTAGTCCGAAGGGAATCATAAGCCTTCTGGTAATCTTGGATAATCCCTGCAGCTATGAGTCACTGGAAACAGAGGCCCTTCATGCATCGTTTGAACCCCTAATTATCCAACACGTGTGGGTGAAAAGTGAGAGGCAACAGCGGGGCCAGCAGCAGACAGAAAACACTGAATGAGCCATTTTGAAGGGAACCTTCTGTTAATACAACCAGCCTTCTTTCCTTTCTAATAATGCACCTGTTAGCAAATATATTCCTGGAGAGCTGCTCACGCATCTGCTTATGACTTTGCAGAGGAAGTAGCTAATTGACATTAGGGGACTTAGAGGTGTTTCCTGACTATAACTGTGCAGTATTTAACACTGCTTTATGGAGCACAATGCTCAAAACACTGCCAAAATTCCAGTCCTGCTCAAAATGTGGAAGAAGCAAAAGACTTCCATGTCCAGAGTGGTGACCAGAATTTAATCTGTTTCTAGGTAGAATTAATAGCACTCTGGCATGGATCCCAGTTCCTTCTTCCACATGGAATGAGTCCTGATAAGAGTCTTTTCTTCTTCTCTGAGAGACTAATCACATCTCTTTTCAAAGAGACGTGATTCCCTTGATCATCCTCTGTGCATCAAGGTCATAAAATCTGAATTGTTGAAGAGAAGGCTGAGAAAGTTTTAGAAGCAGGGTACAGGCAGCAGCAGGTCCCACTTTGTGCCAGGCNGGATCCCAGTTCCTTCTTCCACATGGAATGAGTCCTGATAAGAGTCTTTTCTTCTTCTCTGAGAGACTAATCACATCTCTTTTCAAAGAGACGTGATTCCCTTGATCATCCTCTGTGCATCAAGGTCATAAAATCTGAATTGTTGAAGAGAAGGCTGAGAAAGTTGAAGGATGTTTTAGAAGCAGGGTGCAGGCAGCAGCAGGTCCCACTTGGTGCCAGGCTCAATACTTGCTGTGCGCTAAGAAGGAGGAGGCATTCAGCCCCTCAATTGTGAACTGTTTTGCAACTGCTTATTGTGAACTGCTTGTTGTAACCTCCTGAAAACACAAATGAGTCTCCCAAAAAGACATTGCATAGCTCAGTAAAACAAGGAAACATTTTAGGCATGTTTCCTGAAGAAGCAAAGTTTGTAAGACCAGTCAGTCTGCAGTGCTTGTTCCCTATATTTTGAGTGTATTCGATGTTTTCAGTGAAATGTGATAGAGATTACAAAAATATCTTGGCCATACATATTCTGCAGAGAGAGAGATTGATCATGACCCAAATATGTGAAAAGCTGTAGTACAACTCAAGTCATCTTTGACATGGTTGTCAGCTGATCATGAGACAGTCAAAAAGAGGCTCCTCAGATCCCTTTCTAATTTAATTACCTCTTCTGCTGTGTTTCCTTCAAGCCACATCAGAGGCTGGACAGAACTGAAGGAATTTCACAAAGCACATGCAGGGCTTTGATACTAGTATTGTATAGGGCCTTTTCGATTTTTTTCCTCTCACTTCTGAATATTTTTCAATACTATGAATATATCCAGACAATATATCTATATCTGAACATCTATGTGAGGATGGGAGTTTAGGGAAGAATGGGCTGATCAAGTTCAACCTGCAAGAAAGTAGGTAACTCTAGCCCTCTGTACTCCTATGCTGTGAAACTCTACTTAGCTTTAATACATCTGTAAATCAGTCCAGACTATTTGGTGTCCCAGGTTAGATGAAATTATTTGTGCAATTGCAGAAGCATTCCCTCTTTGAACCTTCGGCTGACTGGCACAGGCTAGTGGGAACGGATAGTCACAGAGTATGTATCTGAGGAAAGGTGGGACCTAGAAACTACCCATCTCTCGAAGGAATGTTAAAATTTGCCCCCATGGTTACAGACCACTGCTGCATGGTGAAAATCTTGAGTCTGTGGTCTTGCTATATAAATTACTGCAACAGAGCACTCCCAAGCAAGTCTCTTGTATTTCCTAAATACTTGTCATTATATCTTAGATTTTGCTCCCTTTTTTTTTTTTTTTCTTTTACCTTAGCATGACTAATCTTTTCTGGTCTCTCTGTTTTTAGGAAATTCATTTTTCAGTAACTTCAAAATGGAAAATATTTTTAAAACTGTAAACAATTTCTTTTGTTTTCTTGTTGGGGTCTGTTAGCTGGCACCAGTCTAAAGAAGAATGCTTGCCACCAATTTGCTTTGGTTTTCTCCATTTATTTTCTAGTTATACAAGCCAGATGGGTGGAGATCGATATCACGATCCCTGCTACATCTGCCATCCCACAAAATTATTTGCTTTTCAGAAATGATTTTATCAGTGTTATCAGTTACTTTATTGTGCCATTCAGTGCATATCTCAACAAAACACACCTACTTTATTCATACGGAGGAATAAGGAGGTTCTTTATCCACAGCTTGTGTACACATGAAAATATTTCTCAGTGCTGTCAGACAGCCTCTGTCCTCTCTGCCATGCATGTTTTTGTTTAACTAAACAACTCCAACTCCTTTATCACCTGCTAGTACGACTCTCTGAGCAGAAGAGCCAGCCAAAATTCCACTTTTCTCATTAAAAAGAAAGCAAAACCAAATCCTAAGTCCTTTCTTTATATTAAAGACATTAGGAGCAGCACTGGGTTATCTGAAATCAGCAGCACCATTACCATAAATTTTGCTAGGTCTATGCTTTTGTTCAGTAATGCTATGTCAGAGTATATGTCTCCAAATAATTTACTAATATGTGTGTTTTTCAATTTCTGTTTTCATACATATAGTCAGGCTTGAAAGCAGACACTTCCCCATTATGGAAAATGTTGCTTGCCTGGATGCTGTGTCCCTGGATCAGGACAGTGTTAATCTTGCCACTGCATGATTTTACACCTATTTCCCCTTTTGTGAAGCCCCAGAAGATGCAGATTGACTCCATACCAAAATAGGAAAGAGAGAAAATTAAGACACTTCATGTAACCTTCAGCCAAGACAGCAGACCGGCTGCCGCCTTGACCTCTGTCAAATGGGAAGGAGCACAAACCAGAATGAAAAATAGAAGCCTTACTTCTTTCTTTGCTCTTTCCAGTACTAGGCTCTTAGGCAGAGATGAATAAAATACTCTGGGAGCTATTTAAACTATTCTGGTTTTCATGGGCTACTTTTTTCCCAGTTCTCTTGAGAAAAAGTATGTCAGGACAGGGAGACAAAATGCATACAGTGCATTGACAGTGACAGTGCTCAAGACAAAGACACCTAATGACCAACCCTCAGAAGAGTCTGGGCTAAAATTAATATTAATTTAAATAATAGATCAGTGCCAGGGAAGCAGGAATCAGAAACTCTCTGGGTTTAAGCATTATAGAAGAACCATATAGTTTTGGTCTTCAGGGATAGTGCATAAAAATAAAATATAAGGTAATGGCAGAAAGGAAGCTATAACAACTGATAGGGATGATGAAAGGTAACATGAGCAAGAAATATCACTCTTAACTCTTATCAGGCAATACAGGTTCATGCTATCAAGTACTATCTCTCATAACGTAGCAGATCCAAGAGAGGCATTTAAGAACATGACATGAGTCTCACAGAGAAATGAGGATGTCATTTAAAGTCTCACAGTGACATTTCAGTCCTCTTAAGTATGCTTGTATCTTTGGTATGAGCTGAATTCTGTGTTCAGATCTATTGGATGAATCAAAGCTGTAGGCATAAAAAGAGAGTTGCTTTTAACAAAAATGGTTGCTTTAGTGTGTGACTAGAGGAAATAAAGTCATAGGATCTCCTGCTATTTTTCAGTTGTCACTGCATTAAAGAACATTCAGAAGGCTTGATAAGGTATTTTTCATAGAACCATTATTGTGTGGCTGATTTATATGGCTACTTTGATGGGAAGGCAGTTTAATTAGTAATAGCTGCAGTTCTTGAAGAGAATTTTAACAAGGTGTTTTGCTTATGAAAAGCACAGAAGTCTCTTTGTTCTAAACAATCTCTAGCAGGGTGTATGAGGAGACTTCTGCTCACTGCACTCATTCTGATAAATTAGTAGGTTGCTTTGAGCAAGTAAGTGGAACAAGATCACAATATCAAATCTTGGACCACTGAGGGAACAGTTGCACTTTTGCTGAATTGCTTCAGGAAATGTATCCTGTTATAATGTTTATGTTGTGATATTCCTCTTTGCTTTGTGGAAATTAAACTTAAAATTTCAGATGCCTTTTTCTAACTCAAGTTACCTAATATCTAAGTAAGTTAGTTATTCTATTACCCATGGAAATGGAGAGAAATTGGTATATCTATAGGGTGAGTCATCTCATTCAGACACAGGAGTTTAGGACAAGTGAATTCAATTGCTGTAATCAAATCCACTGAGAACAAAGTTTTATTGTTCCTATTGCAAAAACCATAGGTGAGGCTGGTATCGCAAGGTCCTACTCAGGCTGTGTACCTATTAGGAGAATAGAATCACAAAATCCCAAAATGGTTGAGGTTGGAAGGGTCCTCTAGAGATCATCTAGTCCAACCCCCCTGCTCCAGCAGGGACACCCAGAGCACGTGGCACAGGGTGGCATCCAGGCAGGTTTGGAAGATCTGCAGAGAAGGAGACTCCACAGCCTCTCTGGGCAGCCTGTGCCAGGACTCCGTCACCCTCACAGGAAAGAAGTTCTTCCTCACCTGGAGGTGGAACTGCCTGTGTTTCAACTTGTATCCATTACCCCTCATCCTGTCACCGGCCACCACGGAGAAGAGCCTGGCCCCATCCTTCCTACAATCACCCCTCAGGTACTTGAACATGTTGATCCAGTCTCCTCTCAGCCTTCTTTTCTCCAGGCTAAACAGGCCCAGCTCACTTAGTCTTTCCTCATACGACAAATGCTCCAGTCCAGTAACCATCTTTGTCGCTCTATGCTTGACCCTCCCTAGAAGCTCAATGTTCCTCTTGTCCTGGGGAGCCAGAACTGCCCCCAATACTCCAGGTGCGGCCTCACCAGAGCTGAGCAGAGGGGCAGGATCTCCTCCCTCGACCTGCTGGCAACGCTTCTCCTCATGCAGCCAGGATCCCATTGGCCTTCTTGGCCACGAGGGCACACTGCTGCCTCATGGTTAACCTGTGGTCAACCAGGACTCCCAAATCCCTCTCTGCAGAGCTGAACATAATGTATTCTCATCTTTCCAAGAATTAGGTTTTGGAAAGAAAATTAATAAAAGGTTTGTTTGATATAAATTCTCACAGAAATTTGGGAATTTTCTGGATGGCTGTGACTAGACTAAACAAAAGAGGCTGGGGAATATTCTCTGTACTGAAGACCACATCTATGGAGCCAGACATCTCTGATCACATTTACGGAGCCAAACTCACCACCATCACCCCCGGTGGAGGTGCAATATGGCCTCATAGGAATGGTCTCTGGCTCATGCTGGACTTGAGTGGAGTCTGCGAGAATGGCAATAGAAACTAAGCAAGATTGTGCTAGCCATTTAATCCCAGGGCTTCAGCTGTACTCGGGTTGTTTTTCAGTTACTAGTATACATAGAAACAAGAGGTTTTATTCTTATAAAATACTTTACATAAAACTTTCACAATAAATATTGTCGTCTCTCTTTCTCTAGTGTTATTGCTAATAGGTGAAATACGTTCTTACTAAACACTGTTTTTGCTAATAGGTGAAAGCCAGAATAAAGGACCAGAGGCCCAAATGAGAGGTTGCTCTGGCAGTTATAGTTTCAGGCTTGAAAGGCTTCCCACTGAGTTAGTTATAATTTTATAAGCTCTTGCAGAAGCTCTCGGAGAAGCTCTCCAATGTCAAAAGTTATACTGCCTCTAAGTGAATCCTGATTGAATGACTTCTCATTACTCTACTTGTAGTAGATATAGTACCTGACATTAGTTTGAAGTCTTGTAAGTGCTCTGAAAGCATTTATTTCTGGTGTCTTGATTGTATGACACATAAAAGAAAAATATAGGCTAAGCATTGAATGGATATCAGGATTTACAGTAAGAGTAGAGGATACCAAGAATCATCCTGAATTCTATCGTTTCCTCAAATTTCTAAAACCTAAGACAGATCTGAGATCTTCAGTTTTTAGGGGTTAAGGACCTACAGTTAACAAAACCTCTTTCTGCAACATCGCTAAGGAGCTACCTTCCTAGCTCTGAGATCCAAGGAATATTGTACCCTGGGAATGATTCAGTCTTACGAGAACTGAAAAGGAGATGGATGGATATATGAGAACTAAAACCAGAGACTATAAATTATTTCCGCAGTACCTAGAGCTAAATTGAATTTCCTAAGGTTAGTGGAACACTTTAGAAGGTTCTGACTCACGACTATACTCCTCTGAACAGAGCACTTCAGGAGCCCAACTTGGGCTAACTCCACCTTGACCAGGTTACTTTTCCTAATCAATCTGTTAAGAGATAGGATTCTCTGCGAAGCAAAGTAGCACTAAAGCTGAGTATATAGAGAGAATAGTCTTACTCATCTAAACTCAGCTTTTGTGAATGTCTCCTCCGCCCTGCCCTAGGTATCCATGGATTTACATGCTGATGCACATGGAACAAAAGAGCCATTTTATGACATCTAATCTTTGCCTTAAATCTCCAACACATGATGTCTGCTGACTATACAACCCCTACATTTCACTCAAAGCAACAAGCTGCTAATAATAGGGCGACTGTTAATGATGGAGACAAATGGATGAGTTCGTAGTTTTACTTAGACGAGGTGTTGTCATATACGATCCAATCTGTGACAACAGGAACACAGATATTTTTTCCTGTGTATACTTTGAAGAAATCAGCAAAAAGGTTTGTTCCAAAGAAGGACTACCAGTTTCTAATAATTCAGAGCTCCACAGCTATGCACATACAACCTTTAAGGCAAGGACTTCTTGCAATCTCTTATAAACATCTGCACACTCTGGAAAAAAAAAGGCAGTACATAGATTCAGGCAGAATTTTTGTGTTGGGTTATATATTTTACTATGAAGACAATGGGATTCAGATGTGCTGTAAAAAAAAAAAAAAAAAAAAACACAAACCCAAACACATGTATTTCTTAGGTGGCATGAGATAAAGAGCTCTATATAGCCCCTTATATTCAAAGAGTAGCAGAATCAGACAGGAGATTTGTAGGCCCACAATGATGCCGATGTCTTAGAACTTTGTAGGAGCAAGGAAACAGATGGTTTATTTTATTCCTTGGCTGTGCTGTTACCATTATCAGCACAGATGCCCCTTGTGATAAGGGCTTTTGTAATGTAAACAGTTACCCTCCTTTCTAATCTGATACTGAGCCAGATTGTCTGGCACATTTCATGCCCTTTGTGCTGAGCCAGCTCCTATGTTGCTACCTGTTTTTCCAGGGTCACAGGTGTACGCACCTGTGGCCACATCCCGCTTGCCTCAGCCAGCTATGGCACTGCAGGGACCATTGCCAGCTGCTTTCTCTGAAGAGGCTGCAAGCAGCTTCTCCTCGAGTGAACTCAGCAGAAATCTGCCGAGTATCACCTTCAAAGAATGAAGGATTAAAAAAAAGTAGAACGTGTAGGACCCTCCCCACTGGGTATTGCTAATCTACTAGGCGGGTTCCCAAGGTGCTGCAGAGGGACAGCTGCTCCGCATGGACCCATAATGACTGAAGCAAAACTCTTGTAATTCTCAAACCTCACTATGTTCCTTCTGGTCAGCTGACGAGTATTTCATTAAAGTAATTGGCCTAAGAAAGGTAAAATTTTATTTTGCAGCTTATTGTTCTTTCTTAAACTTCTGGTTTTCTTTTCTCTTTTTTTTTTTAATAATCTCAATTGTGAGCTTTTATAAACCCTGTAATTTGTGGTTTCCCACACTTTTTTTTTGCCTAGTATGTAATAAATTAATCAGAAGCCTGAAAATCTATTAACTGCAGATCTTTGTAATGCATTTCCTGAAACTATATTTCTGAGGATCCTAGGGAAATCAGCTAATTGTGAGAAATCAAGAGCAATGAGAACAGATGTAAGACAAACTGGCTAAAGCAGCAGTAATTATGTACTGAGAACAAATTATTGAGCATATTAAGCAAACTGAGTTCTTCTGTTGTGCAGAAAAGGTACACATAATTAAGATTAGGAGCCAATTAGTGCTCTTTTGTGTGACAAGAAAAATTGTTGAGGTGTAGGGCAGATGAAAAAAATAAATTAGGCAGCTGAATCAATCTGGGAGAAAGCAAGTGCAAGTGATTAACTTCGTACTCCGATCTAGCCTATCAGAGGACTATAACATGAGATTTGTACACCAGTGTGTGCACACTTAACAGCAGAAATGTCTGGTTTAACTTTGATTTTACAAAAAAGGTGCAATATTTTATACTTATGGATACATATTATACCTGTTGTCTTATAAGGAACTTTATCAACTTGGACTTTTTTCAAAGAACAGCTGATTTGTCCATATTAACACATAACTACTTCAGTAGTTCACTCCAGAAGTCTGCTCCAGTGAGATTCTCCCATGGGCATCTGTGCTTCAGATCTTGGTGGTATCTCCAGAGCATCCCAAATATGTTCAGCCTAGACCCATCGCATGGCACTCAGGACTCTGCAGTGACCTTTTTAGTGCTCTCCTGGCCTGTATAAACATGCTGGCTGTATAAACATATTATCTGCCAGCACTGCCCAGGAGCTAGATGTTTGTCAAACCTTCCACACCCTCTCTCCGTTATCTCCTGGCCAGGTAATATATAGGCATCATGTTTTAAATAGGCCAGGAGAGCAAACCTTCTGGGATGAGACCCTGCTGTGAGGCTGGTGCTCCTGATGGCAGTACATTTGGTCTCTTAAGCACAAGGGCCTTCATGAGTATTACCAAGTCCCTGAAAAATCTCACTGAGTGGTCTGGGCTCTGGTATGAACAGTCATATTCAGGTCACTCTTAAGGAGAAATGCCAATGATGGGGTAACTCATAGAGCGGGTCTAAGGATCTATGTCTGAATCAGAGCTTTTCCCTCCCAGCAACCCCATGGAGTGGGCTTATTCCTCAGCCTGCAGTGTGTTCCCCAAGACTTAAGAATGAGGGCTTTGGAGTAACAGGAGTATGTGAACACAGTTCAGTATCTTTATTTGTTTTATATCTGTTTTCCTCTCTTTTTTTTTCCACTCTGAATGATGCATAGGGGCTACACAACACTTTCCCAAACCTGCATCTGTATTGCTGACCATCTTAAGTGTACTGCAGTTTTGAGCAATTATACTGGGACCAGATGTTCAACAAATACACTGGAGTGTGAGTTAGCACTTACAAGTTTTTTGTTTATTCTTTCTAGACTGTGAATGCCTGTTGGCAGTACAAAGTACAGCTGACATATGCAGCATAGGCCAACAAAGTACAGTAAGATGGCAAATTTTAAACTGGTGATTGGTAGATGAAAGCTCTGTTTTCTGCTATTGATGTTCAGATATCTCTAATTGCCCCAGGATGGATTTCACCGAGGTACAGAAAGAAAGAAAAGGCAGTAATAAAGACAGAAGATGTAGACTTGTACAATGTATTATGGTTGGTGTTTCATTTTTTTTCTTTTATGTCAATCCTTCATTTTTGTTTGATTTTCAGTTTCTTTCAGAAGTTGTTCAGTTCTTGATTGCTGAAAAGTGGTTACTTTAATGATAGCCTTTGCAGTAAAATGTGAATATTTTTAATTAGCTTTCTTTCACAAGAACATTACCCGATTAGAATCAGAAAGGGTCACCAAACTCTTCTTAGACTAGTGTTGATGAGATTTGACTGCTACAGCTCCAAGTCTCATACTGATTCCTCCTTTATTGTAAGATCTTGATTGCATATAGCAATGTGCAGTGCAGATACTCAGATGTCCATCTTCTCTAACCTTCAGCAAACATGATCAAGTCTGAGACTCTGATTCTGGTTTTAAACTGCATTTTAATGCTATTTTTAAATATGGATTCATTTGTGCATGTCCTGGAAAAGAGTCAGACACATGCTCCTATGCTTTCTTTTTGTTACAAAACAGCAGTGCCTGCAGATCTGACATTGTTTATGAGCAACTATAATAGAGAAGGGAAATAGTGGAAAAAAAGGAAACCAGGAAACCGTACACTGTTCTCTTTATGGAGAAATGGTAGAGTCTGTGTGATATTATTGCAATTTTTCTTAACAAAGGGAATAAGGCTGAAAGTGATATTTTACAGGAGGACAGTACCTGTAGGTTGAGGCCTTTTTCCAGCTGAACTCAGAATGCAATCCGGACTACTGTGCTTGCTTATCTGTATGCCTGTAATTATTCTAACTCTCCACTGGATGTCAATACTGCTTAATACAAATGTTGGCTCAGGATTCATTGCTCAGAGCACAACAAGCCTTGCTTGTAGCAGCGATTATTATTAAAGTATGTATTTAGGTAAAGGATGTAGATATAGCAGGTCCTGGCCCATATAACCTGGCCCATTTGGAGGCAAGCAGAAGGGAGGCTTTAACAGCAAAGTTGCTTCTGTCTCCTTTTCCTGAAAAGTTAAAATTACAAATGAGCCTCCATTACATAGCTGATGTGCATCTTACTGAAAATATATCTGCTCCAAACAGTTGGAGAGACTGATGGTAGAGACTGAAAGAAGAACTGATAGCAGCAACACCGCTGAAGAAGAAGAGGGGATGGCGTGAAGATAAAAGTGAGAGAAGGAAAAAAAATTCTGTGTCCACGGAGATTTAGAAGATATGCTGTATTTCCTCTGAATTGCCAGTGAACTCTCGCTTGCAAGAACTGAATTAAGTGAGTATCTGTATGGCTCAAGTTCTACATAGTTTAGTGATTCTCTGTGATCTTCCTGCTGCTTTCAACACAGGTGAAAACATGATGCCCTTCAAAGAGAAGAGGGAAATGGTGCTGATGATCAAATCCAAGCTATCAGAGTATAATTTTAAAGGAACAAAACGGAAAAAAAAAAGAGCAGACTTTTTTTCTTGGCAACTAACTCTGAAAGACAACCAGTTTAATATGGTACTTTTGGCAGAACAGAGGCTTTTTGGTTGGCCTTTTTTCTTCCACTACCATATGTAGCAAGGCAGATGAAAAAAAAAAAATGTAGAAAACAAAATGAACACAATTTGTGTTTCAATGACTGAGCTCCCAAAGCTGAGCTGATGCCAGTGGCACCCCATGCTTCTGTGACTGCCTAACTATGCCTGTGGTATTTAACTTTCATAAGGATTTAATATTTGACACAGTGACAAGATTTTTTCCAAACATGCACGGAGAATTTTTATACCCTTTTTTTTGGCATATTTATTCAAAATGTACTATATTTAAGATTGCTGTAATCACATACATACATTGGCTACTGGCCACAATGTTCTAGCTATTAATCATATCCCAGAATCTATGGCAGATGTAAAAATTAAGTTTTATTTATCAAACTTACTCATTGGAAATGGCAGCCCAAGAAATCTGCTCCTTAGGATTTTGACTTTTCTTACATACTTCTGGCAATGGGTTCAAGGTTTTAGAAAGGTGTAAATCATATTTTTTGCTCAATCCAGACAGTGTTGGCACAAAACTAAAATTATTTTTCCAGAAATGCAAACTCCTTTGTTTGTATAGCCTTTATTTTTCTGCCAAATTATACCACCAGTATTATTTCTTTAGTCGAATGCTATTTTCCATTATAATCCCATCTTTCAAGAAACAAACCAAAGCATTCTACCCTTGCAGAAATTTCAGACCCACAGATATGACCACCTTTCAGTTGAGCTGGGAAAGCAGTCTCCAGTGCCAGTTTTGGAGGATTGTGGTTACTTTTTCCATAAATAGCTAGATGAAAAGATGAAAATAACCTGTTAGAGAAAAAGACATTCAGGAGGAAGATTGTTTCTGATGTACAACTCACAAAAGCTCCAGCTCTGAAAAGCCTGCTATATGCATTTATTTATTAAAGATAGTGTCTATGAAAATAACTTGCAGGAGTACTCTTTAAGCAGAAAGAGCCCTAAAATACTGTGATGCTGTTTCACCTACTTGCTAGCATAGAAAAAGCTTCTGCAACATGCATTTTCTGGAGTTTTCTACTAAATAGAACAAACTAGGTGCAAAAGCACAGGATAGAAAAAACATCAAGTCTAGTATTATGGAACAAAAATGCGCCTACCATATGAGTACTGAGTGTTGCTGATTTATTCCTATTTTGCTTGTAAATTGCTTTTGATTTACAAGCATTCCCTTTGTATGCATGTATGATATATTAAAGTGTAAGAAATAAATTAATACCATTTTCTTTCTGGTTCGATTGGATATATGTAAACCTTATAATCTTTGGACTTCATTAGAACGCATTTGTATTCCAAATGCTGCCATAATATGTCCTACTATTCTCTGAATCATCATAGAGCATTGCAGATCTATATCGTACATTATTATTCAACAGCTCGTAAACTAGCTCCAGTGAAGAAGACAGCTGAATGACAGCGTGCAAGAGAACGCATAGACACCATTGGAGAAGTGGGTTAGTGTAAAAGGAACTCCTGTACTGAGACACGTCAGCGTAGGTGTTTGGGCTTAGTTTGTCCAGTTCGTCTTGTCACTGAACAGGCATTTTTGTGTTAGAAGTGTGGCTGTGCTGGTCTGTTCTTATAAAGAGTGCAGAGAGAGTGTTTCAAGTGCTACATGAACTAACTCCATGCTTAATGCTCAAGGGAGTGAATACTTTTATGTCCAGGGCACAGAAGACAGGCTGCCCTGAGTACATTGGCTTGAAAAGGAAATTTTACAGTTTGCAGGATATGCTGATTAAAATATTTTTTTGTTGTAGTCAAATTCAGGACATCGTGCTTGGTGATCCCAGTGCTACCCAACTAGGCAGATATTCCTGCCATCAAAATTGGCATCTGCCCCTTCCCAGGCCAAGGCTGGGGAAGCTGGTGACACCCCGCGCTGTCAGAGCCCGTGGCCTGTGTGTGATGACCCTCCCCTAGCAAGGGGACACGAATGCTCTGAGGCAGGATGCAATCTGTTTTCTTTTTTCCTCTCTGCTGCAATATGTGCCCTACTGGATGAAAGCATGAGGCAATATGAGGGGTCTAGTCCCTTCATTTGTGGGTTTTACTTTCAGTAAAGCAGAATTTTACTGTTTTTCCAATTTGTGAGGAAAGCAAGTAATAAGAAAATCTAAACTCAAATTCAGTTCAATATGAATCAAATCTGTGTATAACTTGGCATCCAAACTGAAATGTCTGCAAAGCCCTCAAGGAGACTGTTATGATGATTTGAGGTGGGCTGATATAAATCAAACAGTTTCAATAGCCTACCTCAGGCATTAGTGTTAATATCTATGTAGCTGTTATGAGGAGGAAAGATAAGTACCTAGCAGGCTCCCCTTGTGGTTCAAAAAGCAGTGATAAAAATTAATTACCCATAGTGCTGCTCAACACACACATTATTTATTTGTTCCTAAATAGTCTTCTCAAGTTTTGCTTTGTAAGTTTTTCTACATTCCTCCTGCTTTAATGACATGTGGTTTGCCAACATCGAACTTGTACTCAGAATGGGTAAGATTTGTTTTCTGAAATGTCAGCATTTCCAGGTGTCAATTTTCTTCCCCTTTCAGAAGAAGAAGTGCCAGTGAAAGGCTGGCTCTCTCTTTTTGGCTTAACTGTGAATTAAGTTGAACCTTTCCTCAAAAAGGTTTTTGTTTCAGAACAGCTCATTAAAAAAAAAAAGAAAAAAAGAGAGTCCCCAGACAGGATAGTTTAATGGAAGCAAAAGCTCTCGGCTTAGGTTTGTAAGTTCTTCAAGAGCAGGAATGCAAAGGAACTAATGAACTCCAACTCCCACCCTGCCCCTTCTCCATGCCAGCATATGTTTTTTTCTCTTCCAACTTCTGATCACAGTAGTTTAGTAACTGACCCTGTAGTGTTTTGGACTATTATTCTATTTGGGTCTGCTTTCACCTAAATAACAACCATCTGGTGGCGTCTCAGATCAGATGTGTGTGATGGACTGTATATAATAACCAGTTCAAGGATTGTCAGGGGAAGGGTTAACATTCTTGCCCTGAGCAGAAGGACTGCAGCTGCACGCCGTAAACTTAGCACAGAGATTGTCAGGGCAGAAGGGTTGGGTCAGCTGTAAAGAATTAAGCAAATCCCCCTACTACAAGGTGAGAGAAGAAGAAGAGTAGAGTCAAGAAGTCCTTTTCTGTTCTTGTCTTTGGTTCATAGTGAAATAGATAACTGAGAACATTTGAGGCATACCTGACCCCTAACCTCTACATAATTTTTCCTTGTGGAAGGCCTTGCTCCTTGATCTCATGGAGCCTTAGTAATTCATCTTCTCTTCCAGTAGTGTCCAAAGTTTGCAGAAGGTGTACGAAAACGATACCCTGGCAACCTGCAATCTCACTTGCTGCTTTCCTGGAAATCTGTATGCCCTGAACCTAATGTTATGTTGGTAAAGGAAGGATAGAAGATTGGCTCTGTGCTGAAATGTTCACTGCTCAAATCCTCCCTCAAGGACAAGATTAAATTGAAGTAGCAAAAAAAGTGTCTTGTTTCCCCCCAAATGTTAAAATGCTACTTTGGTGCAACCAGCATTTCCAAAATGCAGAGTTTCCTGCATTTGCATTCCTTGCAGAGATGTATGGAAATAGCAGATCCTCCTGCTAGGAAGCCATAGGGCAGATGGAAACCAGAAGATGTCACAGGATCTCAGAGATGGGAAAAGAAAATAATAAGAGCTAGCTGATTTTCTTATTAAAAGGCTGTCTTGTGGACAGGAGGAATGTGAAATACTGAGCATGTTGCAGAAAGGAGTCTTCTGAGCGCTGCTCTGACAGCCTAGGACTGTGGTAAGGATGTAGTCTGGACTCCTCGTGATGTGTGGGGAAGGCCACATTCCAGTTTCTTGCTTTTTCTTCTGAAAGATTTTTTGGAATCTCTAAGTTTGTACAGGTGCCAAAGAGTTAATGAGCTTTGTACTTGTTTCTTCTTTAGCTGTGGATTGGAAGACAAACTTTATATGTTTGTGGAAATGTTTGTATATATACATACATATAATTATATGTATATAAATATATATTTATATATACATATGTGTGTGTACATATGAAACCTTAAGTATAGAACTTTTTATATACTGAGTTGTGCAAAAGCACAGCCACATGCTTATCCTTGCAACCATAAATAATCCTATGGAAATCCAGATTGCTTTCAGTGAAAGAGGTTGCATAAGCTAAGTTTTGACAATTCAGAATACAGGTTGGCTTTTTTTTTTTTTTTGAGCCCAAATACAGGTGCTTATTTATCAGAAGGCTGTTGCATTTCTGTGTCTTTAAAGAAAGTAGTAATAGCAGCTTATCTGGACCTTTGCTCCTGCTTTTCCTGTTGACCATCTGCAAGATTTGAAATAAAACCTTTGCCTGTATTTGTTGTTGACAATGAAAAAAGCAGGTTTGTTCTCTTTTTTTTTTCATGAGGCAAGACTATATTTGATATACAGAAACATCTTTCAAAATGATTAGATCAATCCCTCCATAATTTGATTTTTTTGAGTGGGAGGAGGAGAGGTGCTGGAAGAAAATGTATTTTAGAATGTTTTTCAATAAAACTGTAACAACTAAGACTGCAGACCAACAAACACACATGTGCTTAGCTCTGAGTTTGAATTAGACCCATGGGGACTATATTTGTATTTGATTAATGACAATTATTTGAAGAAAGATGGACTGGGTGGAATCACTGGAAAAAATATGTAGCTATAAAAATGCATGCTTCCTATTTTTATACTGTTTCAGTTCTGTTATATTCTTTTATCTTGCATATTTGGCACACATCTGTAAGTTTCTAACATAAGGAAAAGTTTGCACTGTCAAATTCTGTTTAGCTTTAATCAGGAGTGTATAACTAAGCCCCCAGTTGCTAATGTGAACCCAAGCAAGACCTTATTAACACTGGAGAATCTGATTGCAGAATCAGGACTTTAATTTGTATGAGTTCCAGCAGGTCATCTCCCTTGCTCGCTCTGGTCGCTCTGGTGCCTTCAGTAGCTCCGCTTGCCTGGTTGCGAGGCTGAGCTTGCTGTACTGCTGCACGACTGTCCAGTTAACCATCTGCTATGACCCTCACACGTGCTGCTTCTTGTCTGCACGCAAACTTTGCTGTTTGCCACTAGGTGTTTGGGAGCAAAGTTAGGCAAAGCCAGCATCCTTCTGACAAGACCTTGTCACAGGGAACTCACAATACTGCAAGGTGTATTTTAATATAATGAGAAGTGGTAAAGTCCTGGCCTCCACTGACTGGTCCCCACTGACCGTATGGCTCCATAACTATAGTAGAAACTTAGAAAACTTGCTTATACTTAGGTGCCTACTTTCTGATATGTGGAACTCTATTCCACCTTGGAGTCTACCTTGGGGATCTTTCCTAACCAGTTTTCCTTGGGTTAGGAAAATAATATCCCATAGGAACCAATTTCTCTCCACTGTCCTCAAAGGTAGCCATCAGGAGGCTGTTGGGTAACAGGAACTGTAAAGCACCTTCCCTGCTCTGGAAGGAGTGACAGCTCCCTGGGAAAGACCTTGCTGTGGGGGGATGTTGCCTGGAAGCGTTAGGGTGAGAGGAGTAGCAATGTTTCTGGCTCAAGCTTCTAGGTCTTACTGAACTGACATCCCCAGAGGACACTTGAGATGATGCTACAGAAATGTGTTTTGTAAAGTGTGTAGTTTTTTTGCCTTATGAAAAATGAAAGGCCAGATTGGTTTAGTTCATTATAAAATCTCTTCTCAAGTTAGAAATCTAACTCGCTAAAGAATGAACCTAATTTTATCATGTGAAATCTTAAATGTCTCAAGGTCTTCTGTAAGGATGTTATTACCTTCCTGCATTTCACAGACAGGACGCAGGACACAAAGTCAAGATCAAGTGAGGTAATAAATGTACTGGCACCCAAGATCCTCTCTGAAGCTGGCACTTAGCTCTGCCTCTGCTGCAGACTGCTCATGGCGGGTGATGTGTTTTCCTCTCTGAAGTGCTGGGAATTGTACGTTGTTTAACCAGCTGCAGAGCTTCACTCCTGAAAGACCTGCAATCCAGGTGAAGTCTTTTATACACAAACATAGTTTGCATACTTCTTTGGAATTCACTTGGATAAAAGGTGCTATGTAAACAGAAGATCATCATTGCTCTATAGTGAGAATTACAAATCTAAGCCCCATTAGGACTATGGCTACAACAGATTTAACCTTTTTTTGCAGTATTGCATAAATGGAAACCCCTGAAACTGAGACCAGACATCTACCCCATATTTAGACATTTAGACGCCCGCTTCTGAACAAATTTTTGGATTCTGCAAATATATCTACCCATATTTCACTTCAGATCTTGAATAAATAACTGATTTCAAGCATCAAGGGCTGTTGCAGGCACTGAGTATAATCCTTGCAAAATGACTCTAAGTATGACAAAAACTAATTTCAGTCACTGATGTTCTCCAGAACTGATTCAGAGAGACTGTCCAAACTCTGTCACAGTGGGTAAGGCCCAGTGGCAAACACAAGTTAGCAAAAGTGACACTACATCTATCTCTGTTTCAGCAAGGGGTTCTACAGGTTCTATGTGTTTTTTAAAAGTTTAGGATATTGGGTTATCAGCCACATGAAAAAATTAATCTGCAATCTCAATACTTTAGATTCAGTGAATATAGCAGTAGACGCAAACAAAAATGATCCTTGCAGTAAAGAGACTTTGCAGGCTACTCCTTAAGGGACTTTAGTCAACAGTTCCCAATCTATTTCTTCTGGTCTCGTTGTGGAACCATTCCCACTATAGAAGCACAGAGCTGTATTGCTGCTATTTGGGTCACACCAAGAGAGAGTTTTGACTTCCCCAAACCTGTTACTCTGTGCTATAATCATGTGCAAATGTCCTGCAGAAACTATTTGACAATCTGAGCCTTGGAAAAATAATTTAGTAAAACTTGCTATGTTTGACATGTCACTAGAGAGCAAGACAGGTTTCAGATTTTATTTTCTATCAAAATGTATTTTGCATCTCTTTAAAGATTCTAAAGTAAATTAACTGAACAGTGCAGGAATAGCCTAATGCAGTGATGCCAGTTTATTCAAAAATATTGTCTTTAACAATGTATTCCAGAAGCAAACAGGGTCTATTCTAACACTGTCCTGCATTTATAATTTTTACACAGAAACTACTAAAGCAAAAGTACCAAGTGTAGTAATGGAAAATTACATGCTACATACATTATCATTGAAAATACTATTGGGTCTTATTCAGGTGAAACTTCTGCAGTTTGATATATTGACAAACTAGAACATTGGAGTTTTGGCTTCCAGATATTAGCTCATCGTGTAGCAGCTATTGGACTTGTGAGTCTCCACTTTCTCAGGACAATCTGTGATGGAGCAAGAATTTGAGCTGCAGACCTCCCTCATCTTAGGTGACTATTCTGACAGCTCCTGTTTTAGCTGTTCTGTGGTGGGTCCTTCTGTAGTTTTGAGCAGAAATTCCATCCTCAAGCCGAGAACTCTTTCCCAATCAGGGTTTTGTTGAAAGTAGCAGAGCCTAAGAAGAGTTTTAGTTTCAGTGAGTCAGCATTTTCCATCAAAAATTCATTTTGTCAGAAAATTCCATTCCAGCTCTGTGGTAGCTGCGTACGTCCCTTGTAAAGCGAAATGCCAGCTGACAAGGAAGTTCTAGCTGCTATGGATGAAGACAGGCAGGCAATATACTTGATCTTTTGCATTTCCTCTTGTGGATGCAACTTGCTGAGCATTTCTGGCTCTCCTCTGCTTTCTCATCCAGCAGCCTGCTCCCTGGTTCATATGGACGTGACTGAGGAAGGAAGCCCCCAACAATACGATTGCCCAGTTAGGGACACAACACATGACTCTGCACTGAGAGGAGCAACAGAGGGAAGAATCCTGGAGAACATGTAAACTTAATATGAGATGCATGCTGTTGTTAGAGCGATGATTTCTACATGGTAATTAAGGCCATAGGTTAGAAAAATCAACACCTTGTCAAGCTTTAGCATAGAACTTCTGTTGTCCTCTAGAGTATTTATTCTATTTTAAATTTTTTTGGTAAATATATATATTATATACACATTTATATTTTTATTTGTCAACACAACTGGGAATAAAAACAAATGAAAAGAACTGATTAAAGGAACCACTACACATGACCAATAGAATCAGTTTAACAGTTTAGCATATACTAATTGAGGTTATCATATACATATTAGGTTAGCATATACATGTTTAGGTTAGGAAAGGTAGATTCCTTCCTTTATGGAAGGGTGTATTAAAATATTTCTAGCATGTGAATAGGGAAGCTGAAAACTGCACAAGAGAAAGATTCTCCTCACAAAATGTTATCCGAAGCATGACAGAATTGAACAACTTTCCTCATACCTGCAGTGTAGTAGACAGCTATGCCTTACTGTGAGCGATGTGAAACAAGAGGAGCACGAGTGGGTATTTCTCACCTTTTAATACATTACTCTTTTTAAGAACAGTTTGATAGTAATGTGTGTATATTCATTTCCTATAATCTGTCTGGAAGCCCATTTACATAATCCACTGAGAGCCAAAATGGGGCTATGTTTTTGTCCCACGCTCATTCATAAATATCTTTCCTTAACAAAGTTGGCAGGTCCATAGCATTGGATGCAAATAACACCAAATTTCCAATAGTAATCACGCATTCTCCCGATCTCACTAGGCCCTTCACCTTTATGCGAACTGCATCTGAAGGATGTTTTTCGGGAAACACTGTGGACACCAGTTGCACTGAAGCAATGCAAGGGTTGGCAGGATGTTGTCATCCCTAACAAAGAGCACATCACATGCTCTCCACTCACAACATGTCTGGCTGCTTATCCAAATGGTGTCTGCCATGGGCATTTGATGATAAATGTATCCTGGGTGAACAAGTTGATGAAAGTTATGACTACCTTGTGACATCAGTTAAAACTATGGTATTAGGACAGGTTGCACGTGCCGCATTTATATGCTTGGCATTGTCTAGTGTCTCTGTCTCTTCTTTCACCAGAGAAAAGCATTAAATTTGCTGATATTCTTTTTATACAATTCATTTTATATCCTTAGTTCCCAGCATATAAATACTTTGGATCTTGAATACTGCACAGTACTGCTTAAATATACTTCATAATTTCAGTTTGGCAGCAAAGACAATTGCTGAGATCTGTAAATAAAATGCTGATAAGCTCAGCTTTGAGATAGAAGTGAGATAAATTACAGATAAATGTGAATTTTCAAGAGATTTCAGGTCAGGAATATTTCATCTGAATGCCTCTGCTTGGATAGTACATAAATAAGCAGAAAAAGACATCACCATGGTACACTGAAAGGGAAATATAATTGCATTTTATTGTCCATTTAGGCAGGTGAAACAACACCAACTCTAGTTTGACTCTTTAGTGTTTATAGCACATGTTCTTTAGTTTAATAAAAATATCATTATCTTTTACTTAAACTACAACTCTAATTATGAGAGCTGGACAGAAAAAGGAAATTCCATTTCATGTAGTACTTTGCCATTTCAAATTAGACTTTGATTTGAGAATGAAAATAAAATAAATGTAAACTTTCTCCAGGATGGGGAATTGAAGGTTGGCCAGAAGTTCTTGGAGCCGTTGTTGGATCCACCTGGTTGGAAGCTGAAGAGCCAAAGCAGAAAGTGGCAAGAAACCAGGCAGGTTTTTTTTTTTTTTTTTTTTTTTCTGCAAGCATTTCTATTTAGCAAACCCGTGCTTAACATTCTGTATGTGTTTAAGTACTGCTGACTTTACTCGGATTAAACTCGTGTTTAAGTTTCAAGGAGAGTGAATCCAACAGAGTTCATAAACCCTCTCCTGTGAACTAGTCAGCTGATGGCTAGAAGCCAGCACAGCGGTAGTGGTGGTGGTGCTCCCCAAGTACACGTAAGGACACGCCAAGCCTGCCAGCTGAGCAAATACAGGTTCCTCCTGCTTGAAACTGTTTGAGTGGAGTTTGGAAACCACCCCTTGTCTTTGTACACCCGTAGGCGACAGAACTGATGCAGGGATACAGTGTTCTAGGCAAGGGCGCTACTCCTGCAAGTAGATGGAAGCCTGCACACAATCTAGTTTAGATAATGAAATTTGTTTAGGAAGGAGTAAAGAGTTTGCAATGTGGAATGTCTCTGTTTTTCTCTACCTAACAATTACACAGGACATGCTAACAAAAAACATATCTCAGTATGACCTATTCCTATCTTTCCTCAACTCTGATCAAGATAACTCTTAAATCTGCTTAGTCTGTGTTGGATGGAGGCCTGGGAACAAAAGCGACTACCTCACTACCACCTTGGCTGAGTCAAATTCATTTATATTAGCAGATAAAGTATTGTACAATAAATTGTACAGCAGAAAGACATCTCAAAAACAATAAAGGATTCAAATGTTTATAATCTACTAAAGACAGCAAAATATGCTTTATATATAAACTATGAATGCAAAAAAATTTGAACTGTCTTGAGACTGAGTCATATTATGCTTGGTCCTGTGGAATAGCTACTTTATATCTGAATTTCCATGGGTGATCAAGAAGCAACTGGGTTTTGGCTTACGTATTTTTAAAATCAATGAATATGAAACAAAACTTAAATGTGAAGTAATTTTTTGCCCGTCTTTGTGCATATGCATAATACAAAGGCCTTAAGAGCCTCCTAAGAAGTGATGGAAAAACACATCCTTCGTTTATTTATAAAAACAAAAGTATTCAGTGGAATAATGAAGTATACACTTTGTAGTAAACTAATCTTATTCACAGATTTTTGACGATAAATATTGTTGTTCAAAACCACAGACAAACAGCCAGATTTTTTAAAAGACATTATAGTTTATTTTGTAGTTCTTGTACTAAATTTCAGTACTACTAATATTACTATCCAATTTTTTAAAGAAATCATCCCTAAAAATCCTGAAACATAATCTTTTTCTCCTCGCTCTTCATTTCAGTGAGCAAAGTGAAAAGTCTGATTTACATAACAACTTTAAATAGAGTTCTGGGGGTGCGTTTTTCCCTGGAATTATTTACATGAAAAGCCGGGCTTTGAGTTACGTGATATTCTTCATGAACAATACAAGGGAGAAATATAACTTTTACTTGATAAAAAATGTCCAAAGTGGTTTGGGGAGTTTTGATCAAAACCAGAACACTTTAAATATGCTAAAAGTGGGTTATGAGAGAAGCAGTGTGAATACCTCCTACTTCTACTTCTCCCTGTATCTGGCTTCCCCAGCCAGGCTGCGCTCCTACTTCGCACTTCTGCTGCAGAGACTTTCAAGATTCACCCCAGCTGGACAGTCATTGGGCTGTCCTGTAGCTTGGGAGATGAAGTCCTGCTGAGAAGGGGAATATTCTAGGAAAAAAAGACGTAGACTACTTTACATCAGCTACAGAGGACCAAAACAGGCATAAATATTTGCCACTCCAACAAAGTGGTGTTCATGATAGGTGAAAGCGTCTTAATTACTTCTTGTCCTTCTAACAGTGAACTGCCACAGCTTGTCGCTTTGTTGCTTCTAGTCTTCCAAACAGGGTAACTAGATCACATACAAAAGTCTTAGCAGTTCAGTGCCATAGCTGCTTTCTTGTACATATCCATGATACTCTCTTTGATAGTATTGATGTTATCGCTAAAGAATATACGCCAAACCAAAGGTATCTGTCAAAGCTCTGAGTAGAGCAGAACCTTACTTGTACAGTTTGCTTATCTGTTTCTCCAGAAAATCTGTACACCCTGTAAGAAATAGAGCTAAAAATGACTGGATTCTAATCTTTTTATTCTCGTGGTTGACTAATTTTTTTCCACTGAATTTTGTGAAAACATAATCTTATACTTTGCTACACACCAAGAAATCCGCATTGACCATCAGTGATCACATTACAAGGATCTTTTTCCTGTATCTGACAGCATATTTTCAGGATGTCTATTGAAACCTTTATCCTAATACTAGATTAAGCCAAAATTGGTCCACACACTATTGGGAAAGAAAGGGAGATGACTGACTGAGCAAATAAGTCCTGTCTCCTTTAGAAATCAGGTTAAAATAACACCATATTTCTATCATAGGCATGGGTAAATTTGATATTTAGATGATGTTTTATAGAGCTTTTTGGTGAAGAATTTAATTGTCTTATTATAATTTATTTCATCTTGCAACATCTTCAGTTGCCATCCCATTTTATTGGAACTATCTGAAAAGAAGAAAAGGATACACACAGGATTAAAATACCGTCTTTGTCAAAAGCGCCAATGATTTGTAATGTCGGGAAGTCCTGTGTGGCTGAACTCTAGAGGAGTGAATTAAACCCTGGAAGCCTGACTGTATTTTATTGCTGAGCCATCAGGTGTGAATATTCGCCTGGCTGCAAGAGCCCTCGTTTGTTACTCCTGGCTGCCAGCTGCTCCCCACAGCTACTGGCTCGCCAGGCTGACAGTAAATCTGAGGTAAGGAAAAAGCATGAGGCTGAACTGGCATCCCAGAATATTTAGGCTTGTAAACCCCCCAAATATTTGGTCATGTGCACCCTGAAATGTTGTAACTATAACCGTTTGTGATTGCTTTTGGACATGGGAGAATATAAGGCAAAACCTTTGAGGAGCAGTTTATTCTGTCGTCTGTAGCTATGGCTGCCTCAGCGTTTGAATTAGCTCTATTCTTCCATGACAGCTATTATCTCAAAGCCAAAATGTTTTGAAAAACATACTGCTTCCTCTGAAAATTTGACTGAAGTTATTCTCAGGTTCAGGAGTGTATTAGCATGGAGAGAGTAATGATAACATTAGGAAGGAAGATCAAATTCAAACCACTTAACTGCCTTGTTCTATTGGGGGAGCTGAATTTGGCTGTTTTTATTGTTCAAGGTGAGAAACAAATTTGTATATTCCAGTGGGTCTCCTGTGGTTTGTTTTCTTCCTCACAGATTGAAAGGAGATACTGGTTTTATTCGCATTGGAAGAAGCTTTGAAACCTCAGTGTTTCATGAGTTTGAATTACTGCCTTTCAGCCAGACCCAATGTGATGCTTCCCAAGGGTACTTATTGTGATGCTATTTGATAGGTTTCTGGTAAATCCACATGAAAGTCCAACAGGCAGGAGATTAAAAAGTAACTTCAGATATAGTAAACTTTTCTAAGTCTAGTATCTTGTTCAGAGCTGGAAGATAAAGACTAGTTATGATATTTCTCCTGACCAAAAGAAAATGGAGAAGAAAGTATACTTGTCTAGGCATACAGGAAAGATCTATTTAACTAATAATGAAAATAAAGGGATATAATATTAGGAGTTTTTCTTTGTTGATGAACAAAGATTAGCAGAGTTGGCTAATAAATCTTTAGTACTACTATATGGGCCAAATAAATCAGAGAGGCCTAACACAAAGGCAAAGAGTTCACTAAAGATCACGGAACGAACCAAGGGCTCTAACATGAACCTGCCAAACCCCATTTACTTGGAGACTAGTGGTGTGTACTCAGCTGCTCAAGGAGAGACTCTAGGCAGTTGACATCTGCCTACGGAGTAGTTTTGCATATACCACAAATCTTTCTCTAGTCTGTGTGGTCAGTGGCTGAGCTTGTCACACACTATATCGGAAAACGTTCACCACAATTAAGCATCCCAAACTCTACATCCGTTGAATGTGACTGCATGGAATAATTTTTATGTTGCTTATTCTGCTGAGTAAGAGATCTTTGTGGTTTGTGATATGGATGCTACTTCATGTCCTGCTCCCATCAACAAGCATTAATACATCTGGTAGGACACCCAAGCTACAAACTGCCTGCCAAGAACGGGGTCACAGGCAGTCTGTTCAGTTATATTATTTGGAAAAGTATAGTGCAGTATTGGCAGAAGAAATATTTAAGAAGAATGTCAAGCCGTTTTAATAACGCTTGACCTAGTCATCTTCATTTTATGTGAACAAACACCAGACATAAAGGAAAAGGAACAGCAAACAGGATTGCAGTCATAAAAGATACTTTTCTTTGTGGGCTTCTTCTTTGGAACAAAATTGGTAGTTAGACACTATGCAGTGTTTTTAGTCTAAAACACAGAGGCTACAGCCATGTTGCTGTTGCTATTTTTTTTTTTTTTTTTACTACCATTTGCCCTTAAACTGTCATGGGTCCTCTCTCTCTCTCTCTCTCTTTTTCCCTTGAACTCAAAAACTGGGCCTGTTCCATTTAAACTAAAAGGAAATATTCTCCATTATCTGCACTAAATGCCACTGACACTTCACATAGCAGTATAAGCATTCAGTCACAGAACAGTGCAGATAAATAGGGGAGGGACTTGTTCATGACAAAAAAAAAAAAGGCCATAAATGGCTTTTTTGCTTAGTGGCCTCCTTTTAAAAATCATATCTATCTGTATTAAATATAGTTTCATTAACTAGATTATTTTCAGTTGACTGATTAAAGCTGCTTGAAAAGCCCTGGCTGGTTTTATTGGATTATTAGATGGTGAAAAGCTAAATTATATTCTATTCTAGACATAACTATGGGTCACAGCATGCCGTGCATGTGCTTCATTGTATGTCAAATTCTTTTTGCTGTGAAGTGTGCACTGAAATTTAATTCCTTAAGAAATTTCTACAACTCTCTACATAATCAACGAAATCTTGTTTATGCCTTTGGTATTTTTTCCTACAAGCAGAAAAGACAGACAATATAAATTAAACCTCAAGGCCTTTTATTTCTTTTTATTTCTAGTATCCAGTCTTCTGTGATCTCTTTAGAGAGATTAGTTTTTGAAACAATAAGGATTAAGCTTGAACACCTCCAAGACAAAGTGAGAGCTGACCTGAGCTGACCTGATCTAATGCTATGTCCCATTTTGAGCATGGAACTTGACTAGGGGAACCCCCGGTAGATTTCTTGTAAGCAACATTTCTGTCTTTTTTTTTGCCAACTACAAAATATATCCTGATGGCTAGCTTTGATATACCTATACAATTAGAGGAAATGAATATTAGCTCTAATCTGAAGCTTTTTCAATGAATCTATCTATTTTGATTATAAAGAATTATTTGTGATAGTCAATGCCAACTGAAAACAAAGTCTTCAATAGCAGAAATATTGATCAGTAAAGTGTGTTGATACCTAAATGTAAAAATGCTAAGGGCTCTCTCTAGTTGGACAAATTTAGGGCAATCTGAGAAAGGCATTTAAGTTGGATGACCCATCTGTTTTCATTAATGTTGATGAAGCTTGGACAACTAGCTTAAACTATGTGTCTAGCATGCAGAGATCTAAATACAAGTGATGGATCATGATTCCGGTATCTAGCAGGTCAATGATTTTATATAGAATTTTCTGCCTCCTTTTCTTGCCTTTTTCAATTACCAGGTAAACAGACTGGGCTATAGCTGTAGCAGGGGGTTGCAGATTCTGGGCAGCAAGGGACCATGCACTCGGTCTTGGTCAAGGTATCACAAGATTTATTTATATTGCACAGATAATTAAGGACTTCCAGGGGTTAGCTAGAGAAAAATAAAGAAACAAGTGACCTAAGCTACAAAGTGCCCTACTGGCTAACCCAAGCGTGGCAACATACCTCAATCACGGCAAGGAGAGAGCGCGAGCATCGGTGACAGGAGGCAGCTGTCTGGGTCCCCGCTCGGCAGGGGTCTCAGTCGGGCGCCCTGATGTCGAGGTGCCTCCTTCTCCCCAGTCACCACCGCCAGCGCCTCACTATTATAGGCTGTGAGAAAACAAGCCTACATGGCTGTAATTGCACTTTTTTTTTTTTTTTTTTCCATTTGAAAAAAAAAGGAAGCTCGCTTGGCCAGCGCTGCTTCTGCACTTCAAATGTCAAGTTTCCTAATCTATTTTCTTTGCGCATCCACTCCAGACACGATGACTTTGCACATTGCTCAATTGGTTATGTCCCAAACAGCGGGTGCGAGACAAGGACCCGTGACACCCGATTGATCAATCACTCCTGTCTGGTACAATAGTTACAGCTGTTTAAAGATAAAAGAAGATTTTTCTTAAGAGGAAGAGGTTTATCTGCTCTTTTTATTAAGAATATTTATTCTAGGATTTCTTTTTTTGTATCATAATTTTAGGCTTTAACTACATACTGGTTTCTGTAATTTTTTGTTTCACAATAAATGAAGACATGTTAAACTATCATTAAAACAGAAACAAACTTTTCTTTCCCTACAAAACTTTTATATAATGTGCATGATCTTACTGAATAGGAACAAGGATATGGGGTATGTGCTTTAGTAATGACTGCGTTCAAATGAGGAGATGCAGAGAAACAAAATGTTTATGGAATAGAAATGAGATGGAATCCTAAGGCTCAACAAAGGTGAATATCAGCAATAATGAACAAAGCATTTCAGGTTACTGCACAAATGTTAGTATTTTTTGAGCATTGCATATTTGTATCTGATAGAGATATCAGCAATTATTCAAACATTTAATCAGTTTTACAGTTCCAGTACATAAAATTATTTGTAGTAAAGGGCCAGAGATTTGATTGGTTGATGTTTGGTTTTTCATCTGTGGTTTTAGCTGTCTTGCTATCCATAACCTTCTGCAACTCCTCTCCTATGCTCAGGTACAGCATAATTTCAGGATTTCCTATTTCAGGAGCTTGCGTTGTCAGCCACCCTGTTATCAGAACACTTGCAATTTAAGTAAAAAAAAAGAACTCCCTGATAGACTTTATGGTACTTCTGGTTTTTGTCTCTTTGGTGTTCTAGAAAATTCTGTTTGCCATGGGGCTTTCTTTAGCAGAAATAATGAGAAATGTTCTGGTTATGATAAAATGTACTCCATCGATTAAATGGGGCTGGCAGAGCCTCCTAAATGTGGTCAAACTCTGGATTCATTTAATCTCTGAAAGCTTCTGCAATCACACATTAAGGACTAGATCCGCAGCTGGTTTAAGTCAACATAGCTTGACTGACAACAACTGTCTGTTACCCAGGATAACCTGGGTGTTACAGCACTCTGGCACACAGAAACCTAGACAGCACTATGGTTTCCAACCCCGAACTGGCTCACACAGCACTAGCTTAAGTGTCCCTGCGCTGTACCGCCCGGTGCATCCGATGCTCCTGCAGGTGCTGAGCCATGCAAACACGTGAGATGTGTGAGAGCTGGAGCAGTCTGCTCCTTGTGATGCCCAAGTTAGTCTTCCAGATACATACGGATAGGCTAGAGAGAGCACAGACAATACAGTAGCAATGCAGCGGAGTCCAGGCCAAAATTAAATCTAAATTTCAGGTATAAACATAGCCAGCTTGCTCCCCTGAAGTGTGGAGTCTTCTGAGCAGTGCAGAGATGCCTATTCTGGTAGGCTCAGTGATAAAGCCACATTCAGGCATTTTTCTCACTTGCCAAAACCCAGTCGATCTACGTAACCTGTATATAATTTGTTCATATATAGTTTGTTGGTTTGCAAGAATAAGGATCGAGGTTGCAGGCTTTGGATATAGTTATGTTCACTTCTCTAGCAGTTGAGTTAGTATCACCCTTCATAAGCAGAAGCTAGATTATTACCAACTTTGAGAAAATACTTTTCAAATTTATCATGGAAAACATGACAGAAGAGAACAGAAATTAAGAGAAGCAATTGCATAAACATAAGGCTCTAGAGTCCGATGAAGAAAGCCTGTAGATACAGGCTACAGTGGCAGAGACAAAGAGAAATTATTTATTTGTGACTGACCATTCTGAATTTTTAGGTAGAGAGACTCTTTTAGACTGTGTAGGGGAGTAATGGAAGGGAATAATGTTTAGGGGAATATGTCATTTTCTTTTTGGCTTTAGCCAGAACTTTCTGTCTTACAAATAGAAGTATGTGTAGTGTTTGGTTGTTATTTGTTTATTAATCACATCTCTTTCCTTTTTTTCTCCTTTATTTATTAATTAATTTATTTTTTTCTTTTTGACTTTTTCTGTAAAGTAGATAAATCTACTGTGTGGTCTTTCTACTTCCTGGAGATCACCCTTTCATCCTGCTTTATAAAAATAGCCTCTCTCTGTCTGTGACTTAGTATTTCTAAGATGGGACATGGATTCCTGAAAAGGGAATACTAAGAGACTAAAGGGGATCGTGTGGATCCAAAAGGTGCTAAAACTAAAGCTCAGAAAACACAAAAGTTGATTGCTTTAATTTGAGGGAAAATCACATCTTTTTCCAAATTAATGCTATTTTTGACATGCTACCAAGTACCTGAAGAGATGTAGCACTTTACATACAAAAATTGCAGTCCAAAGAAAGGCAGCAATAATTTAACTCAGAAAAAAAAGAGACTCTATTTCTCATTGAATTGGCAGAGAAGCCCTCCCATATCCTCAGAAAAAATGGAAACAGATGAAGAAGTCTTGCACAGTCCATTCTCTAGAAGGAAGCAGATCATATTTCTCACATCTGTTACCAACATGGATCATCTGCTCTGTTCCCATATCCCATATCTATGATTTGAGGTTTTGCCATTTTAGGAGATATATTTCTCATCTTGTTATGTCTTTTGTTAATTTTATAGCAGTTTGATGTTATGAAGTAACTCCTCCTTTTCTGTCAGCAGTACAAGGTCACTCTATCACAATAACATAATACATCACCAGTTTGCATGCTTTAGCCATTTGAATAGGCTTGGGTTTTTTTTTTTTTTTTTTCCTGGTAAAATTTAGCAACTCATCTCCACTTTCTGCTTTTCTATGGATAGTCTGTCCAATGGTAATGTCAAAACTAGCAGCATGTTATGGTAGTATATTAGGCTTAGAAAAAATATCAAATAATTCTATGATCTGAAAGTACGTCATTAGACTTTTACTTTTAGGAAAGAATTTTAATTTTCTGAATTATAAATAAGTTGAGTAATAAAAATCACCTAAACAGTTTATTGGTTTGTCAACTTGACAGCATGTAGCAAGGAGGGAGATAAACAGGTTGATAGGTCTTATGTCTGAATGCCAGACAGACAAAAATTCAAGGAAGAAACTAAGGGACTGCAGCACAACTGTGGTACCATGAACAATGACAAACTGTATAAACTGACAGCTGAAACACTTCTGAAATATAAAAATCTTTGACATATCCACCAAAGATCTATCCTTTACCTAAAGTTTTTGATCAGGAGTCTTAAAAATTCTGGAGATAGAAATTGACAGAATAAATCTCTACATGTCCTTAAAATTTTCATATTTTAATCAAACTTTAGTATATTCTCCTACTGCAACAAAATGTTTAGCGCACAGAATAACATTTAATTGTAATGTGTAAAGCTGTGATTAGAAAAGGTTTGGAAAGATTTGTTTAATAATTAAATAGTCAACAGTGAAATATGTCGCTTATAGAAATGGTTTAGAAAGCTATTACATGATATGGATGCAGAAAATCTTTGGGAACACTAAAAAGTAGTTACAAACACAATATTTGTTCTGTGTTTATTACTTGGTATATGAGTGAATGCCAGTGGATGAGTACAGGGCAATCAAGCACTGAAAGCTGAGCACCAGCAACTACTTAAGAAAACATGGAAACACGTAGAATCGAAATCTAAACTGAATACAGAGTAATGAAAAATAAGGAATATGCTCTTTCTTTGATTATTATTTTTAAGATTGAGTTAAAAGCAGTTTGCAATGATCTAACAGTCATCTGAGAGATGGCAGACAATGAAATGTGTCAAAGACCCAGAAGTGAAAGAAGAGCAGAAGAACAGAAAATAGAGATAATCTGTCATTTTCTGCTCTATTGACATACTCTCATACTCAGGTAAAGCCTAAATTTGGGATATCTCTAAGATATACATAGAGACTGAAGATGGCAAAGGAGATTTTCAGTGGATTCCCTGAGAAATGTAGACCCTGAGAACAACAGGAGAGTATACTTCTGCACAGATAGATGTTACAGACATAGACATCTTTAAATAACATTCACAGAGGCAGACGTTTAGACAGCTAGTAAGGAAATTGCACCTTGTCTGTGCTGTCTACATAGCCAGAAAGAAAAAGTGGGAGCAGTAGCCACTGCACAGTGATTTTCGTGTAATTTATTAGATTAATACATAGCATTTGCTTCTGCTTCCGCAGAAGGGGGAAAAATGTGTCCATTTCAACGTAAAGAATCACTGAGGCTTTTGATTCCAAATCAGGACAGCACTTAAGGTCTAAAACTCTTTTTATTCTTCAAAGCGACTAACAAAAAGCTGAAATCCTTACTTTGTATCTTAGTTTTTGGATGTCAAATGCATTTTTAATTATAATGTTCTTTCTACTATGATTAGCCTTGTTAGCAGATGTTTTTGCTCAAGAATCAAGAATATTGGAAACCAATATGTTTCTTAAACTAGCTATGTTTTTCCTCAAAGAGAATTCTGATATAATTGGCATGTGTATTAAAAGGATTTCCTGTTCTAAATATACTAATTTCCTCAACTGTTGTGACTATGTGTAACATATGTCTCCAAAAGCAGAGTATCCACAATTACCAATGCTCCAGAGCTCGTGCTGTGAAAGCTCAAAGATCTCACACAGTTTGAAAATTTTTATTCTTAATTTCTGTGTTCAGTGGGATGCAAGGGCATTTATGACCTTTTATGAAATGTACAATATGTTGCAGGATCACGCCTTTGAGGCCCCAAAAAAATATTCACAATATGATTTTCTGGGTTTTATCATTTGATTTGTCATAGAACTGGCTCAACAATTGAAAGAATTTCCAAACCATCTGGAAGGTATCACATTTCACATTTCATAGTGACGGTACCTACTAGATTTTGGTAGGAAAATTCCAGATAGTGTACCTTTATTTATTTATTTATTCTTATGCTAGTCCTTTTGGAAAGAAGCTTATATACATGTAGCTAAGTTCTTTAAAAATGTAGAAAATCTGAATAAGGGTTTAATAGAAGGATTTAGAAGAGAAGATTATGACAGCCTTGGGCATGCCATAAATGGGTCAGCTTGGATATTGTAGAATAGATACAAGGTGAAAGAACCAAGATTTGCAAACTTGAATTTGAACAAGAAGTATTAAGTGGAATATAAAATATTACATCCATATGCTAGAAAAACCACATGTCGAACAGAAGGAATGGTAGACTATCAAAGCAATGACTTAAAATTTGTTGGGTTTGGCAAAGCAAATCATAATCAGTACAATAAACAGAGCACTTGAATGCTTAAATAACCTTGAAGAAATGTTGTAACTGCAAACAATATTTGCCAGTCCTCTTGATTTGAAAAAAAAAGAGAGGGACCAATTCTGTTAGGCAGATCACTGCATTTTGTTGTTATAGAAAATCTCTCTCTTGTGAAAACACTAGCACTTATTAAACACTGTATGAAAAATATCTACACTTTGTGGGCAGTAAATAAAAATTAGGAGAGCCCACACAGCAACAAGTTTCTAATGAATGAAAGTAAGTGCCATGTGTTACCTTACAGTATTACCTGCACTTAAAAAATCATGTATTATTTATAGAATTGACTTACTCCATGCAAAGTTAGAAGATTTTCCATATTTTTAGTACTTTTGAAGATACAATATCATCTTCAAAATAAAGATACAATATGTCCGTCCTTCCTTCCTTCCTTCCTTCCTTCCTTCCTTCCTTCCTTCCTTCCTTCCTTCCTTCCTTCCTTCCTTCCTTCCTTCCTTCCTTCCTTCTTGTCTGTCTGTCTGTCTGTCTGTCTGTCTTATATTGTAATATGCTGCACTAAGCCTATGCTATCTGGAGTCAGAAGTTTAAATTATGTCTGCCTTTGCTTTAGTATGAACCAAAACAAATATTGTTCATGACTTTCAAAGAAATCCTACAAAAAAACAGAGATTACTTAAAAAATTTCCACAGTGTCTCATCATTTATACCAGCAGTTTGACTTGAGGAATTATTAGTATTTACAAGCAGATATTACATCTGAGCCACAGCACAGCTGTCCTACAAACTCTACCATGTAGACTGTATTCTACATCCCTAACGCCAGCAGCTCTCTGAGAGGTCATATATTGAGCATGTTCTTTTCATGACTTATGAGGAATCTAATGCTCAGGTTACAGCAATTTACGCTTGCTGAACTTACAAGTTGTTTATCTGGCTGTCCCTGCATTAAGATAACAAATCACACAGGAAACAGCCAACAATAACGCCCTAAGTAATGTCTGTCAATCATTCCAAATCACAGTGACTGTCTGAAAAATAGAGATGTTGGTGAGACTGTAATATCTCTTGCAGTTTCACAGAAATGAGTCAGCACTGGGGCTCAGCTCCAAAGGTCCAGAGCATCTGTGTTACACCACATCAGACAACTGGCAGTTCCAGACAGGAAGATGTTGATTGTGATCTAGTCTTTGTTTTCAGCTGGAATAGAAATAGACCCACACTGTGGATGTTTTGATTTGGAAGGACCAGGACTCAGGCACTTCCTTATTCACAGGGAAAGGGCACATCCCATGAGTGTCTTCTGTAAGACCCTCTCACGAGGCCTATTTCAACTATGAACATTATGACTCACTGTAGCCTGAAAAGGAAGTGTCCAAAAATAATATGATATGTATTTTATGAAACTTGACCACTAGTCACTATTGGTTCTGTTTGCCAAAGTGATGGTTCAAGACATTTCATCCTGAAGTCGACTCTTTATTCACAAAAGAAAGTGTCTTTGTGTGTGTTTTTAAATATCAACAAAATTGTCAAGAGTTACCCATGAGATTTTTCCTGAAAGGGGATGGACCACATATAAGAGGGGATTCTCTTGGAAGTATTTCATCTACGAAAACAAAGTGAAAACACAAAAAGTGGCAAACTTTTATTGCAAGCCCTGCAGATGTGATCTTCAGGACTAGCCTTACTTACCAGGGAGGGTGTGTATGTGTGAACAGCAAGGCAGTCGGAAGCTTGTAACTGCTTCTGATTTAGCAGAAAAGTGACCCTCCTTAGCTCTAGTATCTTTTGTGGCAGTCACCCCAGTCAACCATGCTGTGAGAATAAAAATAACTATTTATTTGAGCAATTTTCTACCAAATGCAATCTTTTCAACAAACCTTATTGTTTATTTTTACCTTTTTCCACATGAAATTCTAGGCAGAAACTTCTGTGGCACCTTCTGCTTGGGCCTCATGTACATTTTCAACAGACAGAAGTGCATTAGCGAATGTTAATTGCCGAAGATCTCTGCTCTGCCCTGTTGCTCCTGCCAGGACAGATGATCTCCTTTATCATTCCTGAGGAGAACGAGGAGGAAGAGGGAAAGGGCTAATCTGTTTGATTAGGGAAGGTAGAGTGGAAAGGAAGGCAAGAGGCAGAAGAAAGAGTTTCATCTTTCAGCCTAAAGCATTTCAAAAAAGATTAAACTTTCAATTCAGTAACAGGAGCACACCTTTTTCTCTTCCAAATTGAAATTGTCAAGTGTGAAGTGAACATTAGTGTAATGAAGACTAACTGCATATTTTGTATATTAAAAATATTCAATTTTACCTATACACTAGAATCTAGAGTGATTCGTAGTGGGTGTAGAGTAACTGCAAAAATCTTCCCTCAGCCTCCACTGTTCATTTTCTTTTTCCTTTGTATCAGTGTAGTAGTCTTGGCTTGCTTTAGTCACTGTTAGGGCAGTACCATTGCTGGCAGAGGATGATTAAGGAAGTCTTGGATCTTAAAAGAAAGAAACCCCCTGCAATCTCATCACTTGTTATAATTTACATTATAATTTACATTATCACACATTTTCAGCTTGTATAAAACATACGAAGTTTGTTGAAGGGGAAAGACTCACCTCCCAAAAAGTAGATCTTCTGTTTGGCAAGGCTGCCCTGAAACCTCTTCTGTTTCTAGATTCCTAGACCAAGAGCCAAATCATAGTATGGCTTAGAGCTGCCTGGGAAGGTAGAAGATCATCATCCAGAATGGGCCCTTCCTCTTCACTATGGAAAGGCCCTTTCTGGAACCCAAGGTAGTTGATGATATAGATGTAAACAAAAGAATTTTATGGTATTCAGTTTTATGCCCGTAGATATGCTGGCAAATCCCCAGGTTCCCATTGCCAAATCAGTGCAAGGAAGGCTGAACCCAGAGCTAGAATCAACCTGAAATCTTCAGCTATTTTTTGCTGTGCTTTGAAAAAAGATCCACAAAATTCATCTGGAAACTCATCTGCAAGTCTGAGTCAGACAGTGAAGCCAAACATGAACAGAACATGCAGCATGGGGAATTACTATGAGCATTCAAAGGGAAGCTCTTCCTCAGTTTATCCATTCTGGGGTCACTTATGTTTTCTGTAAGGTTTTTAAATGCTAGTCTGTTGCTGGCTTTTAGCCAGGGATATTGCTGGCGCCAGAGAGACTCATCATTTTATCAGCCTACCCTCTGTTACACGAACATTTAATTGTTTGTGGGATATTCTTAGAGCACAGAAATTATAGATCTTTATGACTTTCTAGATTAATTCATTCATTTGATTTATTTGTTTTCTCTAATACTACAAGAGATTTCATCTGAATATTTATTTGGAAGGGTTTGGTATATAGAGAAATGTGAAGAAAAACAAATGTTTTTGTTCCATTTAGGTTAGCTGGCTGCAGTGCACATGCAGAATACACAGCACATGTAGCTGCAGAAGAGAAGCCAGTATAAATGTTTGCGTTACAGTACTCAATAAGCACTGCTAAGGGCGTAGTTTGTTCCTGGGGGAAACTGTTGAGCTCTGCTTTCTGTGCTAGCCATGTGGTTTTCTGGTTTCCAGACTGAGTGTCTTCTTTGGTGTTAGGGTCTAGAGGCCATGACTAAGAGCAGGATACCACTGCACTGCATGCAGAATACAGGCAGAGTATTTATACTGATGCACATGCCTTCTCAAGAAAGGGCAGGAGTGGGATTCCATTTCCAGGGAAGCATGGAGACTTATATCCAGAGTGTACCCATGATTTAGGAACTACGGCATGATGGTCCTTACACTAAAAAGGGCAGTGACTAACACACATTTTCTGCTCTCCAGAGAATGTACGGCTTCCTACACAGGAGGGGAGAGGCATGAGAGGGATATAACACAGTAAGGGCACCCTAGTCTAGGCCCCTGTAATTCCTATTTTGTTCTATATAATTTAGATGTTGGAATTCCTCTCCAATGGCTGCATAGGAGGCAGTGACTGGCAGCCTTGGTGAGAGGACAGAGTCAGAAACACTTGTTGCTGTCCTGAAAGGAGATGTCATCACAGCAGCAATGACAGCTAAGGCTAACTCCTCATGACTAAGACAGCTGATTGTAGCAGAGGCAATGCAGTAAATTGCCCAACATCAAGCAGGCAAGCCTGTGGCCTGCCAGAAAATTGTCCTATGATCTCCTAGATCTGGCTGCAGAGTTGTCACAACAAGAAACAACACAGATCTAAATGACAGGGGTTGTACAGCCTGTGGACATATGGGAACTGTGATGTGGGAGACTGTGCCACATCGTCTAGTGTAAATGATGGAGGCAGCAAGGGAAAACAGGGATATGTATCTCTCTCCTCCCTTGAATATCTGCATCTAACTACATGGTAGCATTTTTCTCAACCTAATGTTTAAGTGCACTGATGGCACATATGAACATTCTACAACGCTACAGATTTGTTCAGTATATAGAGTTTTTATTTTCAACGTGTTTGGATACAGACAGTTGTAATACAAGTGGGAATGTCAGATTTACATTTAAAATTCAACTTCTAAATCTCTATGAGAATATTTAACGGTATAGTTTACACCTGAAAAATAAAGCTTTATCAATGAGTTTATATGGAAGAAAACTTAGACATAATATCATTCTGATAATGTCGAAATACTATTGCTATAAAGTTGAAATGAACTATGAATTTGTGAACTTTTTTAGTTTTATCAATATGGGAAAATTGAAATTAAGTTTTCTATGTTTTCCAGTTTTCAAACTTTTTTTTTTAGAAATCACGTTCCACATTTTTAACAATTTAATTGTTTTGTCTGTTGAGGACAGAAATTCCATTTTATGACTATCTGTAGTTCTTGAGGAAATCTGGAAAAAAGTGATCATGGAAGGCTCAAATACCAGAAGACAAATAAAAGAAACAAAAAAATGTACTATTTCTTAATACTTGGATTTTATACCAATGCCATGAATGCTGGTGGCCTGATACTGTGGTTTGGCAACCCTGCATTCATTCAAATTCTGAGTATTTTTCAGCTCAGTTCTGCTCTCAAATATTTGTGCATATGAACACTTTGCATATAAGCGAGATGTCTGTCCAGAGATGAGTGCATTTGTCCTTAGCCATAGTTATTCAATATTGATTATTTGTTATTTATTCGCTTATGAATAGCAATGCATTGTAGAACCTTGTATGTTTTTGGAAATGCTGTCTAAACTGGACTTGCCAGTCCCTAAACCAAATTTCAAGTTTGTATTGTGATAAAAATTCTAACCAACTCTCCTGGTGCTTTTAACCACAGGTCTCGAAGACCTGGACAGAGAAAAGACATGCTTGTTATACAGATGAGGAAGGAGGCACTGGGAAGTGACTTGTCCGAGGCAACAGGGTAGTGACAGACTCTTGGCACTTTCTGATTAGGCACCTCAGCCTCACTTTACTTCTAAGGATGCCTGGGATGACTTCTGTTCTTGTAGTAGTGTTAAAGGTGTAAATAAAACACCAAGATGTTTTAATGACTTTTTTTTTATCTGTCTTTCCTTTTTTTTTTTTCCTTTTGAACTAATTGTTGTATTTTTGTTTTTCCAAAATGGCTAAGTATTGACTTATACAGCTAGACTCACATGGGATAGATTAACTTCTAAGCTGTGATTTTTCACAACCGAGATTTTTTTCCCAGTAGCAGAAATAGTTGCTAGTAAAGTGGATGAGCTAAGGAGAAAAAAAAATGAATGTAGCTAAGACAATCTTGAAAGGCATACTGAACTCCTCTTATTCTGTCCTGTATACTGAAACAAATTATAGATTCCCTATTTTGCTCCCATTTTTTTTTTCTGCTCTGGTACTGCTCTGGTCAACATTAAGATTTGAGTGACACCAAAGTTTAACGTAGTCCAAAATTAGAAATTATCTCCCTACGGACCAATCACAACCAAAATTGTTAAGAGTTATAGCCAACAACCATGCGTATATGATGATCATGTTTCAAGCTATGAACAATATGTCCCACCTGTGACTTTTAATGTTTTCTCCACAAATATCGTAACTTTGAAAGACATAAGAATCAAGACATGTCTTATCAAATAATATGGAAAGAACAAAAGTTTTCATAAATATTTATTTTACAAGCTGTTACAGGAATTGCTGGGCAAGTATTGGAGTAAAGAAGTGTAAAATTAAAGCTAAATTGTAGTGACTTTAAACTGAATAAGAACTGAAATTACTCTTTCCCATCAGAAAAGCTACATCAGCACAGTTTTGATGAGATGACAGCTGAAAGAGATTTGAGAAAGGTTCTGCATGCTGTCACTTAGACATTAAGGCTAATCTTTTCAGACTATTGGCAAAATGAGTTGGCTGTCATCTGGCTGAGGTTTAAAATTTACATAATTCATTATACAGTTGTCTTATGGTTTGGATTTGGTTGAGAAAAGCAAGTAGGCATCATTGAAAAATGGGTATTTTTCATTCTGGTTTGCCAACAGACCCTTACAATCAAGATCTGGCTTTTCAAGTGATAGATTTCACATGGAATCTGGTGCAATAGTCAGTTTGCTTCCATCAGATAGGTTAGTTTTTTTTTTTTTTTTTTCTGCTTGCTGGTATGCTGCAGCGTTCACACCTGCCAGAAAATGTCAGAATGTTTATTCCAAGAATAAAAATGTGGGCACATGTCCGCCTCCCAAAATAAATAGTACAACAGAGATATTCTGTAGTCTCTCCAATACTCACAGGTTAGAGTTAGTCATTCTTCCTGTGAAGGGGTGGCAATCAATCACTGTCAAACAGATCCTTGACTTTGGTGTCAANTTTTTTTTTTTTTTTTTTCCTGCTTGCTGGTGTGCTGCAGCGTTCACACCTGCCAGAAAATGTCAGAATGTTTATTCCAAGAATAAAAATGTGGGCACATGTCCGCCTCCCAAAATAAATAGTACAACAGAGATATTCTGTAGTCTCTCCAATACTCACAGGTTAGAGTTAGTCATTCTTCCTGTGAAGGGGTGGCAATCAATCACTGTCAAACAGATCCTTGACTTTGGTGTCAAGAGCAGGGATAGCTGGATCAATAGAGAAGGAGCACTAAGCTGCCTCTAAGCAAAGGATATGTTTTTCATATGTGTAAATAGCAGCACTATAAAATCCCGAAAGTGTCTGGACTCAAGGGACAAAAAAAATGCAGCATGGAGGGTTTTCTCAGTTGCCAAACAAATCATCTTTCGGTTACAACCTTCTCCTCCCACAAAGCTGGAGGGTGAATATTTTCATTTAAAAATCACTATTTTTTTTCCCTGCCAATGAATATATTCAGAAATCATCTGCATTGATTTACTGGAAAAAAAATCTTTGTTCCATTGTGAAGTAGTACCACAATTTTAAGATGGCAAGTGCCTAAGAAACAACAACAATGATATTTAGAGACTAATTTAGTCTGTCAAACTTGGCCTTTTCAAATGACTTGAGTCTCAGTGAACTTGTATACTTTCAAAGTCTTCTATTTAAGTGATGTGAAACTAAAACAGAACAAATCATGAACGCTTTACAGGGAATGATAATCACCTTGTATTTAAAGCACTAGAATAGAAACTGGCTACATTTATGTCTCTCATAGATTCCTTGTGTGACCCTGGTGAGTCATTTCACCTCTGCTTGCCTGTATAATAGAAAAGAAAATATTTCCTCCGCACTTCTTGCTTTGCAAAACAAGGCTTGGGTGTTCAAGTACTGTAGCTTGAATTCATCTGACTTTTAGACAAACATAACAAAGGTGTTAAAGTGAGGAACATACACATTTTAGGCTCCCTCTATTATCAGAAATGAGACTTAAGAATCCCTGAAGGGTAATGCAGCTGTGGTGTGAAAGGCCCTTTGGCAGCATCTCTTTTTACGAATTCACAGTAGAAGAGATCTAGGGTGATTACACCTCTCGTTTTGGTTTAGTTGGGAGAATACAAGCAGTCTTTATGGTGTTTTTAACAAAAAGTGTCCCCAGGTGCTACTATCATATACAGAATGCTGCTAAGTAAAATAGAAATTCTAAGTAGCAGACTGGATGGTTGAATCCCAATGGGGACATAATGACTAGGCAAGACTTAAGCATCTGGCTGGAGAATGACTAGATTTACATTACATAGAGAGTCACCAGTTTTGGAACTCAAAAATGATAATCTTCAAGACAGAATTAGGTTTTTTTCTACCATTTTTTTTCTTCCCCCATCCTGCTATGCTCCATAAGAGCTGATAATTTTCTTATTTGTGTTTCATAGGTCAAACTCCATAGCTAGACTCATCCATGAACCACAGCAGAACAAAACTCCCATTGCTCCCATTTTCTGAATAAACAGAATAAGTGGTACAGCCTGGGAGCAGTTGGTCTGTTTAGGAAACCTGTCCTACAGAGAAGAACGACAAGGGAAGTTCATATTGAAATATTCCTCAATGTAAATTTTACTTTTTTTGTTGTTGTTAAAAAGTGGAATAAATATTATCCTAACCAGGTCTAAAATAGTGTGAGGTATATACTTCCTTGGTGATAATTTACTTGGCTTTTTTGTTTTGTTTTGTTTTTCTGTAATTATTATGCCCTATTTCAGATCATTCTGAAGTTCTTGTTAACTCATCTACCTATTTTCACTGAAATCAATAGACTATTCTCTCAGGTAGGAATTACTCATGTGAGCAAGAATTACAGGATTGTTACATTAAAGATGACATATGTACGAGACGTTCTTTAGTAATTTGAGTGAGCAATAATTAAAGAAATTTCAGAAATCTTAAAAATCTTTCAACACTGATGAAGCAAGGTAGGCAAGATGACTTAGTCTTCACACATCAGCTATCTGATGGCCTCGAAAAAGTTTTATTGACCCCTTGGGTGACTGAAATCAGAACTGTGCAAACAGCACTTTTCTCTCTTTCAGCCTGCTGAAGGCTGAAGTTCTTGCAGACTCAGGACTTCAGTGTTTTCAATTGTTTTTTCACAAATTTATTTTACAAGATGTCTGAAGCAATCCTTTGGTCAAAGGACTGTCAGCATCAATACTTCTGCATTGCACCTCATATGGTAAGCTGAAAACAGGCATGACCCCTTTGGCTGCCAAACAGCCACTTATTCATACAGCATTTAAAACAGCAGCAACTCTGAAATAAAACGGAATAAAAATTTGAAAACAACAGGCCTTGCATGGGGCTGAAATACTGTGACCAAAGCATAAAAGCAATGCAAGAAGAGATGGGAAGGTGTGGCACAGAATGTAATTGCAACACGCACAGTAAGTATTTTATTGTGTCAGACTAAAGAGAATGAAAAAACATGAAGTGTTCCGTTGGTAAATGATCTGTTGCTCTGAGGATCTGCAGCAATTAAAAGCTCAGTGTTTTTACAGAAGGAGCCTAGTTCAATTACAGGCATGGAAGATACCTAGTAGATCTGCTCAGGGCACTATATCTCAAAAAACAGAAGAATTGGGATCAAATCTGTTCTTCGGCTGCAAGTTAGAAGGATTTGGAACTACGGCTCTCAGATGCCAGGTGAGTTTCTGAATGGTTCTTGTTTTCTTGCTTTCTATGTCATCGGTTTTTGTGCTTCAGACCTCTGAGCCTTGATGAATCTTTTCTGCATTTCCAGTTCTACAAAATTGCATTTCTGTCAATTTCCTTTGTTCTCCCCTCCCTGAAAACCTCCAAAATGTAAGAAATCATCAATCTCTTTTAGAACTAATAAAAACAGGATAACAGATTAAGGAGTTTAGCATGTTCCAAACAGGAGATTGTCCATTTCCTTGCCATGTGAACCACAAATAAAACTTACTGTCCCCTATTCCTCTACATTGCTCTATTGAGAGCAATTATTTTTGTTGTGTATGATTTTATATAGATATGATGAGATCTGAATAGGTGAGTCAGAAATCGCTCATCTGGAAAAAAATACTGTTTATTTTATTTTTCGCTTCCTCCAGTGCAGGTAAGGATAAATGACCACTTTACAACCACAGAGATTTGTAGGTCTCTGGCAAATGTTTGCTGCTCTTCAGAATCACTGGATTTATCATTTATTTCTCAGCATGCAGTGTACCAAGGATACCCAGACAGAATACCTTAAAGTAGCATAGAATTACATACAGGAATAGGACATACAGGAATAAGGAACATAGACATTTGCTTGTTTGTGGCATATAAACTTGAATAAATGTTATTGTGAATATGTTTTGTTAAAGAACAAACATCTTGCAGAGAAAACCTATAGATGGTTGGCCAAGGCAAGCATCTGCAAATCTGATAACTATCTGGTCAAATACTTACAAGAACAGACTTATTAGTTTGATTCTAAGTAAGTTTAAAGTAATCTTTGAATTTGAGAAATTTCACATGAAAAGAATTTTCATTCACATAAGACTCTTGATGCTGCAGGCTAGTTCAAAAGGCTTTGATTTTTGTGTTTCTCATAGTTGCTCTTAGCAAAATGAAGCATCAGTCTCTCAGAGCACTTGGTGCTTTGTAGTGCAAAAGACCATCCATGAAATGTTCTGATATGATGTCGAGTGATGTGAAGTTCCTGAACAAAATGAGAGCAGGTGACAAGCCAAAGTAAGTAGTCATGACTTCTGAGTTTAGCTGATACACTTGGCAGCCAAATATGGGCTTGAAGTTTTTGCTTTTTGTTCTTCAGTAAATCTAAGTGGGAAACAGCTTGATCTTTTGAAATTAAATTAGACAAGCTGTTAATGAAGACTAATTTATTTGCATAATTTAAAATATGTAGAGAGAGTTCCCTTGATCTGTGCAAGCTGTACTTGGGTTAGGATTCGAACTGGAGACAAGAGATTTCTCCAAGCCATTCTTCATCCTCTTAATCTGTACCCAAACTGAGAGATAGGATGTCCCTGAGTAATTTATAGCAACCCAGAAACGGGCATGAGTGCTCTCTTACTCTGCCCTGTCATATATCTTAGCTGCAGTTTCACGTTTTGCTCACAAGGGAACATGTGAGCTGTGTCTTCTCCACTTGCTCCAAGGTTCTCATTTCATTGACAGAGACCCTTTTCCTGCTGTGCTGAAGAAAATCATTTTACCTCATCAGAGCCAGGAGTCATAATCTACCCTGCAAGGTTTATGCTTCAGGATGTGTGTTTGGGGGATGGCGGGTAAAAATACCAAGGAGAAGTCACACTGGCAATTGTAGGCTTCCTTCGGCCCCTACTTACAGTGGGTCCATGGCAGCATCAGTGACTGAGGTCTTGTGTTATATCATCCTGACAGCCTATTCTCTTGTCTCCCTTGCTGTAACATCATGGCCAAACACCAGGTCTCTTCAGGAAGTTGATGAAAGCCAGAAAACTAATCTGATTTTTCTTTCTCTGATTAATATTTGGCCCAACCAGCTCACTCACTACCTACCGGACATAAGAGAGAAAGGGCAGGAATGTGCAACTGGAGGTAGAGGTGGGATTTGCCACACCACTGATTTAGATCAGCTTATCTGCTGTTGAACAGCACTCTTGAGGGTGTTTCACAGCCTAGTTTCTTATATGAAAATAAAGGAGTCACTGGAGAACAGTAGAGTCAACATAATGTAAGTCAGAGCACCTAACCTAAATGACTCAATTCAGCTTTGCAATCCCCCACATGGATGCAGGCTGTTATTCACTAAAGATGCTCTGGACATGCACTGGGTGACTGCTTGGCTACATTTTTTTCCCCAATGTTTATTGATTTAATACAAATACAAAGAACAGTGCCAAATCTGGCAGTTATTACTGAGTCCATGATTTAGCCTGCTTGTGAACATTTAATGTTCTGGAATCATTTCAAAAATGCCTAGTTTAACACAGCCTAATTTAACTCAGTTACCCTTTTCATAGATGATTATCTCACTAGCAACGCCTCTGACCTTTCTGTATGTTTTCATACTAGTACCATCCTTTCTGAACAAAAATACAGAGATATCATCCAGGTCTCATATATCTGGGAGTACTCTCACTGACCAATTATAAGCATGTAACTTTATATGCCCAAGTAATAAAACCTCTCTGACCGGAAAAAAGAGAAGCTCTTCCAGAAGTACCTCTGTTGAGCTTCTTTTCTGAATCACTTTGGAAGAATCAGTTACTCTCTCTGATCTTACAGGAAACATAGGGAAACTAGATTCTAACTAACTCAGACATATGAATTTAAGTGCCTAAGAAGAGGAACTTGAACAAAAATGGCATAAAAATATTTTAAATTTTATTGCAGAGTGAAAAAGAAAATGCACCCACAGAGCCATGCAGTATAAAGCTCTGCATTGTCCATTTCGAGCTCACTCCATCACTAAAGCATGTGTGTCATAAAGTATAGATACATAAACACTTGAAAAATGGCTAGATGGCCATGAACCAGCATTACTTTTTTAGTTTGGACTGAAATTATTGTTCATTTACACTTAGGAAAATCGGAGAGTGCGGAAAGTGAAGTAAGGCATTTGGAGAGACCCTTTAACTGAGCTGCGTACAATTTGTAAATGAGCTCAGTTTCTGAAGATCTGAGTTGCTGCACTGCTTTGTTAAAGACCCACTGTATTTCTATCCAGAAAAAAAGTGCTCACAGATTTATTTCTGGAGAACAGTGACATCTAGTGAGCATTCTGACCAATACTGAGTACTCCCTGAGGTGCTCTTTAAACCCGATCTTCTGCTTTAAACCGATCTGCGCCAACTGAATGAGTTGCTAATCTCTGGCAAGGTCAAATGAATATAAAAGAGAAAGTATCCATGTGCCAGAATGGTAAGGGAGTTGTGTGACTGATAATGGGAGACTTCCCCACTGATAATGGGAGACTTCACCATGATCAATTAAGTGTAGGAAAGTGCCCTGCTACAGATATGCTCCAGGATCTGTGCAGACACAGGCAAGCTCCAAGCTGTCAAGTGGTGAAGAGCAGCATCAGCCACGAAACTGCCAAGGCCAGGTGCTTCCCTGGCAGACTTTCTGTTCCTGGGCTCCTGGGAAGCACCTGTGAGAATTTACAGATGCCTTTTCCTACCGGAGGTCCTGGAGTATGTAGTTACACTCACCTCGATACTCACTGAGGACTCCTCTATATGTCATTTTCATGCAAAGTTTGCACTTTCCTCCTCTACTGGGGTTCATCTCAGGACTGTAAGAATGTGTGTGTATGTCCATCTATGGGTTACAAGAAGTTACAACTTTAAATTAAAATGCTTCTGGAACTAAAAATACTATTCGCTGTACACAGCAGCTCTGTGAATATGTGACAAGTGAGATGGTCCTCCACGGATCCTGGAAGGAGGATCGTAAAGAAATGGATATGTTGCTTGAAAGAAAATTTTCTCCAAGATTGTGTTGCATAATGAGCCTGGGGATTACAGATGGTTTTCACGTATGCAAACACCAGCATGGAAGTCTTCAACACTCCATCAGCATCTGCAGCTGGTCACTTCATTAGCATTTGGGCTTTAAAAAATGGACAAGTGACCTTTCAGCTGTGTCACAAATGACCATTATATAAAACACCATCTGTCCAGGCTGTAAACATGTATTTTATTGTATAAAATAGAAATTTTTTTTAGTATTCTGAGAGATACTGGGACAGATGCCTTCCTTCCTTCCTTCCTGAAGCAATGGATTGAAAATGTTCAATGGATGAGAGGGCTAGTGGGCATTAATTTGGGAATCATGCAGCTTCCTATCAGATTGCAAGGGAAATTGTCAGATGAGATGTCTGAGATGAGAAGTCTGACCTCGGGGCATATCCAAGAGAGAGAGCAAGGGCACTGACACATTGAACATAGGTGTTCAGCTGGTTTAGAAGTACGTAAGGTTTTGCAATGGCGCCTAAGTACTGAGGTACTTGGCTAGGCTTTGTAAATGTAAACATGTTTCAGGTTAAACCTTTGCTATCTCATGATTTTTCTTTTCAATTTGCATTTTAAAAATATCAGAAAATTGCACAGGTTCACAAAAGTCAATAGTAGGGTGAAATCCTTACACTGACAAAGTCTGCCATGCTCAAAGGGAGCCCCTTTGAGTATTGGAGACTATTTTTCCTCTCATGGCACCAGCTGCTGGAGGGTGACTGCTAAGATGTGACTTTGCCTTTGACTATTGCTATTTTCTGATAGCAAAGCACAGGGACAAACTTGATAATGTTTCAAAAATGGTTATTAATAAAATTGTAATGTTAAATTATTCCAATCTTGCCTTTTCTCAATTTTAAAAGTTATCTTTGATTACTCTTATACCAGTGGTGATTGGAGAACATAAAACAAGTATTTATGGGTTAGGTTCCAGGGAGAATTATTTTATGCTAGGAAATGCCCTGAGTAAATAAAAGAATTCCTCTTTTTTTTTTTTTAGTTAATGATTAGTTTCAAGTGTTAAAAGACATAACACATAAGCCATTAAATACATTTTTATGCAGGCTCAAAAGATATATTTTTTCCACAGTTTTAGAAACTTTTCACATTATTTCTTTTTATGCTACAAGTTAGAAAGTACATGAAAAGCTTTGTGCTTTTTATACCATATTTTGCCAGGAGCCTTTAACTATGTTTTGGGACAGCAGAAAGATTTATTTTTCATATAAGATTATTTTTATTATTTTTATTATTATTTCAGATGACTACTCCACAAAAGACTGAGTGTTAAAAGACCACATCTCAGGTTTTATGAGACTTGTAAGACTTAAAATTTCTCTCGCTTGGGCATCTATAATCCTACAGTTTGGATTATCTGTGCTACATCACAGATGGCTCAGATCAATCCTCAGATGGAATTTCTGTTCCACGCCTAAACTTTGTTAGACCGTGTTACTTATGATACATGAAGACAAGACTTGCAGCTACTTGGAAGAATTAGATATTCTGGACTCCATATGGGTAGACCACACTCACTGATGTAGTCCTTGTTAAAAAACTTTTTACAAAAGATAAATAAAAAAAATGCAAATAAACTAGATGATGCTCTTTGTGCTCTGGTTTTAATTTTCCTTTTTTATCAATAAAAAGTCATTGTTAATAAGTAAGGTTATTTTCTTTGTCTTTAATCACAGTGTCTCCTAAGAGCTGGCAAGGCAGTCCATGTGAGTGAAATAGCAGGAGTCAAGTCCAGAACTGGCATTAAGAGAAACAGTTACTGAATGTTGGCCTCTCATGTTTTACTTCTCCAGATCATATGTTAGGAAAGGAGCTTTGTTTATTTCTCCATTTGGATAAAATTGCTTGCTGCTCTGCAAATTTAAACATGCTTTTTCAACCCTCAACCAAACTGGCATTCTTTTTCCAATTGCAGAGTGTTTGCTCTGCTGGCCATAGACCCTCCTGCTTCTTGTTCCATCTCCTCCTGTTTCCCTGACTTCTTTTTTTGCCTTTAGTCCTGTGTTTTCTCCCGTGCACTTCTGAACTTCAGTTTTATTTTTGGTAATCAGACTGTGCCATGATACTAATGCCTTCTTGCTTTATCCTGCCAAAGTCTTTGCTACCCCCCAATTCTGGTTTTATTTTTTTGCTCCCTGCTTTTTTTTTTTTCTGCCCTGTGACTTGTTGGCTCTAAGAATAATTGTAGTGAAATTGTGCCTACCTTCATAACAAAGCATGCTCTTCTGCTCTGGGAAGGATACATATGGCCAACAGCTAAAATAGAAGTATCTTCAGTGCAGACCACACTTCAAAAGAAATCTGAAAGCAAAAAGCAATCATCACCACCACCAGAAAGCCTCAAGTATATACATAAACTGAAAATGTTAGGGATTTGACTTATTTGACTTTTTGACACACTTGGGACAACCTTTGATGATAACAATAGGCACAACTAATACCTGAAAGGCTTTGATCAAAATCTTGGGAGTTTTTAGAAATTATAATACCTTTTTAATGGCTACCTCTTAGTGCTAACAACAGGTGCATTTTTTTGCAGCAAAACTAAGCAAACATTCTGAAACAGACATAGAAAATTTCAAGTCAAATCTTTAAAAATTGATAAGCTGTAGAAGCAATGAAAAATGAGAAGACAGGAAACCTTAATTAGAGACCTAAATATTGCTGATAATTTTAAATTTTTATTTAAGTTTCCTCTGACTCTGCCCTAGACAATAAATTGTCTTTTAGATGTGTATCACAATAACACTTCCAGACCACAAAATAAAATATATATATAAAAAATATTACAAAATATATACCTATACACAATGTATATTTTTATATATTTTAAATACATATATATTTCATATATATATATATATAATTTGTTTTCAGGGCTTGCTATGAAATCACCATATAGTTCTTATTATTCATAATGATAGTCGAAATCTTCCAATCTAGGGCTTAGTAAATATTTTAGTATAAATTATTTTATTTTAAAAGTGTTCACATTGGACTTAATTGAGTTTGCAATAGACTACTGCTTATCAGCTTATATTTGCAGAAGAGCAAGCAGACAAAACCCCAAGAAGTAATACTTCTAATAATAATGCATCCAATAAAAAGTATGACTTCTTTAAAGATTTAGGAGCAGGCTGCTAGTTCCTTAAACTCACAATGTGTATTTCCATACTATTGAATTTCATATACCAAACTGTTGCTGTGATATTGGTCTGCCTTCCAGAATTAAATTAAGCAACATGGCTAGCATCTGCCTGATACAGTTTATTCTGTTCTCCAACTTCTGCCCAAGGGGAAAACTATCAGAGCAGGATTTTAAAACAAATGTGTGTTTATGTTGGATAAGGGAAGATTGAAGAAATATGCCTTTGACTTGGAATGAAAGTAAATAAGCTTTGGTTGAGTTTCTTAACTCTGAAGGAATTTCATTCCATGTTCTTGGCTGGTCACTATGAGAGACACCCATGAACAGTGGGACTGTGTGTGCGTGTGTGTAACTGCCAGCAGTGTGAGTAGAAAGGTCAAGATCTGACACTTACAAAATACTTATTCTGCACTTGCAGCTCTTATCCATCAAACTTTTTAAAAAATGACTACGAATTATTTATTTGTCAAGCACTGGGTATATCGTTTATCCAGGCATTTCATTGCTGTTCAACTTCAGATATTATAGGATGATCAAGTACCAGTACAACATTATCCAGTACCTAACATCGAATATACCAAATGCCTCTTCCATAAGATTCATGAAATGGCAGTGTGCGTGTATTGAAATAAAATTCCAGACCACGCAATGTTCGCAGTGTCTCCTATGGATAAGAGTTGTAGAGTGTAGGCTGAGCCTTCGTGGGCATTCCTGAACATGCTGATGAGGTGCTCCTCTAGCACTGTTAACTCCTCTGTAGCTGGAAAATTGAAGCACACAAAGGAAAGAACATTCTCTATTGGGTTACCTTAGAAGACCGTGACAAAGTCACCGAAATGGAGCTCCCCTGAGGCTGGCTCAATTGTCTTTAAAAATCCTCCCTCTAGTGCCTTTGAACATAGATCCTAAATTCCTTTATTTCTGTTACAGTTGCAGTTTAGTACTGATACGATGTGCACTTTGGAAAAGAATCCACATTATACAGCAGTCCCAGAGCATATTAACTGACTCCTTTGAGAAGAAACCAACGTGGGGAATTCACCAAATGCAGAAGTGCACCTGATGCAGACAGCAGTTCAACTGCTACATAGCACGCAGTCTATGGCCAGCACGTGCATTGCTTGGACATCAGAACATCAGCACCAGCCATTCTGCTCTGCTGATCTATTTCTCTTGCGCTGCACTACTTAGAATCACAGAAGACTTTGGCTGGAAGGAACCTCTAGAGATGATCTGGTCTAATCCTCTACTCCAGGCAGGCCAAGCTTTGAAATTAAAGAAACTTTGAAAACAGTGTGTTTAGGATCTTGTCCAGCTGAGTTTTGAATATCACCATGGACAGAGATTCCACAGCCTCTCTGGACAGTTTGATACTGAGATTTACCATGGCTTATACCTTGTTAACCATGGAATGCAACCTCAGCAAGTCCTGAAATGATAGCCTGGGGAAGAGCAGTCCGTGTGCTGAGGACAAAAATTGCCCCTCACACTGGCCAGCTCTAGTAACAGGCCATCAGCTTGAAGAATTAGTCCTTGCCTTTGGAAACTGATAGTTCAGCCAGTTTTCTGCTCACCTTGGAGTCCACTTACCCAGGCCGTCTCTCTCCAATCTGGCTATAAGGCCACTACGAACGACAGAGACAACAGATTTGCTAAATTCCAGGTAAATGATAACCCCCGCTCTTCTCTTACCGCATAGATTGCTGTCTTCAGCAGTAGGCAGTCATGCTGGTCAGGCATGATACAACCTTGGTAAATCTCTGCTGGCTGTTCCCATTCCCTTCACGTCTTTCACAGACTACAAGGACTTGTCGCATACTCTTTATAGGGACTGAACTCAGAGCAAGCAACTTTTTTCTCAGATCCCCCTTTTTTTTTGACATAGATTCCCTTGTATTTGGATAGAGATACACTTCTTTCTCGAAAACAGCTGCAACATTTGCCTTTGTCCAGTCTTCAGGATCCTCATATAGACCTAATCTTTGATCTCTTCCATCTCCCATTATTCAGCCTTCAGACAGTCCTGTTTAATGTCTTGAGCCCTACTTCCTTATTGCAAATAAAGTGTCAAAGTACAACTGACCACAGCTTTTAGTTCAATTCCAGGCTTTGGTATGGACTTGTATTCTGTTTTTCACCTCTGGAATGGATGTTTCACCTATGGAAGCTACTTCTTCTCGTACAAAAACTGCCTTTCATTGAAATTTATGTAAATCCCTTCCCTCTAAACAGAAATTCATTATTCTCACTTCTCCATCAAATGAAGAGCTTTCAGTTTATTTTATAACTAATACAAGAAAAAAGAAAGTATTTTCTATGCTACATTATCTAAGGATAAAAGTATAGAAAATGCATTTTGATGTGACGGCATTTTATTCAAACTTACAGGAATAACAGTTATGGACGTAAGAAAGAACCCATCCATGATACAGTCATGACTTTATGTAGGTTTTTTTAACGAAAGAGTGATGAAACTCCAAATTCTCCAAATTCCAACATAGTCACTGATTCATGGCATTCACTTGAGTATTTAGTTTCAGGAAAAAAAAGTGGTGCATGGGTCTATGCATGTGGCACAAAAACTGGAAAATGTCTTGGGTTTAAAATGCAATAGTTAAAAAGTAAACACTCTCCAGTGTTCCACATGTAGGGATAAAAGGGATTTTTTAATACCACACACTTTATCACTGTGATCAAGTTCTGCCCCCAGTGTAATCGGCACTTGGTGTGTGCTAATGGGAGAAAAGAGCAGTATCCAAATTACTAGCTCAAGTTGGAACACGCTGCATTATCAGAAAGTCCTTTACTTCTTTCCCCCACCAAATTCCAACCAACTTCTGTTGTGTCCCTGTAGCAGGACTTCCACAGAAGTGAAATAGTATGGGCTGTGTTAGCAAGATTTGTCAATTTAGTTTACTTTTTGATTTTGCCCTCAGCATAATGTGTTTCTCACTGCTCTGTCACTATTAGGAGCCTTTATCTCCTGACCTTTTCTCCCTTAGCAAAAGTATTTGTAACTTCAGCCTGACATAAAGTGACAACAGAGTCCTAACAATTACCTAAACTTTCTGGCTAGGGCAATTACATTAAGATGTTTAGGTTTACAGTATTTTATGTGTCTAATCCAAAATAAATTGACTGATATCCTGAGGCAGAAAAAATGAAAAAAAAAAGTTTCTACCCACTGAATTTCTGAATGGTGTCAGGTTCAATTTTAATTATATAATATTGTTTATTCTTTATCTGCTGAGGACAACTACTCACTGTAATCCCCTAATGAAGGGCCTATTGAATAGCAACAATTTAAAATTTCCTTTACTTGCTCAGGCACACTATGGTGCAATTGCACTAGGGTGCAATTTCTTGTACACTGGAACCTCAACTGCAAGCTGCAGATAAATATTAACAATACTGCCTGAAGAAGCACACTGGACACCAAATGCAACAAATTTTCAACAAAATTAGTTTTATATTACTATGAAAAAATAGATCATGTTAAACCAATCTGAGAGAGATGACTGGCAGTTTGTTCTTGTTTAGTTGGTTTAAGAAAGTCATCTTTGCACAAATATGCAGACTCAGTAAGATTCTGACTGATTTTCTTTCATTTCCTACTTCAAGGAATAGTACATTTCTTGAAATATGTCACTAAAGTAAGCAATTTGAGGCTAATATGGCATTTAGATGCATGCCTGATTTTCTAACCTTATCTGAATTGGAGGTTGCCCTAATCCTGACATCATTAGGCTATTTCAGTGTTGCCCGAAGTTTGACTCACTTGAGACAGAAGCTTATTATTAGCATTATTTCCATGCAAATGTAAAGTTACTGCTATGTTGGGAGGCTTCTATCTAGAGTAAAATTGTACTGTGCAATTTACTTTAAATCTCAAGTATAACTGCTTCATTTACATATGTACTGTGTAGCTATTAGCAATCTTCATTCCATATTTAAATGTATAAACGTTATAAATACACACACACATATACACACGTTTCTTTACCGGTATCTGAGGAGAAGGGTTTACCATACAAATTAGTCTGATATAAAATAAATGAATATTTAATAGGTATAGTTCAAGAGATGCATTCCTAGCCTTGAGTAAAGATCTCTTAAAGGATAGGCTGAAATTTCTATTTATATCTTTTCTGTCAGTGTTGTAACTTCAGTACCTGAGTTTATGAATCTTGATGTCCCTGGTAGAACATTGGAGGAGGAGATCTTTACTGCCCTCTGGCATAGACAGCATAGAAAAGAGAACTGGAAATCAGAAAAACTCCACCAAAATATTCATAATCTAGCTGGGAAATGGCAATCTGGGCTGTAAAAACTGGAGCTGCCACTTGCTGTTCAAGCTATCTGCTATGAATGGACCTGGAGAGAGAGCCAAAAACGCTTGGACAGTCTGCTAACAGATTTGTTGGTTCTGTCCTTGTGAGGGATTGTTTATCATCGGTTTTAAAGTACAGATTTCTCCTACCAGTAATACAAAAACACTCTCAGGGTGACCAACTTTGTAAGAGAGTGTAAAAGGTATCTAAGCGAATATGCATGAGCATTAACATGATCTTAATCTTCCTTTACAGTCAATGGAGAAAAACAGGCATTTGGGGGCACAATTCATCCCAGCAGATCAGATGAAGTCTACTCTAGAAGTGCCTATTTCCCTTGACTGCCAAGGGAATCCAGTATGACTAGCTCGGAGGAAGATTCCTATATTCTAAACGCCTCAAGTTAGGCGAGTTAAGTTTCACACCTGTATTTTGAACACTTTTACCTGTGCCTGTTATGTCCCACTCAAGCAAAACAACAGGACAGCTAATGCCTCACAGCAGAAAGCAAAGCTAACATTTCTGGCACAATGAGGCTTCTTAAGAAAATAATGCTAAAAGACCTGTCCTTAGCCATGAGCAATAAGATATACAATGATCTTTATTTTTCTGAAGCTGTTTATAGCCATTTCACCACTAAATACAATCTGGAGACAAACTATCCTCAATCAGGTAAGAATAAGCAGCTCCATGACAATGTATTTCTTCTCCTTTACACTAAGGCACAAAGACCATTGGAACCACCAGCTTTGTTTCCCCTCCCTATTTGCAGCACTGAGAACTGCCGGAGATACGGCAGAACACCACAGCTTCGGAAAGTGCATGTCCTGGAATTACATAATTTCAGATGAAAAGAAAATAATGTAATGTTGCCAGCAATCTAAATGTATGAATGAAACTCGCTGCCAGAAGTGGAGTAATCAGTATGTCTACATGTATTTCTTAGTACTTGTGTGTTGTTCCCATTAGCAGCTTGGGCTAACCCAGCCCCTTACAGGTCTCAGTCAATCCATTACCGCTCATACTAGGGATGAACAGTCAGTTGCTTTACATCTATAACAGGCAGATTTTGATCAGGTATCAGATATAAACTCATTTGATTCTTTCTAACCTGCTTCACCAACAGGAGTTGTTACAATTAATGTAATTAGAAGAAAATAAAGTGACATAAAAATTATGGCATGTTCTTGCCAAAATCTTGAGATTGACGCTTGAAGTTTCAGACATATATACATAGCCCAAATGAGTCCAATCAGAGAATAAAACATCCTTGCATCTTCTCTGTGTTTTGCTGTCAGAGTTTGTATTGTGTTTCAGCTAAGTAGGGTCATTTTTTTCATGCTTATATTAAAGATTCTATCCAAAATACACCAGAGAGTCTCAGACCACTTTAGAAGTGCTGTAATTCTATAATGATAGTACTCATTAAGGAATATGATGCATTTACATTGGTATGATAATGATTTTGCCCACAGGCAATCTCTCAGGACACAAGCTACTACTCCCTGACATTTTTCCCTCAGCTGTTACTTTTCGGCATTAAAGGAACCCCCTATTTCCATCTAGCAATATCACAGAGTTCTAGATGTAATCCTTTCATGTATGTATACAACCTTCTCTATATGCCCTCCTCCTCCAGTCTGCTTTCTCTTATTCCTACCCAGTGCCTCAGGTTTCTGCTGTGACTCATCAAGGGTGAGCAGATGCGCCCATCTATGTTATGTTAGGTAAAAATGTGATTATTCTCAGGATATTTTCTTCTGTTTGTTTTTTCTACATGTATTGTTGCTCTATTAAAATGAAGACTCTTTTTCATTTGGCTTTCATTGTTTAGCTTTGTCTTAAGGCACTTTGTCAACAGAAGTCTAGACTAAAATGATTCCCTAGCCAATGGTCTTTCTAGCATGACAGGTGAGAAAAACTGTAAGAGCTATAACATACTTTCTTAAGAAGATACTATGGGGAGGGAAAAAAAAAAAAACTTTAACAAGAAAACAACTCCCATACCATTTACCTCATTTACCCCACTGATAAATATTGGTGAAGCTAGCATTCAGTTGAAGAGTCACTCTGGGCTTAACACATTTTCTGAGAGTAAGCCACACACTATATTGTATATTTGGAAAAAAAATCACTGAATCTGGAGATTTCAAGCTGATGCAACGTGTGTTAGCTCACTTTTTGTGTAGCAGCTTCCCACTACACAGTTAGGCTTTCATTTTGCATTGATGACATCTTTCTTTACCCACTATGTTACAGAGATGATGCACTCATGAAAAAAAAAAAAAAGAAGAAATAACACTCAACAAAGGGTTTAGAGTCTTAGCTTTCCATTGAATTCAGTTTGAGTGAGGAGCCGAAATCTTATCTTGGATATGGTCTCAAAACCACATCTAAAAGCGTTTACCCTGTGAAAACAATTTTCTGACAGAATGGTGGTGAGTTATCTGGTCATTATGCCTTTGCGCTCTACAAGTGAGGTGAGTAGATATTGCTGCAGTGTTCAATCATAGAAAACCACAGCTGCCTCATCTGTAACCGCATGGGGACAAGTTAATCCCATTAGCTCCAGCAGAGTTATCTTGACATATTTGACCCTAAATCCTTGCCTAGAACATAGAAGGCTGATGAATTCTGGACAATAACAAAACATTAGGGGACTGTCAGTATTTTTTTTCTTTTTTCTCTTCCTAGAAGTTAGTCTAGGAATTGGCTAAACTGTAATAGCCCATTACTTATGTATAATTCTGAGGGCTAGGCACATAGGAACTAGAGTACTGGAGACATAAATATAATGTACTGAATGAATAGACGTCACTTCTTAAGTTTTCATTTCTAATAGTCAGATCTATCAGCATTAAACTAGAACAGGATGTACCGCAACTTGTACATATCCACAGCAAATTATCCTCTCAGTACAGAAAGGCGATCTCATGACCTAGCAGGACATCTGGGGCACGAGAACTACAAAAGCTATGTCTGAGGGGACAGGGCTCATATACCACTTCTTCCCGAAGAACGCCCTTGACCAGCTTAATTCTCAGTTTGGGACAGAGCTCAAGACTGAGTGCTCTCTTCCAACCCAGTCTTTTTGTGTCTTACGTTGTTGGGAAGCCAGTGACCTACAGTAGGGAACCTAA
>VWPW01024762.1:2275-95368 GCA_013389825.1 Crypturellus undulatus | reverse complement strand
GCGCCGGGGGCAGCGGCAGCGGCCGGCGGGGTGGCCGCGGGCTGCCGCGCACCTGTTGTGGCGTGGGGGCCAACGGCTGCCCGCGGGAGCGCGCGCGGAACGCCAGCGGCTGACGGCTAACGGCGGGCTAACTGCTGGCTAACCGTTAACGGCTAACGGTTGGCTAACGGTTAGCGACTAACGGCCGCGGAGGCAGAGCGCCTTGTCGGAGCCGTTTCAGCACCGCGGGCAGCAGCCGGCGAGGCCGGCAGCGCCCCGGGCCAGGCGAGCCCGGTGGTCCCGGCCCGCACGAGTCGCGTGGGTTTAGCGCGGAGGGGAAGTGCGGGCTGGAGGTAAAAATCATTCTGTGCTTTTTTTTCTCCCCCGTTTTTGGAGGAGGTTGTGAGGGGGAGGGGAAGGTGTTGCTACTTATATTTGCTGGCAGGAGCGGGGTCCTTTCAGAAAGGGAAATTTCAGCTGCGACAGCAGGCTGCAGCCGCACAAGCGGCGGTCATAAATCCTCTCCGTGCTTCGCTGGCGAAACGTGCCCTCATCCGGAGAGGCGGCAAGTGCGGAGCGCTGAGCGCCTCACTGCCTCCCTGAGTTCAGCACCCGCCGCCTCGTGGGAGTCCTTGCCCGTGCTCTGGGCTTAGACCTCCCTTTTCTTCTATGGCTTGAAAAGCTGCTTTATTTTATTTTATTTTATTTTATTTTATTTTATTTTATTTTATTTTATTTTATTTTATTTTATTTTATTTTATTTTATTATTTTATTATTTTATTTTTCCCACAGTCTCTCTTTCCGTTTCCTGTGCAGAATTTAGACATGTATGCTCTCAAACTGAAATAAAAACCTGAGCTAGCAATGTAGTTAAATGAAGTTTGGTAGAAAAAACGAAGTGTTTCTTTGTTTTACGTCTTACTGCAGCATACTGGCTTCTGAAGTAGAAAATGGCTGTTGCACCCTGCCTTTAACTTTGCTGAAGTTTAATTAAAAATAAATAAATGCAGCCTGAGGTACCCCAAATGTTTTAGGAGAGATGTCTGCATTGACTCTTGCAGAGTCATTAACAGTCATGTTTAAACCTGTCTCTTATGACATGTAAGTAATGGATGTATGTATATGCCCACAAATAAATAATCTGTGGATATCAGATTATGAAAGTAGTTATATATATGGATGTATCTGGTAAGTGAGCATGACATTCTATTTTTTTGCTATAATCAAAATAAATAGTTTGCCTTGGTTAGTGGTATTTTATTGCTCTGGAAAATTAGGTTATACTTTGTAAGATCTCAAGAGCTGTTTTCCTGCATGTTCACAGTTAGGAGGTTCATGCTATTATGCCTTATATTCATGCATGTGAGAGGATATTGACTGGAAGATAGCGAGCAATTTGTGATCCATTTTAATAAAAGCCTTTAGCTGCTTTTTAGATTGTTCTCTTACAATGTATTAAAATAATAATCTGTACAAAATTAGTGTACAGCTTATATGCCTTCTAATCTCAATTTATCCTTTAATAATAGTGGACTTCACGTCAGTTTAGATGTGCTTCATCTTTCCATCCTGCTAATGGAAGCTGGTTTTATATCCAGCCAGGAAACCATTTGCTTTCCATGCTAAGTTTAACTTGTTCTTTTAAGTGAATGGGAATGCTTACAACCAAGCTTAGCCTCAATTATGAAGATGTCTCTAATCATAGGAAAAAGTAGAGAAAAATACACAACAGATGTTTGTATGCTGTTACTTTGTTTCATGTGGAGTCTTGGAAAATAATTATTTCAGAGAAAGCAGCAGAAAGGATGGACAGGAACTGAGTTCAGCCCTTATATATTTGGCATAGCTACCCTTGTAGCAAGAGTTGTGCTTCTCAGTAGGGCTGCATACGACTCACTGCTGTTGGGAGTCACTGAAGATATGACAATAAAATCATCTCCAAGCTTATACTTTTAGGATTTCTCTGCTTCATCTGATGGAGATAGAAGATCTGGGCTTTCAGAGAGCATCCCCCTGGAAATCTTTTATGTATAGCCTAAGCATATGAATTATTGATACTCATTTTGCAGCTTGGGCTCATGTGGAATCGTAAAACACATTCCATTTGCCACTAGTGGTGAGTTACAAATTATATCCCACTGTCAATTTGCTTTGCACGGTGGTGGAAACCGCTTGGCTTTTTGTAAGTCTTTTTGCTCTGGGGCTCAAAATACACAGAAGGGAAGGTGTTTTCCCTTCTGAAGGGGAATGCCAAAGAAGCCATCATCAAATACTAACAAAATCTCACTTAATATCAGTGATGATGTATTTTAGAAAAAAATATAGGTCAGCATTAATTTCAGCTAATATGACAGAAAAAAAATCATTTTGTAAAAATGTGTTACAGTATACTTTGTATTGGAAAGATATGGGGAAATCTGGTTTGCGATGGCACAACAATTATATTACAGTTGTGTTACAATGGACAAAAATATATTTGCAAAGAGAAGGAATTATTTGTGTCAAAAATCAGGAATTTTCATGTGATTAAAAAGAAACAATTTTAATATATTGATTTAGACATTGATTCCAACAAAGTTACAGCTGTGTAACACAAAATTAAATCTAACTCTGTTGGTAAGCCAGTATAACCCTTGCTGAAATCAAAGAAAGACAAGTGTGTTCTGTGTTCAGCTCATAGCTGAAAACAGAATTGGACCTGTCTACTGAGTGCAGCAGGTGAAGTAATCAGCCCACACAGAGCTTGTTTTTGGAAAAGGACCTAAATTTGTAGAGACTGATCAGCAAAGATCAGCATGAATCTTTGACCTCTGTTATGCACTGCATGAGATACAGCCAAATAGTGCAGGTTATTCTGTTTTTCAGTAGGTATGATCTAATAAATGTTCTTGCAATGAAAAATTAATGTCTCCCAAGATGACTAGAAAGCATTTTTGCCTTGTCCAAGAATGGCAGGTAGTAGCAAAAACATTAAGTGATGTATTAGCCTAACTTGAATAATCTGGATCACACAAATGGTTCCAGTTACAACAATTACAGCTAATTATCTTTTTAACTTTTTTTTTTTTTCAAATTTAATGAATGGAATTAAAACAGAAGATGGATTAAATACTAGACTAGAATAAAACTTGATTGATATAGTGATTCTTATCTAAATCAACTGCTTGCCTTATGTTAAAACTTTAAGAGAGTCTTTTTGCAGGATTTGCTTTTAAGATGGCACGTCTTGGAAAAGCAGAGTTAGAGACTGAAGATTTGGTCTGATTATCTAAGACCTAGTTTCTTGAATAAAGGCCTTACTATAGGTTGATAAAGGCCATAGCTCATTGTTTTATTATTTTATACATCAATAAAGAGACGCATTGACAAATGTAAATAAGTATGGACCAGTTATGGACCTTTTAGTCTTTTCAGAGAGGAATCATGAAGATACCAGTCTCAGTTTCCTGGGGAATCCATTCCCCAAGGCCGTCAGCTGAATCCACTACGATACAATGTAGGAAATATTAGTATTTTACTTTCTTGAAGCAGTGATTTTGGTAGCATGGGGATTGTTTACATAAAAGCTGTATAAGATTTTTGTTTGCAAACAAACATTCATTTGAGAAGGATTGACTAGGTGTGAAAACTTATAAACGTGCTAGGCCAGTACTCAGTAAGTTGTTACTGAAGTCCACAGGGTGATTTCTAGCAAGCTCTGCTCAGCAGAAAGGAGTGCTCCTTTCCTGCTTGGATGGGTCCTGTGTTGTATTCTTATGCTGGAAATGACTTGAGTGGACTGCAGTTTCTAGTTAAGAGGAGTTTATTTTCTAGAAATGGCACAAGTTTTGTCACAAAAATAAAAAGCGGGGAATACACTTGTGCAGATGAGTTGAGATCTGCACCAAGTTCATTCAGGATCAGATCTACTTCCCTAGCCTCATGCTAATGTGTGAATAATGCTAGTTCTAAGTACATTTAGTTTATGTTAGTATAATGAAACAGAATTACAATGTGTTTTTCACATTCTTTCTAAACATAGCTGGTACTTACAAGTACGTTTTTTTTAGAAAGCATTTTACTGGCCATAAGTGGGTTTTTACTCAAATAGACATTTGTACCTTTTATTAGTAGCCTCATGGAAAATTAGAGGGTAGTCGTTTGTTTCTTTAAAAATTTTGTTGGTGAAAATAGTTTTATAATTCATTGTTTGACTTCATATTATTTCTGCACATATATTTAGTTGGAGAAAAAAGACTTTTGACATATGTGGCAATTCTTTCTCATACAATGCCTTTCAAAGTTGACATATATGTTCAGTATATGTATTAGGAAATTGCTAAGGTCTGTAATCTTAGCATCCCTGTATCATTTCATTTGCTGCTTTATGAAGAGACTCGAATGGGTTAGATAGATAAGAAAGGCTGGTCCCTGCTGCTCCAGAAGGTGAAGGTTTGCTTAAAAAACATTAACTCTTGGGAGCCTCTCTCACTGGATGCTACCGCAGGTGGCTGTGTTTTGTGGTGTCCCCCTTGTGCAGGAATTTTCTGAGGCTTGGGCAGGGATGAGAGAGAAAGGAGTTTTGTTCAATGAAACATGATAACTATCTGTTTTTCCAGCACAACTTTGGAATAACTACTTGAAGAAGCAGGGTGAGATCTGCTCAGAAATCCTCAGTATGGTTTCTAGGGCAACGTTACTGCAGCCTGCCCTCCCAGCCACCAAAAGCTTAAGACTGTATTTTACTTCTCCTTGCACCAGTTAATGATTTCCATGGAGATACTAGACATTTACATACATGTCATGTAGAACTGAACTTAGCTACAGTCTTCACTTGGAAAATCACAGACTTAGCAGAACATGCATAAATTTTTCACACTTTCTAGAAAAAAAAAAAAAAACTTTGATGTGAGACTATAGCATATATCAGTGCCAAAGCATGAGTATGTCAGAATACTTAAGTGCCTTTGGGACCCACAGCTCATCTCTTAATTCACAGGAGCAGACCTAGTGAAATCAATGGTCTGTAATATCCAGTTTCATTATTGACATATCAGGCAACAGGTCCATAAAATGAGATGCAGAGTGGCTTTTTGAAAAAGATACCACACATGCTTAACTGTCCCCAGATACAGAGTGAATTATTTTTGGCCTAAGCACTATTTTTTTAAATTCTTTTTAGTGAGAAGGACAAATTCAGCAAAAATGAATTTGCAGTTGTTTCTATTTTCAGTAGATTGCTTGTTAGAAAGGAAAAATTCCTTATGGTTCTCTTGCACATACACACATACAAAAAATAAAGTGTATGCATCTGTAACATGAATGCACATGCATACACATAAATATGTTTATTACTTATATGTGCACATAGGTATTGATATGTATTTGTGATCCCAATTGATTTTGTCTGAACTTTTCATTTTGATCAAAAGTTCAGACCTTTCTGTTTCAGGGTGAATTCAAATATTTTTCCAAATTTTTGGAACCTGCTATTATCTCTTTGCTTAGCTCTAGTGTAGCTTGCTTCCTCTAAATTTTGACATGCAAGGGATACTGATCATCTGATTCCAAAGATGAGATCTTTAGCTTATCACACCTACCTAGGAAGGTTCAAACCCTTCCTGTAAGAGGCTGAGAAACTTCTAGCCCAAGAAGGCTGTGACAGGTTATGCCGGGGGAAGCCTGATGGAGGACTCTTAGGTCTAGCAGTCTACTTTGCATAGGGAATCACTTTATTTCTATTACTTTAACAGTTTTGTCTTAAGAGCAAGTTTTGGTGAGGAGGAATAATTTGAGGAATAATCTTGGTGTTATTCTTCAAACTGTGGGAACAGTTTCACAACCTGCAAACCATTCTACTATGGGAACTGTTACATGAGGTAAAATATTTTCCCATTGGATTTATTCTGTCAATTCCAAAACTTTCAATGCATTGTTTCATGCACAGGCTACCAAACCAGCCAGTCAATTAATATTTTATCCTCTTGAGATTTGCCTGACTTGCTTCACAGAAGCACTGTGTTAAAGGTACTGTCTGTTTAACTAAGAGTAGACTGTTTATCTAATAGCAAAGCTGTATCTTTTGCCACGGTTTAACTGAATGTTGTTAATAGCTCTTGGAGCTGCCTAGCCAAAGTTAAGCAGTAGTTTATGTTTGGCTAGAACTGCATAGCTGATCCTAATGAGACTGAGAGTTGATTGATGTGCTACTTCACCGACAATAAGACATATTGTAAACAAGACAGTAGAGATTCAAGGCATATTGCTTCCAGACAGCTGTTGATTTCATTTGTGCTCTCAGCATTGTTTAAAATTCTTTTATTTCCCACCACATATTCTGACTCTTCTTGATATGTTAAAATTATTTTTGAGAAAGAAGGATGAACTATGGATCAAATAATAAACTTTTATTTCTTTTAATGGTCACAGGCAAAGCAATGCCCCCTTGCCTGCATCAGAAGAGATAACCTTCACAGCCGAAAGACAGAAGTCTTTAGCCTACAGTAGTGGTTCTCCTTTGTCTAGAAATTTCTAGAGTTAATGTCTTCTTTCAAATCTCTGTTGCCTGGACTTGTGAGAGCTAGATCCACGCTCATAAGCTCTGAGCACAATATTATGCCCTTTAACACAGAAGTTGTGAGACTTTTGCGCTTCCCCCAGGAAGTGTCTACTTGGCCCTTACCTGGGCCATAGAGAATTGTAAAGTTGTGTTTCTTAGGCCGTGAGACCATCTGCCCCTTTAATGGAGTAGGAAGAGGCAGACAACGAATCTGCTGGCTGTAGGAACATCAGCATTACTGGAGGCACTATTCAATGGCCAGCTTAAATACACTGACCTGCCTCTTTGATACCCTTCTTGGCTGTTTCAAAAGAGGTGAAACACTGAGCAAAAGGCCATTAAAACTGAGCTTATCCAAAGCCTCTCTGGCTTCCATGAATGAGGCTGGCACGTAGGGTGAGAAGCAGGATTGTGTGAGACACACAATACCTTGTGTAAAGACTACTTTAAAGAACAGTAAGGTGAAGAAGCTAAAAAAGGAAGATGGAGATCAAATTTGACAAGATATTGTCAAACCTAGTTAGTCTGCTGTCTAAAAAAGAGAAGTTGTTTGGCAACAACTTTAAGTATTGGGAATCAAATTATATTTGAATTCAATTTATTTTTGAAACCATTTAATTTATTTTTGAAACCAATCAGCCAAATTTTGACATGTGTTTCCCGCATGAATTTACTCTCAATTTTTCTCTTTTCCTCCAATTTCCAGCTTGCTAACACAACAATGTCAAGCTGCAGATGATATCAAGATATTTGTAGTGATAGAGACTTTACTAAGTGTTGCTATTATAACTAGGTACTAAGTGTGAGTTCTAAAGCATATGTGTTGTGCATGTATATCCATTAATGCATTTTACCTACCTGATCAGATAAAGTCCAATAGTTTTATCAGTGTTTTAGGGGCTGGCTGCATTATTCACAAGTAGTAAATATATAGTATACCCTCCATTAGAGAAAATAGTTACTTTAGAAATACTATGAACCTAATTTGTTCAGAGTAAAACAGATAGTAAGACTTCAGGCAGTGACCTCCAGTCATTTTTCCAGCCACAAATCAAGACTTTAGACACCATTATTTTGCCCCTATCAGAACTACAAAGAATGTTGTGTCCCGCTGGGACTCTCCAGTGGAATCAATCTAAAGTAGGTGAGATAAAAATCCGTAAAGCTGTGACACCTGTATTGAAAAAGAGAAAATCCTGGTCCTGTGTTACTGGCCTGTTAACTGATATTGACTGTCTTAAATATTTTTGTCTGTTTTATTAAAAACAAGGTATTTTGAGGATTAGGAATCTGCAACAATTTTCTAACGGGTTACTTTAAAATGTTAACAGTCTGAGGCTATTTAAGGAGTCAAAACAGTCTAGAGAAATCCTTTGATCTCTCCATGATCAGAGGCCAAATGGGACAGTAAAAAGTGTCCACAACATCTTTCACATCAGATTGTTTGCCATGTATTACATGGCTTTCACTTCTGCTTATGGAACGCACATTTGCAGCATGTGACAAGCTCAGCAGCATGTGCTATCATGTGTTTTATCTGTACACATTCTTGTGTTTTATCTGTATATTATGATGGTAATTTTATTTTTTTCTCATGGACTGGAACCATGAAGATATTTCACAGGGACTTCTCTTGAGCCACTCTTCTTTAGATTGATTTTTTTTTTCCTTCTGATTCAGGCCACAAAGTGTTTTCTGTATTTTTTTTCTGCAGAGAGTTAAGAAAATCATATGAACACATAGCTGGAACCAGCAAACAGAACAGTATCTGTGAGTTTGCATATGATTTTGGTAGGGTTTTTTTGTTTCTGATTTTCCTTTCCTGTAAGGAATCAACAAGTCACAGCACTATATATGTCAGAGGGCATCATCTATAAAGAATGAGAAAAGTTATTCCCTGAGATGATCTAGGTGATGGAAGAGTAAATTTTTTCCAGAAGCAACACAACTGATACAAACCTGTTCTCAAGAGAAGTTTCCCTGGGTGTTTGAAAGTTGCCAGTGATTATTGTTCATCTTTGAACAAATTGTATTACAATTTACTATTTATTTTTAAAAAATAACTATGCTTACTTGAGAAATGGATGAAATGTCAGCTTTTTTTGCTTAGAAGAAATAGAATGGAATTACAGACTGTCATTGAATCTGTTCTCTTCAAAGACAAAGTACAATAAACTACATGTCTCTGTAAATACACTTGAGTGGAGGGATTTTTAGGAGAAGGAATAACTATTTTAATTAAAGGATGATATGAGCACTGAACGAATGATTACAAATCAGTCATGAATAATCTCAGATTGTAAATTAGAGGAGTTTGATAAGTGACATTCTAGAGTTCAAAGTTCAAATGGAGTAGTGTGCACAGAGTACCAAAACGCTTTAAAACACTTTAAGATCAAGTTTGCCAAGTGTATGGAAGAGATATGTGTAGGTATTCATTTATTCATTTATTTATTTCTAAGCATCATTTCCTGAATTTCTGTGTAGTTGTATCTTGTGATATCTGAAGCTTAAAAGGAAATCACTTTTGCTATTATATTCTGTTACTTCAGTTCTTCACAGTTTCTGATGTTTTCCCTTGGGCTCCTCGTAGGAATGTGCTGGTTTTGTTTTTTTGTCTAGTCTCTCTCAAGGGCTGGAGATGAGCAAAGGTAGCACTAAAAGTGACATGTAGCAGAAGTGCTGGTATTTCTAAAAACTTACTGCTTTGACTTTCTCTTTGATACATACTACTGAAGTACTCAGGGCTGATGTTTGGAGGTTGGTAAAGAATATTTACTGTTTTGTCAGATTAATAGGAAGCTTCAGGTTCTTCACACTATCAAGGATGTATCTGTTAGGGTCGCCTGAGGCATGAAAGGATCAGTCATAAGGACTGATCCAAAGTCAACAGACTTGTTGACATCAATGAAGTTTTCTACTGGTGAGTGTAAATGCATGTAACCTACTTAAATTATTGGAGCTATATGGACTTCTCAGAAAGCAAAATTCAGCCAAGTAATTTTCTTAGAATATATATGACCTTCTATGCTGACAGCTGGCTTGTCTTAGTGCCAGGAGCCTATTAGATATCTAGACTGGTTATATTTTTCCTACAGGATGGTTCATTATCAAAGTATATTTTGTTGTCTGTCTTGAAAATCTGCTGCAGTGGATTGTGTATCAAATCTACTGCACTGACTTGCTACTTCAATGATTTTAGTATTTTAGTGGAAGAGAAGCTGTTGGGATTTAGTGAGAAACAATGATGCTGCTTTTAGAAATAATGAGATTCATGAACAGGCAAGCTTTTCTGGTAGTTGCTTTAACTATTGGCTTATCAAAGGAAAGACAGTTCAGATTTTCTAGGTTACTTTGGATTCAGTGAGGATTAACTCTGAATTCATACTTAGGATTTACCTTAACATTATTTAGTAGAGAATTTGGGCTAATACTTAATTATGTTATTTTTTTGCTTCTTTAAGTAAATATAAATGAAAGGAGAATTAAAGTGAGGAAAAATATAAATAAAAGAAATATAAATAATTTCTGAAGAAATGCAGTGCACTTGATTCCTGTGGAAATAAAGGAGATGATAGATACTGGTTACTTATGGAGGAGACATGTAAAGAGGATAACTATAAGTAATGATATTGCCTTCTTTTGACGGCTATTCTACCGCTCTATAAACTGATATATAAATCCAGGCCTGCGGAGTGTATCAATGAAGCCTCCTTCCAATGAAGTCATCTTTATGAAATGCAAGAAAACAAACTCTTAACAATTTATTCTTTTCTTAGAGACTTTGCTCTATAGTTTCCCATTTTTCTGCTGTCAGTCATCTTCCCAATCAAAACTTGACAACACTGTACAAGTAATCTCAGTGATCATCTAGGAAACTGTGTATGTGTCTTCACTGTTTGAAAAAGCAACCCTAGGCTTAGTGTTGTGCTTTATACTGGGGGCATCTCTGAGTGTCTAAGTGCAAAATATGTGATTATATATTCAGTCCTCAAACAGCTTTCCCACTGGTTTCTGTTCATGAATATTATGAATTACTTCAACTCCTACTAATCTGGCTCCACTTTTGATAGGGAGCGCACTTTGCAATGATGCATAGCAATACCATAGCACAGATAAGATACTGTCCTTGATTTTCCTAAGTTAAATTTCATGAGGAAATTAGGTCAACAGAATGTAATTACCTATACTGAAATCTCCTAAGGGCACTCACTGGGTAGGTCTGTGCAAATGGCTGATTTTTTGATTTGCTTACAGAAGCAAAAAAAAATCACTGGAGAAAATGGGTCTGAATAGAGCAAAATTACTTCTTGTTTGACCTGAATTGAAACATGTAGTTGGTTCTGAGCTTTTATTCACAGCTTTTTACAGGAATTTTAGAAGTTTTTCCTTTTTTTGACTAAGAATCGGTTTGCAAACTGAACATTTCTGTAAAGTCCAACAGCCTCCTGAAAAAGAACTTTGAGGCTGATCAGAGCTAGCTCCTGGGGTTCATTTCTCTTGGAACATAAAGTCTCTTTTGTACAACAGTGTTTCTTAGAGTGCTCATCCAGGAGGTGACTAAGCTTCACTTACTCTTTATCTATAAAGAGTATAAAGCCCGATCCTTGCCTATTTTTTTCTGCTCAGAGAGGCAGCTTCTCTTCCCAACTAGCTGGCAAACCTGGCAGTTCTAATTGTTCTGTTCTGCTTAAAGAAACTGGAGGTTCGATAATTTCCCATCACAGATAATTTCAAACAAAACTAGTTTTGGTTCCACTTGAAAAGGCATCATTAGGAAGTACTTTGACTCTCCAAGGGTATTTTAATTTGTATGAATGATTAAGATATTTAGGCACATATTCTGAAATCATAAAATCATAGAATCATAGAATGCTTAAGGTTGGAAGGGACCTCTAGAGGTCATCTAGTCCAACCTCGCCTGCACACGCATAGGTCTTTGTATAGATCTTTGTATTCAACACCATATTTTTAGTAAAGATTCCATTAGTGGTATCCAACTGACCTTGGACTTCTTCCAGTGAGGTAGTCGGGTGAGTATCCCTGATGATTCCCTGAGGATTCCAGGTCCCTGTTTATGCCTTTCTGTACTAACCAATGAAATAAATAAACAACACAGCTAGTCCTACACCACTAACTGTGGTGTAGGATTCCCATTGCTGTCCTTTCATGTCTCAGCCATCCGTGTGGGAGCCATCCTTGCTCTTTGGTCTTTTTCTGGCCTGGGGATTCTTGATTGCTTTTGTGTTGTCCTGAGCAGTAGAGCAGCTTCAGACATCACACAGAGAGTGTTCCCTGTCCTACAGCTGCTCTGTGTGATGCATTTTGTAGCAGCAGCGGGGAAGGTTTGAAGGATGATACCTTCTTCTGCGAGGAAAAAAATGGAAACTCTACAGAGATGGACGTAAGCTCTGTATATGGTGCCTAATGGGAAGTGACAAGGGGAAACATCCCTCCAGAGAAATCACAAATGGAATTCTAGCTGAGATTGAGATCCTTAAGGAAATTCTGCAGTTAATTGCAACTGAATTCAGAATTACAGTTTTGGACTTAGGCACCTGACCTTAGGATCTGATTTTCAGTGGTCCAAGTCCTCAAGTCACTCTATATAAAAGATGATCGCATCAATTCTCATCTTCAGTATTGATACTCGATTAAATACATTAAAAACTACATTGCTTATGTTTTGATATTGGAGTTGATGGAAGACGGTTTTGATTCAGCATGTACTCTGCTTTTGCATGTCATTTTTGAAATGTAATTCTGAATGGAAATATAAATCACATTTTAAGAAATGATGTAAAAATGAATTTAAGAATGTAATATGCTTCCTGCTAGCTATACTCTGTGGTATTGCTGGTCTATTGCTATGGAAATGTGCATTGTGGGCTTCTTGGAGAGTTCTTCCATTCCACAAATAATCCTTCCAAATCTTGCAGAACCCAGTGATCACTTCAGCTTTCCAATGCCATCTATAAAATATCCAAGAAAGACATACTAAACTACTTCTTTTCTTTCCACAGGCTGTTTTTCTGGGGACAATGACCACTTTCTGGCAATTCATCAGCTAAAGAGCAGGAAACCTATGTTTATCTACCACCATGTGCAAAGTTTGGAGAAAAGTCTGGACACAGATAATTATAAGAATTCGAAACACAGATTTCATTCTTCTTCCCACCCCAAAATAAGACAGCTGCACCCTGCAATAATTGTTAAATCAACATTCCCCAGACCTGCTTATGACCCATCATCCCTCAATCTGTTAGCTATGACTGGCCAGGATCCAGAAGTGGAAAATCTCCCCATCCCTGCAACTAACATAATTGTTGTGGTAAGTGGCTTTTTATGTGTTCTGGTATTTTCACGAATAAATATACCTACAAAGAGAGATATAGATTTTGATGTGGAATATCCAAAGTTCACATTCCGCTGAATCTTGTAGCTCTATTTCTCATTGAAGCAGAGCCTCTGTCCATATAATTTTACCATGGTCAGCCTGCAGTCCAGTCTAACAGTGCAGAATACAGCTTCTCTGCAGGTTAAAAAAAAAAAAAAGACAACTTATCTTTGCCTCAAATGCCTTCACTCCTCTTGTCTTGATTGGTATATGTACTACTTTTGCTGAATGGGTTTTAAACTTACTCTGCACAGAGCACAAGAAGATGTGCCTGTGGGAACAATCTTACAGAGGCAGGGAGATTTTAAAAGGCTGACCCAAAGGTCTTGTTCACTTCCATTTCTCCCGTGCTTCTATCATTATGCTTATGCAGCTGTTTGAAGACAAAACCGTTCCTTCTAAGGAATGAGAACTGTGTTTTTGTTGATGTAGGCCATATGTGCCTTTTCTGGGAGATGCAGTCTGGGAGACCTTCCTTGCTCACTCACCTATGTGAGGCGAATGTGCTTGTTCTCAGCAAAGTGATGGCAATATTCCCTCCTGCTGTGGAGGGCATTTGCCAGGTTCACACTGCCTGCAGGAGCCCTCTGTGGAGTACACAGAGCAGGCTGTACTTTGCATGTGTGTCCTTGTGTATCACTCTGCTGCTCTGTAGCCCTGCTGGGTTATGGAGGACTGTATTTGGCGTATCCTTCTCCATCCTAAAGGCAAGCACAGTCATTCACAAGGCTCATCCACTCACTAGGGTGAGCTAATTAAGATTAACTTGAAAGCATGTGACTAATTACAATCACCACTCATTTACCTGATTCTCTGTAAACAAAAGATGCTAGATTTAAAAAAGGATAACCTTTGCAAATAGAGAATGATGTCAGACTGTCCAGCACTGGGGCACGTTAGTACATGAAGTGTTGTACAATTCTTCAGACCTTTAGTACCTCGGCAGGGCTGTGCTGATGAATCCACCACATAGCTGCTTGCAGGCTATTGAGGTAGCTGAAGTGTAATCAGGGCTAGAGACATGGAAAAGAATAAAGGGTGGGAGGGACTAGATGATAGGTATAATCAGCAGACTAGATTGAGTGGTATGCAATTTTGCTACTGTAAAACATATGAGTGCAGAAAAGGGATCTGACAACGTTGCTTCACTGAGGACGTGTCAGCTGAGGACGTGTCAAGTCCCAGCACAGAATGGGAGAATATGTTTATGGCCCAAGCCACCTCAGCCAGCAGGGCTCTCGTGAAGTCTACTTCCAAACTTAGCCTTCTATGATGGGATGACCAGCTGGATAGATTAGGGGAGAGCGGTGGATGTCATCTACCTTGACTTCACCAAGGCTTTTGACAAGCTCCGGAGGTGTGGGCTGGATGAGTGGTCGGTGAGGTGGATTGGCAACTGGCTAGATGGCAGAACTCAGAGGGTGGTGATCAGCGGTGCAGTCTAGTTGGAGGCCTGTGTTGAGCGGAGTCCCCCAGGGGTCAGTCCTCGGTCCAGTCCTGTTCAATTTATTCATCAGCGACCTGGATGAAGGCACAGAGTGCTCCCTCAGCAAGTTTGCAGATGATACGAAGCTGGGAGGAGTAGCGGATACTCCAGAGGGCTGTGCTGCCATCCAGAGGGACCTGGACAGACTAGACAACTGGGCGGTCAAAAACCTCATGAAATTCAACAAGGCCAAGTGCACGGTCCTGCACCTGGGGAGAAATAACCCCAGACACCAGTACAGGCTGGGGACCGACCTGCTGGAGAGCAGCTCTGCAGAGAAGGACCTGGGCGTCATGGTGGACGACACGTTGACCGTGAGGCAGCAGTGTGCCCTCGTGGCCAAGAAGGCCAATGGCATCCTGGGGTGCATTAAGAGGAGTGTCTCCAGCAGGTCGAGGGAGGTGATCTGATCTTACCCCTCTACTCAGCCCTGGTGAGGCCACATCTGGAGTACTGTGTCCAGTTCTGGGCCCCCCAGTACAAGAGGGATGTGGAGCTGCTGGAGAGAGTCCAGCGCAGGGCAACTAGGATGATCAGGGGCCTGGATCATCTGCCCTTTGAGGAGAGGCTGAGGGAGCTGGGCTTGTTCAGCCTGGAGAAGAGAAGGCTGAGAGGGGATCTGATCTGTGTCTATAAGTGCCTCAAGGGAGGCAATGAGGAGGATGGGGCTGGCCTCTTTTCACTGGTGGTCACTGACAGAACCAGAGGAAATGGCCACAAATTGAAGCATAAAAAGTTCCACGGGAACTTAAGGAAGAATTTCTTGACGGTGGGGGTGACAGAGCACTGGAACAGGCTGCCCAGAGAGGCTGTGGAGTCTCCTTCTCTGGAGATCTTCAAGACCCGCTTGGATGCAATCCTGTGCCACGTGCTCTAGGTGGCCCTGCGTGTGCAGGGTGGTTGGTCCCTTCCAACCTTAGGCATTCTGTGATTCTATGAAACTAGAACCTACTTTCTCTCTCCAGAGCAGAGACTGTTTCATCTTCTGTGAAAGTGAAATCTCTCTGTCAGTGCTTATAAAGGTCGAAGTGCAAGAAATTCAGAATATTCATTTTCATTAAATGACCCTGTGACCTGTTATTTTAGTACAGCTTTGCACATTTTCTTGAGAACCACAATCCTCAACTTTGAATGGCAGAACTTTGCAGAATATTCTTGGGGTACTCTGGTTTTCTCTGGCTGGCTCTGTACCTGCATTACAACTTAAAACGAGCCAGATTTTCAATTGGCAGTCACATAAAAACAGATCTATTAAATCTACATTAAGTTCTCATTAAGTGACCACAATCTGAAGCTCCTCTACTGCATTTCCATGATGGAAGAATCTGCTGCTGCTCTGAGGCCCTCAGTTCTGGCTGAGAACCGTATGTGCTCTAATGTCAGGACTCAGCAGCGCGAGCTGAGTGTGGCATAAAGCTGTTGGGTGGGATCCTCAGCTCCCTCTGGGCATGTCCAAGGACAGCATTTTTGATTTGGTTTTAATGTCATCTTTTTGTAAAAAGCCTTTCAGAAAGCATATGGTTTAATACGCTTTTAATGGGAAGTGCTGAGAGAGTTGAACAGCTCACTGGACTAATTCCTCAATAAAAATTTCTGGAAATGTTTTCTTCCAAAGGGCAGCTGTCCCGCAGTAGGGCGGCTGCCATTATCCAAGCACAGCTCTGCTCTGACCAGGTCTTGGCACTTCTACTTTTTTTTTCCTCCCTCATGAATTTCATGTTATTAGATTGTAATGTTAATGTCATTGCAAAGGGAGTCTGTTTTGTTTTGAATGCATGGCATCCCTCTATGTTCAGAACTAATGCCTGCTGCTTGTTGCTTCTTTTTCATTCTGATCATTTAGGGCAAGTGAGAGCATTTGCTGTTTTGCCCTGGCTGACCCTTTTTGTTCCAGCCTTTAGCAATGCTGTTGGTTGTTCAACATGAAAGGGCAATTGCTAGTGTTAATGCTTTCTGTAATCCAGTTACGTGCCTAGTGCACACTGTGATTTACTATAAAAGCCTGCAAAGGAGGTTATTTTTTAAAGGAATAAATCAATGCTGTGCAGCCCTGCAGAGGGGAGGAAACTGAATTCAATCTAATTTCAGTGACTTGAGGCCCATTTGCTTCATGATAGGGATGGAGAGGTTGGATAAATGGATGCCTAATGTATAACTATTGCAAGGTTACATTTTGTGCTAAAGACTAGATAATCTAACAAGCTAAACATTGCCAATGCACAAAGAGTTCTGGGAAGTCAAGAACTCTGTAGATATAATTCTGTTTTGTGACTCTTTCTGCAAAGAACAATCTTACTGAGTCTGAGGAAGCTGTAGCGCTTGTTTCCCAAGGGGAGAAAGAAGAGAGATTTCTTCCCAGGCACTAAGTTTTATAAAACTGAAGGCTTTCCATCGCAGTGCCCTTATTAGGTTCTTGGCTTTTTTTCTGTTTTCTGTTTTCCTCTGTTATTCAATGCTCGTTGTTGGGAAAGTGGGGACAGGTGATATCCAGTGCTCGTAGAGGCATTTTCACTGTTGTATAAATGCTGCATTGTTTAACCGTATGTTCTATTTAACTGTCTGTCAAAATAACATGAGGCCAATTCATCTAAAAATTGTTGGTTAATATAGGGAATTGCTTACTTTTTAGTTTTCTTCCTATTTGTAGGGGTTTATTTTGGACTTTAGAAACTATACACACATTAAACATGTTAAGATAGTTACTAGTGAAATTAACAGTTTCAAAAATTAACAGTCCCAGTGCTATGCAGTAGTCTGAGCAGATCTGTGCAATTTTGTTTTTTCACCAGCATTACTGAACTGAGTTGATTTAATTAGTTTTTTTTTCTTGGCTAATGCGATGGGACATAAGATGCACAGACAAACACAAAAAATTTCTTTTTGGCGTTTTTCATGACTTTTTGTGTACGCCTAAATTCCTCTGAGCTGTATATCTGCTGAACAACTATATCCATTTTGTCATTAGTGTTTGAGCCTTCTATACTGAAGCAAAATGAAAATAGGAAGAGCTTCAGGTACTAGTATTTTAAAGTAGGATTCAGTGGAAAAATAATGCACATAAATATTTGTTTCTGTGAGTAGACATCCACATGTGAGTCAGTACCGGCAGTGGAATTAATATCTAGTCAACAGGGTCAGCAAAGCCTAGAGAGTTGTTAAATTCACTGGTCACTAGGATTATGTCTTTACAAATAAATGAGCAGTGCTGAGGAATGTTTCCAGGCACTAGAACTTGATAGTCTATTAAATTGTTGAATTTCTAGTAGAGTTTTTGACATAGTTTTAGATCAGATGATTGACTAGCACTTTCCTAAACAATTCTTGCATGATTAGAGAGCACATACAGATCAGGGACCATTTCCAGTAGTCAAACTGCATGATGTCATCCTCTGTTGTACATTCCAGAATCTAATAGTGTGGCTACAAGCCACTTCTATGTCAGTTCAGTCAGTGCCAGAGACCAGTTCTGGACACAATTTATGAGTACGACGTAGCCTTGACTTCTGGCTTAGGTGAGATGAATATTTCTCCAGGCCCAATGGCCTGACAGACAGGACTTCCTCTCATGACAGTGAATACACAGACACCTGCTGTACACTCCTATCTATATATGTGCATATATTCATGGGTGTGTATGTATATAAATGTACACAGCGCTACAGGTATATTTCTGTGCGTGTGCATATATATGCATGCATCTCTAGTGCCATCTTTATCTGGAGCTGATGCCAGCTAAATGAGCGAGCAAGAGCTGCATCTTCTCTGAACCAAAGATGCAGCTCTTGCTCGCTCATTGATCTAGCCTTACACATACATGTTTCTCCCTCTATCAGCTCCCCATTTCCTGCCTCATCAGGTTTAAATGTCAATATCAAGGCCCAGGATCTAATTTGGATGCTAAGGTGTGATGGATGATGGTTAGGGAATGTTCTTAGTAAGGAACAAACAGAATTTCTGAAAGCAAGTGGTAAGTTATCATTATTTGCTCTCCCTCATCTGGTATTTGACAACTTATACTGCATTTGGTATCCAAATCCTCTAGTTCATTAAAAGTACCCTAAGGCCACTCCCTCTGTTAGGCCTTGTGAAGAGATGATCAGAAAGTGTATTAACATACAAAATATGGCAAAAATATGTTGTTACTCAGGACAGCAAGTATTCTATAAGCTGGCAACTCAGCCAGTATTGGGAAAAAGAGCCAAGCTAACTGTCTGTGAAATGTAACAGAAAGTCAAATGTCACTTTTTGCCACTTAGCATCTGAGGCCTGTTATCACCAGACTAAGAGAAGGGCTGGCACTGGGCCAAGCAGAGGAGGTATAAATAGGAAATCATATCTCTGCAGTGACTCCTCAAAGGAGCTTTCCGAAGAATAAGAGCTCCAAATGCAAGGTATCAAATGTGTCCCTCTTTGTTTCCAGGTCATGTACTTGTCTGATGCTTGAAACAACAGAAGGCAAATTCTACACTGATAGACAATGAAGTTTTAAGACCTTATTAAAACTACAGTTCTGAATTGCTAACAAGCTCTGCATGTTAGTCACACATTACAACAATTCCCTTAGCAAGACTGTTGATCACTGTTATGTCCTTTAACATCTTATCTCACACCACCAAACACTTTTGGTCATGCCAAATCTTCACATTATTTGGGTCTTAAATCCAGGTCCACCTTCTAATAAAAGACTGATGTTCCCTATTATCTTAGCCTTTTCTTAAGTAGTTATACTAGACATAACATGTCTGCAGTAAGACTTGCAAATGGACCTAGTAGCCTCCAGCTCTGTCATTCTGGATTTTGTTTGCACAAAGAAGTTTGGAGAGTCTGCATAGTTGGCCTCATTTGCTTTCTGCTTCCTTCTGTGCACTTCAGTAGGGATAATTGAACACTGAACCATTATCATGATATTGTGTTTGCTGTCAGTCTTTAGAAGTTGGCAGAAAAGATGGCATTAAGTTGGAACATGCACTGAAACCTGCTTAAGGCACATTTATTTTTATTTTTGTCATCTGACTTGCAAAATGTTAATAGAATATTAGTGGGATTTTGGGAACCTGGTGCTTTAATCATTCTACTTAATGCTGGAAGCTTGTGAAACAGCTTCTACAAATAATTTGAGGTTATTTTCTGTATCATTCAGTGGAACACTCTGTTTGAACCTAGTCATATCTCTTGCAAACTGCCAAATTCTTCTTGCAGGCCCAGTATTCCTTCACTGTTCCTGCATTTTTTATTAGTGAAAGGAAAATGTTTCTTGAAGTCATTTAGTCTTCTGCATAGTTTAAATGAAAACTGGATTTTGGGAGCAGACCTGTTAATTTTTAACCTTTTGTTTAAAAACATACCATAGACAGTAAACACTGTGCAGTTCATGTGTAAGTAAAAGATGTTTAAGTGCCAGCCATTCCATACTTCAGCTGTATGTTCCCCTAACCAGCCAGTTCCAACTATAAAATAGATACCTGTGTGTAAAGAAAAGGAATCTGCCTCTGCTTTTTCTTTTACTTTTATTCAAGTTTTTTTTTTTTTTTCCTTCTCCCATGAAAGACTTAATTAATTCAGAAAATATATTTTGGCAAAGCAGAAAGTCTCCATGAAATTGGATTGAATTCAGCAACAACTGCAGCCAAATCAAAGATCTTTATTTTTGCTTAAGCATTTCCAGGAAGCTTGGGTTTCTCAGGGACACGAGTACAGGACCTGGCTCAAAGCCTGACTCTGAAGGAGGTAGAAGAGGAAACTGAACCTGAGTCTTTCCTATTTCACATGACTTACTAAGGGATGTAGAGTGAAAATTGGTTTCATATACCAAGATGAATGCATTGTTTTTGCCAACTTTCAAAATTCAGAGAGGTGTTATCTTCAGCTGATGCAGTGCAAACTTCATGCATGTGTTTTGGTTGGGACTGTGAAATAGAAAAGAAAAGAAGTACGGACAACTCTGTCTCCATTTACTGTTACACAACCCTCTGACTGCAGTAGAGGCCATTTATGTGCCTTGCTGTGCTGAATTCTAGGAGGGAAGACCCCAGAATTCAGATAATGGTGGATTTTCTGTCCCTGCCTTTTGTTTTTGCTCCCTTGGGACACCCAAAAGCTACATGTCAGTTGTCAGCTGCTTGCATGGTTGAGCATTTCATTTGCACTCACTATGAGTTGGAAGTCCACAGAGTCCACCATCCTGAACAGTATAGACAGCTTGGTATTTCTGCAGGAATTCTGGAGATTGCTGCACCGTGATACATGTTCTGTCCTCTTAAAAGAGACCTGAAACTTGTTACTGCTCAGTTTTGGCTGAGGAAAGGGAAGAGCTTCCTGCCAGTTCCAGTTACCGTCATTGAAAATGCAGGTACTTGAGAGACAAAATTATAAATAAACAAAATGGCCCTGCTGGGGTCATGAGAAAGACCAATAAACAAATCAACATGTTGATTCCTCCCTACAGTAATGCCGTGCTCTCCATTGATAGCGTTCAGGAATGGAGTGAAGAAACTCACGTTGTTGTTTTTTTTTTTTTTTTTTCTTTTCCTCTTATTAGTCTCTTCCTCTTTACTTCTGGCATAGTTGTTAGGAAAAGTGACAGCTTTTCAAAATTTCCTCAGTGGCTTAAAATGTCTGTGCTTTTTTTTTTTTTTATGCAACAGTTTTAGTGTCAATATAGACCTTTAAGATTAAGACACTTTAGTATTCCTTTAAACAAAAATAAATGTTATATTCTGAAAGGCCTTAAATAGACTAAGAGAACCTGGATTTTGGAGGAGTTTGAAAGAGATAGCTGTCAAATGAATGTTTTTTTCTTTATTTTTTTTTCTTTTTCAAGCACCTCAGACTTGAGATGGTTAATAGAAAGGGGACTACCTTAGGGATGTAGGCAGAGAGATATCAAATCTTATTTAATTAATTATTTATCTTCCTCTTCCCTAAAAGCACTTAAGCAATCTTTTGTTGTCCTTATTCTGAAGGTCATTTATGACTGACAGTTGGAAATAAAGTTAATTCTTATATGGCTCTTCATCACAATGAAGTGATGAAAAATATTTTGTATATAATTCTTTGAGTCCATTGCATGGTAGAAGCATCTTAGGAAGTGTTGTCAGTAAACATATAGAATTGGAATAATGTAATATATTGGATAGTGCAGGAAGGTGGTTGACAGCATAAATTTTATTTTTGTTTATTTAAACAAGTTCACATTTTCAGCTTCTTTAAGTTGTTGGGGATAATACTGGCATGTCTATTTTATACCTATTTAAAGATGAACATTTTATTTGATAATGGCTATTGTGTAATACACTGTAGCACAGAAATCAATGACTGTAAATCATGATTTTTGCTTTTACAGTGTGCTAAGTTTTGTTTTGTTTGATTTACACAGTGTCAGTGATTGAGTATCTTTTTGTGTTTTGCCTGTTTTCCTGTTCCTGTCAACATAAGATGGTGTTTTAGAACAAGAGGTTATCCTTTTGCTGGGACTAATTGTACTAGTAACGATGTTTGCATTTTTCAAAACACTCTAACAGAAATAATGATGACTTCTGTTACAGTCCTGTAGGGCTCTGGCAACATTTATATGTTCCTGCAAATTGTTGCTATTATGCTTTCTTTCTGCGGTACTTAATATATTGGTTAATTAAGAACGCGGGTCTGGAGGCTAATAATTACAAATAGATCTGATATTTCAATTTAGAGAAATGAAAATGATACAATAATAGATTGATTTCAGGTACTCTACCACAGTTTTCTAGACATACAATATGCTGATCTGACAGGCCATTAAAACACAAGTATTTTGGGCTGGAGAAGATTCTCTGGAATGGTGCTACAGGATGCTATGACTCTGCCTACTTTCCCATTGTAAAAATACATACCAGCAGCAGAAATTAATTAACAAATTGCTAGGAAGACCTCTTTGACATACTATATGCATACTGTTGTGGCTGAAATGAGTGACTCTTGACAGGAATTAAATGAAAAAGGAAATATTTGCAAATTTAAAATGCCACACATTATGAAACTGGAAGAAAACTATTAAAGGTTGATCAAGTAAATACAAGAAAAGGCAATAACTAAACCCTCTAAAAGTGGGCAATATGGTGATAATTAAATAGATATTTAGCATATAGATTTCAAAATCAAAAACTTCAACGTAGTTTTAATTTTTAAATATGCTTCCTAAGGAGCTATCTGAAAATGGATATAAGCTACAATGAAATAACAGTAATGTGAAGCTCACAGTAATGAAAGAATTAAAGAACCATATGGATGCCTTAAGTAGAATAATAAATGTGCCATGCACAAAAATAGGGCGTGCATAAAACATTTATGATGTCCCTTCTCATCAGTTTTTGACTCTTTGAGTCTTAATTGAAAGCCAGGGTGGCTGGATATTAGAAAAACTAAATTTGCTAGTCAGATAACAGGCAACTTTCATTAAAACTTTAATTAATTTTAGAAGACTGAGGGCTTGACACATTAAAAATGCTCGCAGAGCAGCGCTGCTTTAGTTGTGGGGTTTTTTAATTTTAATTACTGTTTTTCTCTGGTCAGTGCAATTATTCATATTCTACTTCAACTTGCTTAGAAGGTAAGATGGAAAATTGTGTTTGTTGTCCAGCCCAAATAATTTCAAATAGTAGAGTGAGGAAAGAAAGATGGTGATTGTTATGGTTACTGTGAATGAGCTTTTTTCCACTTTCAAAAGCAGACATTTAGAGAACAACCCATGTTGGGTAGTTCATCCTATATGGTCACAGTTGTTCATGTCCTTAGAGACAAACACTGCAGAAAATATCTTTTTCTTTTCACTTTTATTGCTTATAAATATTTAAGTTTAAAATTCACTGTAATAAATTCCTTCCTGAAATCTAATTATATTTTTTAAAAAAATGGCCAAACTGCCCTTAGCAGTTCCCTATTGTAAAATGGGGGCCCTAAATATACAAAATAGATGCTGAAATTAATATGAGGCTTAAGCTGCAAGTTTACTCTGTCAGAGTTGCATGTCTACACTGAAATAATCAGATTTGCTTCAATAAAACATTTTAGCCACATTCTGAATAAATAGGTAGATTTACATTATTAATTTTAAAAAAGATAAAAGATTTAGTCTAAGAATAATATTATTCAATATGGTTTTATTCTCACCTTGGAGGTAGTGACATGTATACTGACAAAAAGTAGAGAGACAGTTTATTTTCAGGGATCATATTTACTCCTGGCCAGATGTTTGAGGATTACTTTTTATAATTAATTCACCGTTATTCAAAGTGATGGACTGAGTATGTGGGAGAAAGCTGTGGTGTTGCGGATAATAGAAAAATCCCGATAACATAATATAATGACAGATGGCATAAGAATGTATGAAAAAGACGTGGCAAGGCCATGAGGTGGATGCAGCAGACAAACCTAGCCCACATCTGCACGCCTTGATAGCTAAGGCTATCATGATCCTATAGAGACACCCACCTAGAGATGGCTTTAAATGAAGAATACAGTGTGCTTTTGGTAGCTATGCATTCAGAAATTTTGATCAACTATTGAAGGAATTAAATACTTCAGAAATACATATCTGCTGCTTGAAAAGACTGTGCAATCACCCTGGTCTCATTAACTTGTGCATTGCCAATGCTGATGATCTCCACTCTTGCCGGACATGGTTGTATGTCTGGCAAAAGCTGTTAGCTTTTCCTCATGTCTTAATGTTTTTATAACTTTCTTCATTTATTGCTCTGCTGCTTTGATCTCTCTTTGGCTGTGTTATTACGGTGATAGTTTCTTCAGATTTTTATAAAAAGAGAGGGACTATCACTTTTACTTCCAGTATATAGTAACTTGTTTTCCTGGTTTTCCTTCTTTTACACATCGGCTATGTGAGATTCTCACAGAATGCTAGGTAGCAGTGAATTTTAGTGTAACTGGAAAAAAAGCATATGAAGAAAATGCTCTAAACTAAAAATACAGACAGGTACTTCTGTACGGTGAGATAAGACCCCATGGGTGGACAAGTAATTCAGGTACTTTATCTGGTGAAATGAGACAAATTGTTTTTCAGTGATACCGGATGAATTACATAAACTGAAAGGAATAAATAAAATTTAGTGCAGTGAATTTTAACATGCTCCAATAATTTCTGTTTAGAAAAATCGCTTATTTATCCAAAGAAGCTTTTAAAAACATTCTCCAAGTGTAATCAAGAGTCATTTAGACAAAATCAGTAATGTCAACTAGACAATAGTTTCAGCCAAATTTGCACTAAACTGCTTCTGTGTTATTCATTGCTTCTTGAATTATATTTTCTACTGAGACTTTTGCTATTATGCTATTGATGTGAATTCATGTGAAATTTATGAGAATGAGTCTTAAATTCTTGGTATGTTTTATGCTGCCCAATATAAACCCCATATTTTTCCCCATTTAATCAGGCATGTAACATATTCAAAACCACTGATTCAGAAAGACATTGCAACAGTTTTTATACATTCTTTCTTTTTTTTTTTTAGCCTTTTCTGTTATTGCCAACCATTTGGCCCTTATCATACCGTATTCTCTACCGATTTTTATCCTTCTGTTTCATCCCTCTAATGGCTTTACTGGAGTTTCTGCCCCAAAATATGGTCTGTAGTGCCTAGTCTTGCTATCCATCCACTCCCTGCTGATTCTTCCATCTACCCACTCTCTAACTCTGCTGTCTGCAAGCCGTATAAATCCTTAATCCTTTCCTCATCTACATGTTGTCTTTTCTCTCATATATGTGTCTGGGTTTCCTGCTATAACAGGGCAAATATCAAACCTGATCCAAAAATCCTTTATCATATATTCAAACTTGGGAAAATACTTTAAATAGCCTTTTCTTCATCCGTGAGCACAACCCCATTTAACAGGTGGAAGTCAAGCTCTGCTCTTCTCTTTGGACTGGGACATTACTCTTCCCTGTGCTTCTCTCTCATACTTCCTTTCTTCTTGTGCTCTTCTGTTGGCCTCCTTTTCCCATCCCCTCAGTATTACACCTCTCCTAGACTACTGCTGAGGTCTTGCTTGCCTTTTTTTTTTTTTTCTAAGTTACCTTCTTTTTTTCCCTTCCCTTTTGTCATCTCCTCCTTCCTTTGATCTTATAGGGTCAAAGAGTTGTATTGATTTCTTTTTCTTCTCCATTTTTAAAATAGTTTTCCTAGCCCTCACTTTTTTTGACATTCTACACCTTTGCTGAGCAGCCTCATTTTTTTGCCTTGACCCCTTTCCATTGCCAGCTCTCTGAGGACATTCTGGAGAGGCAGATTTTTTTTTGTAATGTATGTCTTCTCTCCCTGTCGTCTGATAATATGGCAGGTGTTCTCCTGGGTGCTTCTGGTTGGATGCTTTGCTTTGCTCTGATTTTTGTTTTTAATTTTGTTTTATTCTTGGCAAATTCTTGGCTGTGTTTCATTGTGAACATTCCTAAACCTATTCACTTCTTCTATTGGGCTGGGAATTGATGGACTAACACAGATTCCTTCTGCTGGTGAAGGCTTGCTGGGCTTCTGTGGCTTTCCATGGACTTCTGTGTTCCGTTTGCTGCAGGGATTACTGTGAGGCCTGTAACACCCACGTACCTATGAACTTGAAATTAAACAACATAAATGGTTTCTGAAAATCCCATTTAAACTCAGGATCAAAATATACTTCAGTGTTCAAGATTAAATTTTGCTGGTTTTGGTAAAATGTTACAGAAGAAAATGTGGTTTTTGCTCTAAGAAGAGAAGTGTATGCTTACCGCTTGAGCATTGGCTATAATAATGTTTGCTGAAAGCTGATGAAAAGTTATCTCATTTAAGATTGGTATATTATAAAGTGTATGTTCCAAGTCCCCTTAGCAACAGAATAAAAAACAGGCTTTCTGAAGTGTGGGCCATTGCATAGATTAAATTTTTACTCTATACTTTTGGAATAAAACATACCTGTTGAAAATATACAGGACAAATACCAATTAATAGTATTGTCCACCAGATGTCCCTGTACTCATAGGTGGTGATGAACAATATTCATTCAATGATCTAATTGCTTTTATTAAAAAGCTGTGTGTATTGCCCAAATCTCTGTTAACTACCAGTTCATGAATAAATGGCAGTTACATTAGCAGTATTTGAGAGCTGAAAGGTGAAAGAGATGACAGGAATTCATGGTTAAATTTCTACATGTCATCTCAGTTTTGGATACGCTTTCTTTCTTCATAATCAGTTAATCTTTACCATGTGTTGCTTAGTGCACATGACAAATAATAATCTTTTATACTTGAAATTTATAAAATTGTCTATATGTGACTATAATTGTTTATATATAATATTACCAATCCAGATATTCCCATCAAGCTGTCTTTCTTTAAAGACTCTACTAGCATGAACAGTGCCAGCAAGTTTAAGGAATGTGGCTGATGTGGAGATGCCTGGTGACTGTGATGATAGACCCTGGAGCAGACTGTATTCATGGTACATGTATTCGTGCAGTAGGTATTGCTGTCCATGGCTGCCTCAGCTTGCCACGCAGCACCTGCAGCCCATGTCTGCCTGCCAGCCACCTGTGCATGTTTAGGGATTACAGGCTGAATTATATCCGTGTGGAAATCACAGAGCTCCTGGAAGATGTTCTCTTAAGAGTAGCACTGTTTCATGAAACTATGCAAGTTCTCAATGTGTATTTGCACAAATGCATCCTATGTTTGGGTCTGATCAGTTAAGCCAAAAATGTGCACAGACTTGCAATGTTTAGAATTCTGATTGGGACCCAACTTTTTCCAACTTTTCTACGTTTGGCAATAAAACTTTTGATTATAATACCATTACCAAAATAAAATGTCCTAATCAACTAATCTGTTGTTTTTTAATCATAGTTGCAAAGTTTTACAAGATGTATTGCCTTGAAGATTTCTGCTTGATGTGTATGAATTTATGGGCATTTCTGTCACCTTCTGCCCATTTTAAAAACTGAATGGTAGCCAAAATTTCCTACTAAAACAAAGTAAATATTCCCATTAATAATGTGCTCTGATAAGGACAGAGTAAATTGTACTGTTTTTGTCATTTTTGTGTGACCGAATATTTTAGAATATGTAGGGAATTTTCCTGTCTGGCAAGCAGTTATGTAAGTTTTCATAATATATATATCAATTCACCAGTAGGAATTTTGTCCTAATAGGATGACTGACTTCTGGTCTGTGAGCACTGTAAGCTTGATTAAGTAATGGGAAATCAGTGGGAGTCAAGGGGAGCAGAGAGGGAATAGGAAAGAACAAATTCCTTAATTAATTTATGGAAATTAAGCCACTGAGAAAACAGACATTCTTATCTTGCTGGGTGTGCTAAGCTTTTACCCTTCTGAAATTAAGGTATGGAACACTTTATGTTCACTGCTTGAAAACACAGGAATTTATATATGCATTTTTCGTATATATTTCTAAATGACATTTCACATGGCAAATGTGTTCTTTTGACTTTTTGATGGCAGAATTATCTCTGTATCGATAAGGCATATGGGTCGTCTCTCAATTACAACTATCAAACAAAATAATAACAACAAAATGTTTATTGCAATATACCAGTAAAGAAGGTATGAAAACTTTTTCCAAGTTTTACTAATAGAAAATGTTACCCAGTTTTGGGGGTATTTGGGATTGCCCAAATCTGCAGATTGACATGAAAGTAAATTATTTTTTTTTTTTCTCAGGAATAAGTTTTAGTGGAAGGGGAAAAAAAGAGATTTTATGTGCATTTTAGCCAGAGTGAGCTGAATTTGTTTCAATCCAGTGAGCTAACTATATATTTAATCCTGTTATTTTATTTGCAATTTGCTGGATTATCTCTAGCACTGTAATCTCATGAAGTGCCATGTTTCTTAAATTGATTGCGTATGTTGGGGAAAGATGTTGACTGAAAAAGGGATAGAGACTGCAAAATTTCATGCACAGCTTTGAAAGTAGGAATCTATACTCACAACTGTATAGTCAATAATGAAGCCTGATTACATAAGTATTGTAATTTTTAAATAGTTTTTATGCTTAAACCTAGAGGAAATGGTATAAAATAAGCAAATGTTTAAGAACCAAGTTGTGATTTAACTCTATTTTAGCAGTATATTGCTAGTACAGCAACAAGAAGGTATATTTTGGCCAGAGTTTTACAATATAAGGTTCAAAAAGCAGGCAGATATCTCAAGATTACAAATTACTTTCTGTAATTATGTGAAAATGCCCATTATATCTTGTGCTTTTCATGAACTACATTTCAATTCAGACAAGTATAGTATTACTTATCTCTGCAATGGTGAGGCTTGTGAAAGATTACAGTAATTGTGCTAACCTTGTATAAAGTGTACATACTATAAATATGAATGATTTTTGTTCCATGGTGGCCTTTTTACAAAATTTACTTCCATTTGCTATTTCTAGACTGTGAGTACTTTTTTTTTTTTTTTCTACTGACATCGTTTTACCATCTTGTTACAAACTTGGAGTTTTACAATGGATTTTTTGAATATAAAAAAATATAGGAAGTGGAGGAATCACTTTAATTCTTAACCATGTAAATTTAGACAACAATAATTTGCATAATATTGACTAAATAAGTGAAAATATGCTTAGAAAAAGTGTGGAACCATTCTGTAACTCTGAACATTATCTATCATGTAGATACAATGCCTGTACAGGGGAGAAAAAAAAAAGTCACATGCCCTTTTTCCCTTAAGCCAAGGCCCATATTTTCTTGGATGATATATTTGGAAAAATTTATTTCAATTTTCTATGAATTAGAATATGCAAATATAGAAAAAGTGCCCATGCCCACTTTGGGCATACAGGAGTTTCTGTTTCAAGTTCTATCTTCATCTTCATCTGCTTCATCTAAGATCTACAGGCCCCCTGTGCACGTTTGCTGTGCCTTGCTATGGGAATGGGAGCCAAAGGTCCCATTCTATGGCTCTTGCTCACCCTGAATGTCCTGTGGATAACAAGGTTATCTCAGCTATGTTTTTAGGTGCACAAGAAATGATACTCTATGCTCATGGCCAGTGTTTTGATTAAAGAATGAGAGACTCAAATTCAGTGAAAACTTCTGCCTTGGCCAGATTGAGATCTTAGTCCATTTGCAAATGAAAGCTTCAGGCTAACAGTGCAATGTTGCAAAACGACAGATGATCTAAGAACACGAAAGGGACTGAATCACTACTGTCTGTTTTTAAATTGTCACTATGAGTATTGTCATTATGAGTATGACCATGAGTCTTAAAATATGACCATGGATATGATCAGATATGATGCTGAAGCACATTGCACACAACATAGTTTTGTTCTGAGTGCTTGTTGGGCTTGCATCTGCAGTGTCAGAAGAGCTTTCCATGAGCTGGAGGAGATGCTGTGGGTACGTCAGGGCTGAGTGCGATGCTGAGCTCGATGCTGAGCTCTGTGGGCTGCCTGCCTGTGTCTACAGCTGCCCAGAATGCAGCCATCCTTCACCCCCTGTCCTGCCCTTTCTTCCAGTAAGGGCTAACAACACTCATGATATCTTTTTCTGAGGACAAACTTAACACGTGATTCTCAGTGAACTAATCTGTTTACGTTTGGCTTTACTCCATCAGTGAGAAACGGTGTTAAGTCTGTTAAATAACATGCTGGTCTTTTAGACCCCTTGTGCATTGGTTTTGCGAAGCAGTGCTTGAAGGATGCTTACACAGTGCAAAGGCAGAGCTCCTAACTTAACATATTAGTTGCTCCTGAACATAATGTTTGGACAGCAGTCCAGGAGAGATGTAATATATTCACAGGGCAAAAATCCAGGAAAAAAAAATTTCTTAGATGAAGCAGCTGAATTGAACAAAATGTTCCTGATTCTTTAGCTGCCTCTCCATTTTTTTTAATGACTTGACATATCATTTAATAACATCTGTGAAACAAAATAAAAGTATATCTGTCTCATCTTGTAGCACTCATTCAAGCTGAGCTCCCACATACTTCAATTTCAACCTCTCCGTTGTGCCTGAGCTCCTCTCTGCTACAAAGATAGAGATGAAAAACCCATGGCAGAAGCGATACCGAAGAGGTCATACATGGGAGAGCACTAGTACATGTGCACAAGCACAGCCATTTCAGGAAGCTCCTTTGGTTCTATTTCGAGGGAGAAACAAGAGTATACTCAGGCCTGTTAGAACACATTCTTGGAAAATGAGGATCAAAGTCTCTTCTTAAAAGTGAGAGTATTGGACCTGTATCATCTGTATTTTGGATGGCGTCTCTAACCCGTAAATTACTGGAATGAAGGAATAAGGATACAGTTGCTGCCATATTCTGTTAGATGTAGGAACGGGCTAAGCGTGAGCAAACAAGCAGAGTTTTCGTTGATAGCTCTAGATACGAAGCCTCATACACAAGATAATATAGGCATAGTCACTGGAATAGGGTTCACACCACTATCCACAGTGAATTCAGTTCTGACACCCACTTGTACCCAGAATTTTTGTATGATATGTCTGTTTATGCCGTAGTTTCCCCTCCATACAATCAGGATATTATTGATATTGCCATATACAGGTGTAATTTTGTGTATACCTTCCTTAACTATTTGTTAGATTTCAAGTACAGTGGTGATGACTTTAGAAAAATTCAGTACAGAAAGAAAAACTTTCAGTAAATTCAAAGCAGTATAACAATAATTCTGAAAAGGTGCTTGCAAAGTGGATTTTCTCACAATAACATTAAGGAAAATCTGTACTCCCTGAGTTTCACAGAGAAGAGATATTAGTGAAATTGCCAATTTTTCTGGGTTATTACTGTGTGAGTATATGATGGGGTTATATAACTTGGTTGAGTTCAGCAGCAGGAAACTAGATCCAAAAACCTGGTAGGTGTTTTCCAGTCCTGTGTTACCTGTATTCTTACTCCACAGCTAGAGGCATAGGTAATTTTCATGACGAACTTCTAGAAGTTCCTTCAGTGTGTGTAGACTTGAGCAGTGTCACAGACAGTTTGCTTCTTTTAATGCTACATACTATAGAAAACCTCAAACTTAGAAATTTTATGTGAAGAATATATCACTTAAATGTTGTAACACTGAAAAATGAAAATCACAATTCCCTCCAAAGGCCATTGAGATGTGTTCTCTGTTACTGCAGGTGGTGCAAGCCTTTGTCTCACCACGAGACAGCAAGGGCTACGCAGTATTGTCATGACGCATTCAGTAGGTTGGATCCAGTGTTACCTTATAAAGATGGCTCATTTGCTAGGAATCCATCCGTGACAAAAAAAGAGAAAACAAACAAAAAACTGCACTGCAACACTGCATTAATATAGCCATAAAAAAATCTGACATAGTGAGAGATGCCTCATGTAGAAACAAATCTACAGTTACTTTTATGACAATTTAAGGTAAATGCTTTCATCAAACTATTGATAAAACTGTGAGTCAGACTATAAATATGTTTATTAATTTTTTTGAGTGAAAGGCTTCATTTGCAGGGGAGGTACTGCACGCAGAAGTTGCAGGTGAGGCAAAAGCAGGGCATGAAATTACAGGCTGCCATCTACTTTTAAAAAGTTAATTTTTCAGTTCTGCCAGTCACAGTTCATCATTAAGCATCGTGTTCAGTTTGAAGCTGTGAGAATGACAGATTGTTCAGCACTGCTACCACTAACAAGGCTCATCTGGGAGGTCAAAGCTTATTTCTTGTGGTCTGACACAGACACGAAAATACTTCATCTTTTATATTTTGATTTCAGAGAGCTTGCATCATTTCATCATTTCTGGTATGTCTTTTTGGAACAGAGAAGAATGTAGGAAAGAAATCGTTGGTGAGGTCACATTGTCTGTCTTTCAGTATTTTGTAGAGATTTTTGATTAAAATGTAGCTAATCATCCTAAACCACAGAAGCTCTGTAAGGAGTAATGATCATTATAAATTCCAACTCTTTTTCACAAAATTCTTGAGTTTTCAAACTTGTCCTGATTTTATACTTCTCATTTCTTCTTTGCTGTTATATAATTCAGTAGAATGAATGGCATCTATGTTTTTTTAGGGCTGGTGGGCTTGTTTTTATCCCCCTTTTTTATTTTGCAGTCTGAAATTCTTCAAAACTTTAAGCAATTTGGGTAAGTTAAAAAAGCAGTAACAAAGTTATGAAGCAAAATGAGAAACATAGGAAAACTGGAAAGAAAAATGAAATATAATACAAACCTGGAAACCATTTCTTCTACTCCAATTGATGGCAAAAAACTTGGTTTGGATGTGAAGAATTAGAAGAGGAAAAAGATGCATCATAATCTTTGTTTTCCAAAATGAAGTCGAAATAGAAATTCAAACAGGAATAAGGTCAAGTTTGCCATTTTTTTAACTTAACGTTTCACATCAAAAACAGTTGCGTGTTGTTTTCTTGAGCAAAAAAGCAAAACTGAGTTATTTTCACTGGGAAAACTTTCAGACAAACTATGTCACCCAGCTCTTTTTGTGCTGATGGCTTTTCTGCTCTTGTGGGTTTTAACTGTGTTTTGAAAATTTTAGGAGCTGTTCTGTTTGTAGCAGTCTGGGAAGCACCTCTGAGCTGCCAGATATCGTGCTGCAGTTCCAACTCCTGGCAGCAGAGACTAATCTTTACCAATTCCACTCATTACATCAGCTGGCCACATACAGGGAAATTATAAATTTTATTTGCCAGGCTACTTGGATTCAGGCTACTTAAAAGCTTCATAAGAATGGGCTGCTTCTCTTACTAATGTTGTCATCTAAGGTCTAAGAGTTAAATGTTACCTGTGCTACTCTCTGCGACTGTAAACTTGCTACTAGGATTTCTCAAATGAAAACTACTGTGCCATGTCTTTTATTTGGCTTACTGATATTTTTTCTGGATGATGCATAGTTAGGAAGAAAAATACAACCTCTATTAGGAATAAAATACTGAATCAAAATTTCAAGTACTATATTGTGCACTTGATCAAAAGAAGGGAAGAAAGCTACAAGAAAAAGCACTTTAAATTGTGGATGATCTTGTAAAGGATACAACTGATGAAATATAGTTAGATATGGTTTTGTGATACAGATCACTAATATGATTAATGAACTTAATTTTCACAGGACAACTAAGTCTGTCACAGATCGGATGTCTAGCATGACTGAGAATTTTACAGCCACAGTATTCAGTGAATAGTGATTCTTAGGCATTTTTGGAAATTTAGTTAAAACCAGCAGTCTTACGTATGCAAAATGTGTTACTGTTTCTATGCTTCAAGTGCACACTACAAAGTTGTGCTGAGGTAAAAAAAAAATGTAAAAAAATGTTTCTAAGTTGTTCTTTGTTTATGAAATTAAAAACCATGATGTGTCTTCCCTGTATACACATATGTAACTCCCACTGGCATTGTAGTAAATATCACACGAGCAATGAGGAAACAGAGTAGTCCTCCAGGGCTTTTATGTTATGCTTCATGTATTAAATACTGTGGAGAGAAACAAAATAATCTGAAAATATGAAAGCTTTTAAAACAGGGCTATTGAACTGCATTGGCTTTGTTGCATGAATTCCACAGAATTGGCAACACTAGCAGAGCTGATTTGGACAGAGCCAGAAAACATATACATATCTAGCTTTCTGGAAGATAGTGAGGGATAAAATGCTATTCTGCTCTTGTACATATGGCTGGTAAGTTATATTCATCCATGCCACTAGAAAACAAAGCTATAAACAATTGTCTATAAGGGAGAAACTGCATAGAACATGCTGGAAAAGTGGTATTTTTGCATTCTCTATTGTCTGTACCTATGTATGTATAGTATATATATAATACTCTAAATATTGATGACTTCAGTCTCTTAATAGCTTATCAAATATAAATTCATTGGTGTTCTTCAATCCTAGAGTAAATTGAAAATCCTGAGATTTTGAAATTAGTTTGATCTTAGAATAGTCAATATTGTGAAATTTCAGAATGATTTTGTCTGAATAAAGCATGATGTTTTTAAAATATAAAAAGTCTAGATACTTTGGGGGAAATCTGCAAAAGCAAAGTGTTATGTCAGAAAGCTTTCGCCAAGTGTTTAGGATGCTTGCTGAGCAAAACTAAAACAAATATATAGCCACATTTTTTCTTGTCTAGTAGCTAAGCTATCTCTAAAACTGATAATTTCAGTTTCCAGCCTGCAAGATGTGTCAAACCTTTATGATTCCTTAAGAGGTAAATTTAAATGTGACCTCATTCAAAAATATTGTTTGTTCTTTGTGGAAAAGGTTCTAATGAAGTTATTTCTTGGAAACAAATAAAAAAAAATGGATTTTTTGGAAAAAATCTTGGGTAGAAATTTTGCATATACCTTTATGGACCATATGCTTAGAATATTCCCTGTACATTCTAAATGAGAAGTACAATCAGGTCAGTAATTTAGTTTTATTAATATATAATCTGAATTATCATGTTTTCCTGTGTCTAAAGTTCATTTATTTTTCTAGTTGTCATCACGAGTGCTTATGCAGTAACCATAGTGTGTAAATATTTTGTTGCCTTATTGCTGTTTGTTGTCTTTCTTCCCTGTTATAAAACTGAGTGAGTAGTTACAGGTAAAGTTCAATTTTTCTCATTGGTAGGCTGCAAAATGATGAATCAGAGAGAATAACTATTTGGAAAATAGACCCTTTCAGAGCAAAGAAAAACACCCACCTTGTGTCATATTAGAGTCTTTTAAAAATATCAGGAGAATATTTTTAGGAAAGCCAGCTGATCCAAATTAATAGTATGTTAACATTTGTTTCTAATGTAAAGAGACAAAGTAAAAGGTCATCGAAAAATTTCATTACTATAAATCTGCCAAAGGTGTATCTTCCCCATGGTGTGGGACAAACTGTTCTTTATGAGAAATGTACTAGCAAATCTCATTTTTATAGGACTTGTTTCATTACTGACTGAATTCAGTGGCGTCTTGATGACATTAATGATGTACAGCTGCTCTCCTATAAAGTGTGCTTATCTCTTGCACTTTTAGGATTTTATTTGCCAACAGATGCCTCCACTAATATTTGAGAAGGCTGAACCTCAGTTGACCGTTTCCATATGAGGATACCCACCTAGGAGGAGATGTTACGTATAAGGTCAGGACTGGAGTTGGAATGGCTGCTGCAAGTAATAAGCTACGTGGCAGTGTTGGATAGGAAGTAACAGAAAAAGAAAAATGACAATAAGGTTGTCAATACAGAAACACCAGATTTTGAGTTTGGTTTCTTTACTGAAGGTCAGGTTGTGCCCAGTTTATTTTTTCTAGCATTTGGTGACTGAAGGTCACACTATTCTAGTCCTTTTCTATCATTTCTTCTCCATGTTACATTTCCTCTTTTCTTTCTTATGCTGCATCATTGCCTATCTCTCTTGTGCTTTTTTCATCCCTTAGCTTATTCCCATAGGATGGTGGTGGGGTATGATGGCTTTCTTTAGCAGTATTTCTTGCCCTTAGATCATCTGCTCATGTGACTCAACTATATTGCTTCCCTAATGGTCACCATGTAGAAGGGAAGTAATGGTTTCACCATATAGAGCTAACAGATCGCCATGGCAATTGACTGAGACCAGTAGATAAATGGAGGTTCCCATTCCATCCACATTTTCCTGTTGCAAAAGGCCATTAACTGGATGCTCATGTCTTCTCTCTGGGCATCTTTTCTGAGGATACTTGCAACTTTCAAGACGGAAATCTTCAAGATGCAGGAGCAGGCCGTCCCCGTGTGCCAAAAGACGAGCCAGACGGGACGAAGACTGGCCTGGCTGAATAGGGACCTACTGCTGAGGCTCTGGGAAAAACGAGAGTTTACCACCTTTGGAAGAAGATAACTTGGGAGGAGTACAGAGAAATCACTAAGGTATGTAGGGAGGAAATCAGAAAGGTAAAAGCTTGCATGGAACTCAATCTGGCCACTGCTGTAAAAGACAACTAAAAATGCTTCTATAAATACATAACAAGAAGAGGAGGACCAAGGAGAATCTCCATCCTTTATTGGATGCAACAGGGGACATTGTCTGCAAGGATGAGGATAAGGCTGAGGTACTTAATGTCTTCCTTGTCACAGTCTTTAACACTCAGTTATAAGTACTTGTCCCCTGGAGCTGGAAGACACCTATAGAGCGCAGAATAAACCGCCCATAATCCAGGGGGAAAGAGTGACCTGTTACTCCACTTGGACATGCACAAGTCTGTGGGGCCAGAGGGGATCCACCCGAGGGTTCTGAGGGAGCTGGTGGTAGTGCTTGCCAAGCCGCTCTCTATCACCTATCAGTGGTCCTGGTCAACAGGGAGACTGGCCAACGTGACACCCATTTCCAAGAAGAGTCGGATGGAAGATCCGGGAGACTATAGGCCTGTCACCCTGACCTTGGTATCAGGGAAAGTTAGGGAGCAGAGCATCTTGAGGGCGGTCATGCAACATGTGTGTGACAACCAGGAAATCAGGTCCAGACAACAGGGATTCATGAAAGGCAGGTTCAGCCTCACCAACCAGATCTCCTTCTATGACCAGGTGACTGCTTAGTGACTGAGGGCAAGGCTATGCACGGGGTCTACTTACACTGCAGTAAGGCCTTTGACACAGGTCCCCACTGCCTTCTCCTGGAGAAGCTAGCAGCTCATGGCGTAAACGAGTGGACTCTTCACTGGGTGAAGAACTGGCTGGATGGTCAAGCCACTCTCTAGTGGTAGTAACTGGTGTTAAATGCAGCTGGCAACTGGTCACGAGCGGAGTTCCCCAGGGGTCAGTGTTGGGGCCACTCCTCATTAATATCTTTTTTGACTCTTCTTTTTTTCTTTCTTTTTTTTTCCCCATCAAATCCTATGTATCATTCTATTCAAAAGTCTTGCTGTGTACCCATCACCCTGTTACCTATATAATTTTGCTGGCAAAATGTTAAACTTCAGTCTGATTAATTACGTTGGTGCTCCCAGGAATGCATGTGCACATCCTAGCACTGTGAAAGCAAGCTGTCATGGAGGATGACACAGAATCATTTTGAGACAATTTGAGTTTTTTTTTTTTTTTTTTTTTTTTTTTGATCAAACTCTCTCCTTCTTCCAATTCAGTTCTCCAATGAATTGTGGAAAATATTTCTTCAAAATATTTTTTTTTATGAAGCTATAGAAAGGTGGGAGAGTTATTACCTGCTGAGTAAAAGAAAGCCCACATGGCCACATAATATTATTGCATGTAGTAGATACATTTAAAAGCTGTGCTTGCCTGCCAGCGTGAACTGAGCTGTTCTCACTTGTTACTAAATTTAGCATGACTGAACAGAAACAGGAGAAAAAAAAATAAACCTTGAATCTTCACTGCCATTAGTAGTTAATTGTTAATTGCATAATATCTTGCTTAGGATATTATATTGGATAGACCTTCTTTTTTATTACAAGTGCAGTGCTATTATTAGAGACAGGAAAAAATCATGGAAAAATCTGCAAATAAATGTGGTCCTTAGAGAAATAAACCTTCTGAGATTTTTCCTGCTCTTGCAAAACACTTAAGCTAGCCATCAGACTCTTAAGAAGGAGTACATCTGGGAAAGCAAATCAATGGTAATGTTTCATTAAAAAGAAAAAAGGAACTCAGCTGCTCTTTAAAGGTTTTGTGGCTTTGTATTGGTTGTGTTAATTAAGTTTATTCTTTGTATATGATATAACAGCACATGCTAATGCTTCCTGCATTAGTGAATGATTCTCTTCTCTCTTGCTGCAGAGCGAGTCTCTGGTGAGAAACTGAATTTCTGAGGAGATATAGGTCAGTATCTCCCATCAGACCAGGCTGATCCTGCCATCTGCCTGAATAGATTGTGGTTAGTAATGAGAGGAGTGCTGGTATTAGTGGAGATTAAAGGCTGTAATTGATACCAGTCAAACTGCTGAAGGTAGAAGTATGGCCTTGGTTCAAAATAAATGAAATGAGCTCTGCTTGCTGGCAAAGGATCAGTTATTCTAGTTTTGCAGAACTGGTGTTTAGATGAAGAACAGCTATGGTGAAAAGTGCAGAAATAAAAATCATTAGCCCTTCTGCTTCAGCACATAGTTCATGCTATGTCTGAAAGCGCTAGGTAGAAAGGAATCCTCCTTCAAGGGAGGATTTCCTGGTTGTTTGTCTCCTGGTTTGTCTGTGGTCTCCCAAAACCGACAGTTTCAAGGGACAGAGCAGAATGCAAAAGAATTAGTATCCCTAAGTTGCTGGTTAGGCTGTCATCAGGAATGTGAAGAGTGACAAATGCAGAAAGAAATATCAGACATTCAAGTATAATTATATCATGTCTGAGATGACAGCAAGATATGTAAAGGAGAATCAGAAGTTGTGATTACCCTTCACAATGTCTTCCATGTCTGAAGGAGTGGCATTAAATTGCCTCTCCTTCAATAGGTGACTTGATTTTTTTGGGAGGCATGGAGGAATGAACAATAGGTGCTTAAACTTGATTTCTACTGGAAGTGTAAAGGAAGGATGTGAACCTCTGCCAGGACTCTAAAATTTGCATGAGTTGTGAGAAATCATTTCTAAGGAAAGAAATTTTAACAGCCATCCCTTCCTAGCAATGATAGGATTATTTATATGTGAATATTTTTGACTCATTTCTGAGAACCCTATAGAAAGAATGGTGTGATGCACTGATTTCCACACAGACTATTAGCAGAATGGCTTTTTCATAGCTTTAGAAGATGATTTTGCAATATCATGCAACAGAAGTTTCTCTATATTATCAGGTTTTTGCATTTGCCTTGTAGAAATACAGCTGACCCTTCTAACTTTAAAGCTGCTGCAATCTCATTAATATTCTCCTCCTTTTTCTTCTTCCACTGAAAATGAAGCCAAAAATTTCTGTGTGGATGACACCTTATCATTGACAGCAAAGAAGAGCCCCTTCTGCAACCTCTAAAGAACTGTGATGAGATGCTGCAGAGATGCGTTTAATATGGCACTTCTCCAGTGTCAGGGACAAATTTTGGAATGCCTCTTTGCATGTTCAGCACTGAGCAATGCCCACTGGATACATAACAAGTTACCTCACATCTTCTGCACTGTTGACATGACCTGGAGCAACCAAACTGTCACAGTGTGTTTCCATTAGGCTTGATTCTCATACCTAAAAAGGTCTGAAAAGCTAATTGGCACAGCAGTACTTCTGTCTCCCTGTTGTAAGGAAAGATACAATTATACAGCAGTCTAGGGAGAGGGAATACACAGGGCAATGATGTTTCCTACTGTCATTAAAATATTAGGCATGTCTAGAAGAGCAGCATTGTTACTGGAGATAAGGAGAGGGAGTAGTTAAATTTCTTCCCATCAGGGACAGAGCTTTATATTCCATAACACTATCTCAAAAATTAGAACTACCTTGTATTTTAAGCAAACCAGCAGTGATACGATACATTCAAGTATTTTGGAAACTCTTATCTCCAGTGAGCAATATAGGTTAATTAAAGGCAGATTTAGGAAGAATCGATACAGGATTACCACCATTCTTCTTAAACAGGAACTCTTTGAAAGATACACATAGGATTCACAGCTCTCATTTCTAATGTTTGTAAATAAAGTAAGAATTAAATTAGTAAGAATTATTTACTCTTTTATGTTAAAAAGATTTTTTTTTATTCATACTTTTGCCAGTGTAAATGCTAGATGACTGCCTATACTCATTTTCCAGTTTCTTTTTAGGACTATAGAGAGAACTATTTCCTGCATTTCATCTAGTGTCATGAAAAATGCTAAACAAGATTGGTGTGTGTATACTGAATTGTGTGTCCCTGGGTTTTTCAGAATAATTGTTAGAAGACGTTATTTGCAGTTCAGTTGCAGTAGTTGTTTATTATTCTTGAAGATTTCTGGTTTTGTGACAAGAGAGAAGGAAATAACCAGAAATAGTTTCAGGGTAGATCTTCTGGTTTGGAGCTACACTTTGTGCCCACCACAGTTGTCTGTTTATTCCAAAAATTGATGTGTAGCTGGTAAAACACGATGAATGAAAGTATATGGCTGCTTTAGCACCACTGACTTCAAAGGAATTATACTACCAAGAAATCTAGCCCAGTGACTAAAGAGGCACATCAATTTTCAGGCAGCTACTCTCAGTATAGTTCAATATCATATCAATATAACTGAGAGGCTTTTTCTACTCCTAGGGAGCTTCCAAGCTGAATTTGAAACTAATTAAAAAAAAAGAAATCACCCCTCTATTTTTCCCTCTCAGTTTCTTAAAAAAGTAAACCTGCATGACATGTATCCCATTTATAACAGCCATCCTCTGTGGGATTTTAATAGAATCTGCATTCTAGCAAGATGTGCTGAATTTCAACTTAGTCTGTTGTTAAGTAAAGGAATCCTTTTGTTCCTGTTCATAGACCCAATTTTTTTATTTAGGTCACTGTTAAAGATATTAAAGAAAAGATTCTAGAAATAGTCCCTTACCATCCACTAAGAAAGCTGTATGTCTTCTCTATATGCTATCTATCAACCCACTTCACACATTTCGCCACATTAATCTATGTGAGGACATATAGCGTAAAATTATCCACCAGAAGGGAAGTAACTAGGCAGTTACTGAGTCCATGGTTCATAAACTAATGGATTTCAACAGATTTCATGCAACAGTGATTTAAATCCTAACATTAAAGCTGTCAATAAACCCAACACGTCCCCTGAGAAGCAGCCCACATCAGTGGAGGCTTCAGCAGGTCATTGCATGTGAAAAGAGAAGCTCTGTCTAGAATTACTGGGTATAGACTGAAGAGGAGATGCTCTGTGACAAGCTTTGAGACAAGTAAATGACACTTTGTGAATATTTTTTTAGCTTTATTCTGACAGAGCAGTATCAGTTTTCCTACCATCCCATGTGTTCACTTAGTGCAGCCTGCCCCAAATCCATCAAAGTTAAAGTAAAGATTCTGACCCTATTCAGGCAGTTTTGGTTCCAGTTTTCATTTGGTTCACTGTCTGCTTTGATTGTTTCCCCTGCCTGTGTTACTACTGGAGGAGCATCACAGCTCCTCTGTCCTCCTCTCAGAGGCTGAGCACTTGACCTTTGCAGAGTCTAGTTAGAAAGAAAGAAATCTATAGTTTGTGTCTAGTTGTCAGAAAGATTAGCAGTCAATTATTCAAGGGTCTGTGTTTGAACAAGTCTTCCTTATCAAATCTTTTATTCATCTTTCATTCTTTCAGAGCTTTGTTCGATCCTCTTTTCCACACCTTTTATGAAGCCAATACTAATGGCTTCATATTGCTGGAACAAAGAAAAATAAATGTGTGCACTGCCTGTCCTAAAGCTGGCGTTTGGAGTGCAGATGAAGGAAAGGAACCGACTAACACTGCCCCTTCCCTGGGCCTCGAGGCAAATGGGGCCTTGAACAGGCCAAGGAATGGTAAAGCCAGCTAGTGCAAATAACAGGTTATTATCGATGGATCTGCATCCCCTTTCACTATCCAAATATCTAGACAAATGATATTAGCATTGAAAATCAGATTATCAGATTGAATGTCAGATTAAACAAATCATGGAAGAAGTTTTAGTTTTTATCTTTCAAACTCAAGAGCGCTCGTGTTGCAGGCCCAGCCTGCAAGGCAGGGGCAGGCCCAAGCTCTGCAGCGCTTCCCCACGGCGAGCAGGGCGCTCTGCAGCTGCTCCCCTGAATGCTCTAAGATTTTTTTTTTTCTTGAATGAAGATGAAGTGAATGCTCATTACATTACCATCTCTGTTGTTTTCAATTGACATTCAATCCTATTGAAATCTTTTTCATTTTTATACTGAGATATATGAGGCATATAGACTTTTATGGGTGGTTATATGTTGTTAGGGAGGAGAAGGGGCATCCAAAAAAGCATGTGGGAACATGAGTTCCTTGGCAAAAATAGATTAGTAAGAGAATAAAATTTTAAGCAGCGTTTGATAGTATTAAAAATGACATTTTCAGCCAGTGTCCTGGAGAGATACATTTAGCAGTTCATGCTTTCAGAAGTAATTGTACAGACTGTTTGGAAAGCTCAGGAAGACATCGCTGCATGATTTGAAAATCTTTGATGTTTGAGGAGAATTATTCTTGATCCTGTAAATCCAGAAAGCATATTTTTAAAAATAAATTCACAAATGATGGAATAGTTGCAAGAAGCGAATTTAATGCACAGACAGGAAATAAGGAAATCTTATTTTTTAGCATGGTCATTGTTTTCAAGAGGCTTCTTTTCCATCCCCGGAATTTCCCAGACTAACAATTAATGAGAGTAGGCAATTAACGATGAAAGGTAAGAGTAGCATGCAAATAGAAAGGAACATTTCTTGCTGAGATAATAACTGGAATAATTAACTGTGAAAGCCAAATAGTAGTGCAGGGCTCAAGATACTCCAGCTTCACGTTTTTATTCAGAGGCATGTTACTTTGCTCCTCTGTTTTCACCTGCTGCGAGTATACAATTCAGGAGCACTATCTTGAACTGAAATAGAAACTTGTAACAGGTATCAGTTTTAAAATGCAAGTCTTTCCCTTTTCATGAAAGTTCAATCCTGTTAATTTAAAAATTGAGTTTTCCTATAGAAAAGAATATTTAAATAAATGCCTGTTGTTCCGGTTTATTTAAGGAAACACATTCTTCTGCTGTCAGGTTTCAGAAAGGCTCCCCTGGCTGTGGAATTGAACAAGAAAGGTAAAATTCTCTGCTTTCCTAGTTCCTTTTGACTATTTTATGCTTCAGAGAACAAAATGGTAATAAGAGGACAAATTCTTAGCTGTGTCAGCATTGCTAAGGATAGTATGGATGCTTGGACATTCATATTCTTTTAGACAGTTTTGTTTTTAACCCATTTCAGAATGAGCATGATTGAGTGAAACTGACTGAAATATCTCTGGTGAACAATAAATTTGTCACAAAAAAAAGTAATCCCAAAGCTTCCATATTCAGTTCTATTTCGGTTCTATTTCTATTACTCAGGGAGAGGAAGAAGAATGTACTGTGCATAAACTCTGGAAAATGCTTTCTTCTGCAGCTCATGAGTCTGCAGTTTACTTTCTAGGACATGGAGACCCTTCCTCATCTTCAGGTGATATGAAGCTTATCTTCATCTCATCTTCTATTTAGATTACCTGCTTGTTAGGCACTTTCATTTTTTTCTCTTGCCAATTTTCCACTTAAGCTGAGGTAGGCAGACATTTACTAGAACAGCGACTGGAGTTTGTTTGACTGAAGAAAACACTGAATATTTCTCTAGCCCTGCTTATCATCAAGAAATTAAACAGAAATATTGAGCTCCAAAATACAGGCCTGTCACACCCGAACAAAAATAATAACTCTTCTCGTGATACTTCTTCTCAGTAACAACAGACATCCATTATTCTGCAGCAGACAAGTGAATTGAGGGAATGGGGCAAACATTTTGCCATTTATTAGACTCAACATGGCAGAAGAGAGCACAGCTCTGTGGCCCACTCAGCTGCATCTTGCAGAACTTAAACTGTGCTATGGTCATTAGAAAAAGAGGAAGGTCCACTGAAAAACATACAGCAGGGATCTTCAGGAACAAGGATGGTATAGCAAATACTCCATATTCCCTGCCTGTATAATTTGTTTTGTCTCTGTCAATAATAGCTAAATGTCTATGATAAATAGCAGTACCTTATATAATTGATGCCATATATATATCTTGTAAATCAGTTTGTCTTGTATTTAGATATCCTTTTAGATGAAAGGTACTCACTGTTATCTCTGTGAATCACAGATTCTGTTGTCAGGAGATACAGTAAGGCATAAAACTTTTTGCCACAAATCCCTTTCATTCCATGCCTTGCAGTTTAACAAAAACAGGGTTTCTACAGGAGTTACAAGTTTCATTTTTATACCATTAAACCAAATCTTTATTCCTGTGCCTTTTAATGGTTTAATGAACATCTCAGCTTCTCTCCCTGTCCAATTCGTGTTTTATGATTCAATCATCAAACTGCTTAAGGTATTAATTGCAAAAATAATGACACCCATGGACATCATACCTGTGTCTTTTTAGAAGCTCAGTAGTAACTCCACTATTTGTTATATACAGAAACTTATCAAAAAACCATTTACTTTGCTAAATGTTCTAGGAGGCATGAATCTTTTAAAACCCTGTTTTAGGTGGGAGAGATATAGTAACACATTGATTCGATTTAGATGAATGTGCTTAATCATCCCTTGTGATTTGCAAATTTTCTCAGTGTTTTAGTTTCACACTACCTTTGTGTATCATTCTTAGGAAGGTCGGGAAGCAGAATATGCTTCTAGATCTGCCTATTTCCTCCCATCTGTGTAGGGGCTTTGCAATGAGACACAGACCCCGTTGTGGCTCTGCTTAGGGGTATCCTAATCCTATAGGCCTGTGCAGGTCCTTGCAGTCTCATACTCTCCTGAGGTGGCCTTCCTTCAGTTACATTTCTATGCCTGGTTCTCCCCTAGGAATAAATGTAATTGAATAAAGAGCTTTGAAAAGAGGATTTTGTCTGGGAGTTCCTTATCACTGGTATTTTCAGGCTCGGGCAGATATGCGTACTCAATATGTTGTTGTGGTTGCCTATCATCCTGCTGCTGGAGAGCAAAGAATAGGATGTTTGTCAGTGTTTCAGTGACTGAAGTTCCCAGACCACCATGTTACTGCAGTCCCACTACTTGCATGAACCGTAAGTGCATCTTCGTGCCACATATGGCTTGGTTTAAGTCCTGGTCCAGCAGTTCAGCTAGGAGATCATTTATCTGTCTCCAAAAGAGGGGCAGAGTAGACTGTGAGGAACAGTAATGTTAACATGTACCCCTTCCCACTCCAAATTCCCAAGTTAGAGTCCTTCAGGGACTTATGACATACTTGGAGCCTGCCGTCCATAACTGTGCTATGTCTCTTGTTACCCAACCATGTTGTTCAGCTGCTGCTAGTCCAGGTTAGGAGGGTGACTACACTTTGTAATTTGAATTTCTATTTAGTTTTGATTGCCTAGATGGGGGCTCTTGAATAATGAATATTGCTTAATTTTATTTTATTAAAGGCTTAATTTTATTGCCTCAGATTGGAACGCAAGGTATTGATTAAACTCTCTCTGACCTCAGTTTCTGAAACCACTCTGAAATCTTAATTCTTTCCCAACAAGATATTGACAGATGGAAAAAAAGCACATTTATTATGGAGGTTAATTTGTTGAAATAAATTCTGTGTACCTTTAACACAGAGACAGCTGAACAGTAGGAGTTAAGTGATAAGTCCATAATAAAGATACATGCTAACAGTGGAGAGCTGTTATCCTCTACAGTAAAAATAAGAGATTTTGATCATTTATATGGGATAAGAAAAAGTACATTTTAGCCAGATATTTTTATGCTATTTTTACAATAATTTGATATGTTATGAATAATTTTCTTTGATCTTAAAGCCCAAGACAGATTTCCCACAGTAATAAAAGCAACATTACATTGATAAATTCCTGTTGCAACATTCCCAATATCACACTAGGAGAAGTGTCCATTAAACCTCAGCTGTAGTGAGTGGAAATCAGTTAATGGTCTTGTATTTTATTTCAAACTACTTAAACATTACTTGTTTTCAGTAAAAAATGAATGACAGAGCCTTCATCAGGCACTGATAGTGCAAAGACACATCATTCCATTGTGGACATAGTGGTGTCATCTCTATTCACCTGAATCAGTTCGTAATTGAGTGAAAATGTGAATAACCAAACTGTACATGAAAACTTTATATCCTTTTTTAACGATGTTGTGCATTCATAGTCTAAGCATAGGTGATTTTAAAATGCAGAATGAACTTTGGAAAGCTAAGGCAGAAGGGATCTGCATTTTCTACCAAAGCTTTCTTTGCCTCACACGTCAGCAACTAAAGATAAATAGTCATGAAAAAAAACAGGTGTGACTAAAATACTTCTCTCTTTTCATTAGTCCCAACTTTAAACATCCTATTATGTCACCAGATTTCAGATTGCAATTATCACAGAAGTGGACAAAACTGACATTTCCACCATAAAAATCAGGCACAGCCCACCATTCTTTTTAAAGAAACAAACTAAGAAAATAAGCAGTAGCAGTATGGGACTTTCCTGATGCCAGTCTCTTTTTTCTTTTATTGTGCGATTTCTAGACTGTTATTCTCTTAGAAGTATTTGAATTCTCTTAGTAAGATAAGCTTAAAAAAATGATTTTCTTTGTGATCAGAAATCATAGTATTGTTTTAGCAGGAGATGTCTCACCTTCTATTGACTTCTATAGAAAATGTGCTGATGTAGCTTTTATTTAAATAACCTAAACTACATGTCTAATTGTAGCTGGTCTTGACATGTTTGCCCCATATTCCCTTCTTTGGTTTGATTTATCAATGGCCATGAAGTGATGCCACGTACATGTTCATCACACAGTTAACACAATCAGAGTTGGGTTTGCTCACATGGAGAGAGTAACAGAGAGAGAGAACTTTTCCACTGCAAAAATTTACGTGCTTTCTATGCAAGTCCTCTTTGCTTGTACACTGGTCTAGGATGTTCTGGAAGCACTTTCAGGCCCTTTGCCTGGAACTCCTTTCCCAGGAACTTGTGTCAACCTGCAATACAACCTGTCTCATTAACTGGGAAAGGCAACAAGTCAGAAGGGGATTAAGTTGCACATATGTCTACATAGTTGTTTCCATGTCCCATAAAAACAGCAACTGTTTTCCAGCCATGACTTAACTGAATGAGTGACACTGTTCTAAGCTAGACACTTTTTTCAGAGAATATCGTGAAAAAAAGTTGTACTACAAATAAAGTGAGAGCTTCCCAGGGTGCATGAACACCTGCTCACTGTAGCTGTGTAGAAAAAAGATGTGTCTCCCCATTGCTATCATCTAGCTGCTTATGGTAAATATGCTTCAAATGGATCGTGAAAGTCCAGGAAATCATCTGCTGAAATATTAAGAGAGGAGGGAACACATGTAAACCTTGTGCACTGGAAGCATAAGAAGTCCAGACTCTATTGTAGGCCTGAATGGAGATGAGTTAACCAAGCTCAACTGTCCAGTCACCGTATAGGCCTCCGTGGCTGCTCCTGCAGCAGCTAAAGGATGTGGTGGGGCAACATCGATGTTGTGCAGGCTGCAGCACTCCTGTCCTCTCCTAGCCAGTATTTTCCATTTGGTTGTGCCATTTCTAAATTCCTGCAAATCAAATTCTAGTAATGTAGGTTTTGCTTCGATCAGTTGAATGACTAAAGTAGCTGTTTTTTCTGGGTATCAGGTTGTCATATGTTTCAATTCCTCTATTTTTAGCTTGATTTTTTGTTGTTGTTTTTCTATATGAGAAATGATTTGGATGCATCTCACATACAGAAGAATAACAGCTGGTGAGGGGGTGTGGAAGTGTAAGCTGTAGCTACCAAAAACGGGGATAGAATTCATCATATGCCTTCACACAGAGTGTTCTTGTCTTCAAAGCACATCCTATGTGACTTTTCATCCTTTGTCTAAATGATCTTCATGCCTAAATGTGTCCTCTGGGGAAGGAAAAAAAATATGCTAGTGCTCTGCTTTACAGCAATGACAATCCTGCTGAAACAGAGTGGAGTTAATCCTAGTAAAATGATTAAATTAGAACAAACACTAACTTAAACAGCTGTCTTTTGCAACCTGGATCTAGGATCACTGTCAGATTCCATGAACTACAAAGGGAAAGAACTGCAGGCTGACATGACTGAATAGAAAAACTCTTTCTGAAATCATGTTTTTGCCCAGCACCCTTATGGACATATTTTTCCCTCAAGGTGGTGGGATCCTGATGCAGGGCAAGGAGAGGAACATGCCTTTGCGTGTTGCTGTATGTGACATGTAGGTGAAAACCCACCCACAGGCTCAACTTGCGCTAATGGCACCTATAGCACTTAATGAAGGCCCCTGCATCAGAAACACTGGGCAGGTAAGAGGGCAGGAAACAGTGCATTTCAAATTCTGTTTGGGCTTGAAGCTTATCCCAATCTGACTGTTTCTGCAGAGTGCTTTGATCTCCTGCAGATGCTTAGAGAAAAAAAAACAAGATGATTTTAAATATTAATAGCTAAGGAAATAGCCTTCCTGCAGCATCTGTATGCTCTCCTGCTATGCTTCTAATGAATGAAGCAAAATTTAGGCCTGAAACCTGAATTACTGAAGCTATTTGGGGCATGGTTATTGAGTTCAGTAACTGGAAACTTGCACTTACGTAGTTTGTTTAATTGATGCCACTTTCTAAAAAGAAGAGTTTTAAGTGGTTTTCTTGAAGCTGTTTAAAATCTCTTACACACTCAGAACTCTCTGTTGTGAAATACATATCAGAATTTTGCAACTACTATGGCAATAATTTATTCATTGACAAAAATGTTTTCATTGTTGAGAAAAAATCCTAGAAGAAATTTTTTAGAAGTGTGTATGAAATATGACAATACTGCAATATACTACATGTTAACTAACTGCAAGGCTGTTTTCATAGAAATGAGATAAAACTTGCTTGGAGCTTGGCTGAGCATGTGAAAAAATGCAATGTGAGAGCGTGCTGGAGCGCAGACTTGTGCAGTGCTGTCACAGCACGAGGCAGCTCCAGCACATGTCCTGTGCACGTAGTGCCCCAGCTCACTTCATGGGTGTGATGTTGCCTCCTAATCACATTGCAGCTTCATCTGCCCCAGAACAAGCTAGGTGCAGAGCAGACAAAGAAGGTGGCTCTTCATGCAGGGGGCATGAAGGCCTACTGACCTTGCAGAGGAACGCTGTGAGTGCAGGAAAGTTACCTGGATTCATGGAGAGACAGGGCAAGTACTTGGAAGAGACATCTGTTGAGGGATGGCGTATAGATGAATGATAATAGGCTCAGAAAATCTCCTTGGCTGGAAATGGTTTGACAGAGTAAGAATAGCACGGGAGAGGAATTTCACGCGCTTGCCCTGGTCTCGTTTGCTCCCGTCCATGGGCTTAACAGCGTGTCAGGGACAGACAACTGGGAGGTCTGGGCAGCTGGTCAGAGCCAGCAGGGCTGTGTGCTGATGTTGCTGAAAATGCAAGCATTGGCACAGTAAGTAATGTGTTCATTTTATTTCATGATAGCTATTTTAAGATTTTATGCCAATTTATGCACAAATAACTGTGAAATACAATAAACATTTTAGAAAATACCATGCTGTGAAATGATATGAAGGAGGAGACTTCCTCCTTAAAGTGCTGCATGAATAACAGATTTGCAAATAGTGATGAGAGCTGTCATATACCATGCACTGTCCATAATCCCATTATAACTGTTCTGTAAAATTTAAAGGCTAATAAGCAGCAAGCAGCTGACTGTATGCATACTGCTGAATGCATGAATAATTTTATGGAAGATAATAGGAACATTCATATTCCTTGAAAGAATAACAGACTCTGCTCTGGAAAATGATTGCAAAATGTCACTCTTGATCCTTGGCAGGTCTGTGCCCTGTGTTTATTCATAATCATAGCTGTTTAATATTAGAAATATAGAAAACTAGGTTAGTCATTGTCTGTAGCTTTATAACTTTGGGAAAATGACCCAGATCAAGCGTTTGAACAGCAGGTTAGAGAGTCACTTCCTGACAATTTTCCTTTTGGAAAAGTCAATGTAATTTCCTCTTACAGAATTACTTCCAAATTCTTCTTCAAAGAGAGAAGAATTGGTGTCAGGCTGAAATACAGATTTCAAGGACAGAACAATACCACTGACTGACTGATTATTAAAATCTATATAAATGCTTGATTTCTTTTCACAGAATGGTTGTGGTTGGAAGGGACCTCTGGAGATCATCCAGTCCAACCTCCTTGCTCAAGGTCTTGAGCAGTGACGTTCTGAGTATCTCCAAGGATGGAGTCTTCATAATGTCTTTAGGCAACCTGTTCTAGCATTTGATGATCCTCACAGCAAAGAAAAAAAATCTTATGTTTAAACAGAATTTCCTGTATTTCAACAGTGCCCATTGGCTCTGTCCTTTCACCAGGCATTACTGAGAAGAGCCTGGCTCTGTCAATTCTTTACTTCTTGCTATCAGGGTTTTATAACCATTGACAAGATTCTCCCAAACCAGGGAGAAGGCAAAAAATTCCAGCTCTTGCCCCTTCGCTGTGTTTGCTCCAGTAGGTCTGTGTCTGTCTATTACTGGGGAACGCAAACTTGGACACATCTCTCCTGATGTGATTGCTGCAGGACTGCGTAGAGGGAAAGGATTGCCTGCTCCAACCTCTTCTAATGCAGACCATCCTCATTACTTATAAAACACAAGGGAGAGAGCACTTGTTGCAGGATTTCTTTCCTGTAGCCTCGTGTACAGGGAACCCAGAATATGGGCATCACTTGGAAATGGGCTTGAACATGGAAGACCAAGTGAGCAGTGGCTGTTTGAAAAGTCCATCTTCTCATAGCTGATCTGCAAATAGGGGAGGAATCATCTCCAGCCAGAGAAGAACAAAGATCTGTTGTATCCCCTCTTCTCCACTTCTGCAGTGTGCAAGGAGCACTTGAAGCAGACAAATTTGTTACACTTCCACTTTTTTATTTCAGAAAAAAAAGAACCTTTCCACAAGTCCCCATCAGGTTCCAGCAGGTGCTTTGGAGCCCTCATTCTGTTGGCTTTCACGCCTTCACGAGTGGCAGTGGCCTCTAGATCACAACTCTCAGCATATTTGGATTTTGGCAGGAATAATAATTGCTTTGGTTCACAATCACAGCCTTCCAGTTCAGTAGAAGTCTAGAGTCACTGCTAGTTGCTGCTGCTGTGAAAGGCACCTGCATTGCCCTCAGCTCCAGCACGCTGCATGCTCAACAGCAACCTGGAGCTCTTGCTGCTCTGCAGTATCTTGCCTCTGTAGGGTGTAAAGCTTCCCTCTAGCTGCTAACTCGTAACTCCCCCATCTGTTTTCCTGACTATGGTCACAAGGGAGGCACAGATCTGGCTCCTAGGCTTTCCGTGTTACACAGTATTGGTAAAAGATTTCTTCTGGCACCGGTTTTTGCTTTAGCATTCAGGACTAGGCGCTTAGAGACTTTGCCCAAGGATTATGCAGTCTCTGTTGGTTTCAGCCAGGTGGAAAAGGAAGCAAAATAAAGTAGGGCTATTAAAGCCCTGAGTAGCCACTGAACATTGTACCATCATCCATACACATCCACACAGAGTAGCAGAAACAGTAAACGGTGCTCCCACTAGGTTCCAATACCTAAGTTATTTCTGTATGGAAAATCTGCATCTTTAGGTTCTTCTGCAGAAAAACGCATTCTCTGATTTTTGGGAAGACTACTGTTTGTGTCCAATGACCACTTCCATAGATCAAACTAGGAATTATGCTTTAATGTGAGGAACTATTAAGTTTATCAGGCAGAAACACAGCATTAAAAGCATTTTGTACTTTACTTTTGTACTTTAAAATAATTATCATTAGCATATAATTTAGAAAGTAGAGTTTGATGACTGTTTGTAATTGCCTGTATTTTCTGTGATCAGTGTGTTTAGCCTTCAAAACTGATGTAGCTAATTAAATAACAGAAACAGGAACCAAGAGTTAATTGCAGTTGGTGCAGGTTGCCCCATAGGTATTTTGTGTCACCTGGTAAGTCTCAGCTCATTAGCAGAAACAAAGTCAATATATGTTTACAGAAGCAGAAGCAGCTGGAGAGTCAGAAAATCATAGAAAATCATAGAAAACACATAGTGTCTCACAGAAACTGTATGCGTGTTAATATGCACGATCGTAGTCATGGTTGTAGTCATCGTTGTGACCCAGCTTCGGACCACCAGCATAAGCAAGACTTTAATGAATTGAAAAGTAGTAGAGAAAGACAACCTGCATGCAGTTCGCTTTGTTGGCTGCCAAGGTGCAAGATGCAATAACTAAATTTTACCACTTCTCTCACGTGGCTATGCAGGCTCCTGATGATTCGGAGATTGTACAGGGATTGCATTCTCATAATCTTAAGGTGCATGTCCCGGTAGTATCTGTTCATTCATTTATCAGCTATGAATCTTAATTCAGTTTCTGAGTTGCTCCTTTTCAAAATATTTTCCTCTATATATTCTTTTCCCAGACTTGTATTTTTTTTTAATTTTGTCTCATTAGGTACATGATGTTCAGTTATGTTTGACTGATCAAGTCATCTGAATCACACAGTACTTGTGACCTGATTGTTCGTTGATTCTGTGTTATTTTCAAACTTCTTTATGACTTTATATGTTTTTACAGACCTCCAGCAATGATGGTGACTAGCTCAGACCTAGGAGCAATTTCCTCGGGTTCACCTTTAGACTTGCTCTTTTAACATTCAATATGTTTTTTTTAATGGAATATATGGCATATTACTATTGTCTTCTTTGTCTCTTATCCCTCAAAAAAAAAAAAAAAAACTAGAAATGGATCCTTCTTCTTTCCTCTGTCTTTATGAAAATTTAACCATATAAGTCTGAATCACAGTTGATATTTAAACAGAAAAGCAGGGTGTGTTGCTGTCAAGTCTACTGACCATAGACGTCTCTTAACGGTTTTTGTTCCTGTAGCCTTTGTCAGCCATTCATGCATTTTTTCTTGTTCATTATAGTATTTACACAGTTATACAAAGGGATAAAAATTAGCCTGATACATGGAAACATCAAAAAACTAGTCTTTTTATAAGCTTTGCAGTTTTCATAAATTGAGGAATGTCTAAATGTTGGCGCTCTGGATTTTGCTAGTAGGAATTCCTAGAGGATCAGAGCATATTTGTAGCTTACAGAGTATTTCCATGCCAGTTCTGTAGAGGGGGTTTAGTTGTGGCCGTGCACAGCAGAACTGTCATGGAGAGTAATTTTTGTGGGTATGTGGGATGTGTGAAATGAGTAAGTGCCTGAGGTTTGGTGGCACTACCACTGTCGCCTTCGCTCTCCTCAGGATTCAGAGCAGCCTGCAGCTGGTTTAGCACTGCAAGAGCTGGGCGTTCAAAGCCAGAGGTCATACTCATTGAGAGGCATTTTAGAAAACCCCGATTCACAGACTTTTTAGAGAGAGAGAATCCATATCCTGAAAGACAATGCTGATGGCATTACACAAATGCAGATTTCACTACTGGTGTGAAATTATCCCTTTCATTAAATTTAGCTAATGAAATTAAGTGTTGGGGAAAAAAAAGATGAATGTAGAATTCCCACTGGGGAAGCAAACTGATAGCATTAAATCTGGATTCTCAGTTCTCTCTGCTTTTCTAAGCCAAATTGTTACAGCTTTGGAGTACCAACTCTCAGCTTCTGCCACTGTTTCATTCCTGAATCAAGAGTGTCACTGCTCCTTCCTCTCTGAATCCAAACTCAATACTTCTTCGGTCTAAAGTAAGCAACCATATGCTTGACAGATAATTAAAGCTCTGCATGTGTTCTGTTGTACATGAATTTTGAGTACATAAGGATACATAAATATCTTAAGGATATAGCCTTAAAAAGACCCAAATAGCTAAATAGTAATCTTCTGTAAGTACATATAAACTGTCAATTTAGAAGCTCCTTCTTGCCTGAAAGTTTTGTGGAAAATGCCTTTTAACCAAAAATTTTCAAGTTTATTGATGTATGTGTGCCTTATTATAAGTGAACTGAAAATTATTAAAATTCGTATGATTTGAACCACTAAATGAAAAGTATGATTTTGAACTTAGATAAATTGCACAATAGTTACTGAAACATAAGATTAGCTTGGTTGGGATTCCTAGAGAATAGAAAGAAATTGTTATTTATTTATTCATTGCCTTTTGCAAGGCATTTTTGCAAGTGCATTTTTTTGAGTTGTGACCTGCTCTATGTTCTTTCTAATCTATATGTATATTGTTAGTGGAAGAGACAATTATAGCAGGAGAGATGGAATACAGAATGACAATGAAATTTAAGAATTTCACAGTTAATTGCAAGATTACAGTTTAGAATCTTTAATCATAAACTGAACTTTAAAAGACTGGTGAGTCATAAATGTGTTTTCAAGTTGTATTATGTAAAAGAGACAGCATTCAGCTGACATGACAAAGTTCCAATCTTGTTCAGGTTATGCAAACAATTTAAATAAATTTGTCTTATATTTTGCATATTAGTTATGTAAGATATTACAATGATGTTAAATAACTGGAAAAAATATTCTTACTGAAAGAGAGCACTCTTCAATGGTGTAATACAGGATGCAAACAGAAAAGAACATACATGCTTAAGTAAATTAAAATAACTCAGATTATATATCTTCCCAATGATATATGTAATATGCCAACTCCTCTGCTTCTGTACTTCAGTAAATCTGAGAAACTATGACTTTTGCTATAGTTAGAATACTAATACTTTCTAACATAAAAAAAAAAGTACAATCCCCAAACCTCAAAAATGAGGTAGCCATGTATACTGGGCAGGATTCTGGGTTGAGAGTCCAAACCCCGTATTATTGCTTATAGCTTTCACATTACTTAGGTTATTTATGTTTGTAAGGTAAACATTTTGCTCTAAGCACTTCTCTTTCTTCAAAACTGATAGTTATTCTATCAGTTCTATCTATTCTAGGCTAAGTCTTTTTTGTGCCTACATGAAGTGCAAATATAAGCTGAGAATTACTTTTTATTGCTACAGTGTTTTTCTCCTTAAATCCTTGCTCTCCCTGTTACTCAGCATGACATAAATACTCAGTATATTTTTGAAATTGTTTAGGAAGAACACAAGAAATTCTGTGTTTAGAAGAGAAGATAACATATTGGACCGAGTTATCCTAACAAGGAAAGAGTTTGACCCAGGAAATATGACATAGTCTGCAAAAGTAAGGGAAAAATGAAGTTACCATGTGTACGACCAAAAGAAGTGAATGCAAACCATAACAGTCTGATACAAACTAATGCTGTTGGTTATTTGAGTTCAGTATTGCAGCTCTCTAAAATACCTCTCAGAAAATGCATACTCTCAGAAAAGTAGCAGGAGCTACTTGAGCGGTCCAGAGTGAGCTGTCTGGTTGTGAGCTCCTGCTGAGTGTTACTCCAGTTCTTTGCCTCACCTGCATAACATGACTCTCTGTACCTTTTTGCATAGATCTGTGCTTACGACAAAAAGCATCCTTTTTTTATGTTTCTGTTCCAGTAGGATGCAGGAACAGCTGTCACCACCCGTGGTTTTCTCCCAGGGGACTATTTATCCATTTACAATAAGCTGGCAGCAACTGAATGGGATTTGCCTTATTTTTGGTAGCCTTGTAAGCATGTGTTATAAACATGATTAGGATTGAGCACTGATAGATGAAATGCCTAAAGTTGTGCACATAAATGTGACCTTAGCAGCAGTAGCTAAACTGGTTTTAGAAAACCAGAAAAAATACCAGAAAGTAATTGAGAGCAGATTTCTTCAAAAAAAAAAAAGGTCATTTTGATTTCCCTCCAGGCATTTAATTACATAATTTCTGAAAGTTTTTCCAAGAATTTTATGTTTGATGGGGAAAGAGATTATAGAACTGAGAATCCATAAAAGTCATTTTGTTAATCTTCTTTCCCTTTAACCTTCCCAGCATGGGGAAGGTTCCATTTTATCATCTCTATTATTTTTGTTCAACTTAAGTCTCAGACATGGAGGAAATTAACATTCCCACCATTGTAGCGAAAATCAAATGCTGAAAATAGCAAGGACAGTTTGGTGGTTTCAGTTCCAACCTGGAAAGACAGTAGAGGGATTAGCTGAGGATCACTGTGGGCCAGCTCTGCCAACTTTGTTGCCTTTAGCACTCAGCTGCCATGTTAGCAGGAATCTACCACCTGTTAGTCCTTCGAGGTAACATGTTACCCTGATGCTTTGATCAAATTCTGTTGGATCCTGGATGACCATAAGTACTGAAGCAGGGCTATGGGAATAGAAGGTAGTATGAGAAATAGAGTTCCTTCAACCTCTTCAGTAACTCCACTCCTGCAGAGAGAGTGCCCATGTCCATTGAATTTGCTCCTGTGTCTTCCAAGTGATCATTTAAATTTCAGTGGGATAGTTATTGTAGATGTTCTTCCCCTCAAAGAGTTTGCAACACTGGATTTTTGTCTTTTCACAACCAAATGGAACTAGACCTTGTAAATGACAGGAGATCACTATCATATTTTCTCAAAAAAAATTATACAGTTGCTCCTATTTAAATGTGATGTATGAAAAACAGCAAAACAGAAAAAAGAAAAACAGTAACCACAGTCTCCAATGAAGTTCCTGTGTTGCTTTGCCTGATATTGTATATTAAACTGCATGGCATATATACACACAATTTAAATCACTTTCTTCTGAGTTTTGTATCTTTTTAAAATTTTGTGTTACTTTTACACTTATCCTCTGAACTTGTTCGAGTAGATACTCCTCTGCTGACAAATTTAGGGTTTATTTTTTAGCAATGTGTCAATCAACTTTTTATTAGCACATAGAATCATGTAGATGCTATCACTGTATCTGTTAACTCATTGTTGGAAATGAAGTGTGTGTGTATGTATATATATATATATAATATGTATATATATGTATGTATAATGTAGTGTATTGAAAATGCTGCAAGCCATCTTGCCATCATTCGTAGGACTTCATCTGTATGAGAGGACATGTCATTCTGGATATGAGCCATACATTTGGTTTCTGTGATGATGAGTATTCTGGCTGTTATTCCTGAACCTAAAGTGCAACAGTGGCTGCAGAATCACAGAGCAGCTCATGGGTTTCCACAGCAGGAAAGAGGCAAGTAATGTGAATAAAGAAAGGTGCACTTACTGTGTTCTTACAGAGGAACTGAATTTCACAAACATAAATGGCGCTGTTTGTGGTCACTTCTGGAAATCTGAAAGATTACTTCTTGTTAAAAATTAAGAAACAATCGAACAAGAAGGAGGAGACTTCATTCACCAAATTTGCAATTCTGTTTTCTTTCTGAAAGGATTATTAATTATTTTGCTGGTTGGTTCTTTTCTTGAATAAAGATAAGATGGTTGAGGAATAGAATGTTGATTAGAAGAACTCTAAAGCATTGACAGTGCCTGAAAGTAGAGAATTCTGTATAAAAAAAGGAAAGAATAACAAAACGATGAAATAAAAAATAAGAACCCTTGAAATGTTATTAAATTGTTCTCTGAGCATAAGAGGGAGGAAGAGATTACAAAGACAAGCCAAGAGAGTGCAAAGATCACATAAATATCTTTGAGTAATTCCCATTCCTTTTTCTATTTACAGAACTCATGGACAAACAGGCCAAGCAAGAGAGTAAAGTACAAGGCGAGCAAAGTACAAAACAAGAAATTAATTAGTTTGCACAGGATTTCAATGATATCCATGCGTTAGGAATCTATGTTTACCAAAAATTAGCTGGCCCTGCCATTTTGTTAACAAATACATTGTGGAAGAATGGTGTAGCATCCATGAAATGAAGTGATGGTGGATGACAAAACCTAAACTCTTCAGAATGAAATACAGAAATACATTTTCTTCCATTCTAAACCTCCTTTGAGGTTGGCGAGGATATCTTTGTTAGATGCTTTTAAAAAATGGCAGTTTGTTCTTCTGATGGTAAGAATAATAGAGAGAACTTAAAGGTCCATAAAGACCTTTAAGAGCAGTAATATTGCCTAATATAAGGCAGCATAACTTCTTTGTTCTCCATCTGAAAAGGGGAATCTAAAGAAAAGTCCCCCAAATTAGACTGAAAGACATTTTCTACAACTTCTTCCCTAATGATTCAGTCAGAAAAAAATATGTTTCATATTAAGGCATTTGGGGTAGTTTTATGTGTCAGGTTTCCTAAGTCATAAAAACAAATCTTCCATGGCTCATCTAAAATACTATATTGTTATAAACATTACCAAGAAAATCTTCTTAAATCTTTGGAAGTTTGATGTCAGTGTTTTCCTTTGGTATGTAATTTTCAGCACTAGACACCAGAGAAAATCTTTTTTCAAGCTGTTCAGGAGAAAGAGAATTTGTACCTCATAGCTGGTGGAACATGATGCACTCTATATTAGCAGCTTCCAGAGTTTAAAGATAATGAGACAATTGCCAGAATCATGAGATTTTCTCTTCATTTGCCCCCCAGTCCCTGAGCATTTAGGGTTCGCATATGATCACAGAATCACAGAATGGTTGAGCTTGGAAGGGACTTCTGGAGATCATCAAGTCCAACTGCCCTGCTCAAGCAGAGTCACCTAGAGCACTTTGCACAGGATCACGTCCAAGCAGGTTGGGAATACCTCCAGAGAAGGAGACTGCACAACATCTCTGGGCAGGATCTTCCATCACCTTTTCCTCAAATTCAGGTGGAACTTCCTGTGTTTCAGTTTGTGCCCATTACCTCTTCTCCTGTTGCTGACCATCACTGAGAAGAGTCTGGCCCTGTCCTCTTGACACTCTCCCTTTAGATATCTTTATACATTGGTAAGACTACCTGTCAGTATTCTCTTCCTCAAGCTAAAGAGACCCAGCTCTCTCAACCTTTGCTCAAAGGAGAGATACTCCATGCCCCTCATGCTCTCCATAGCCTCATGCTGGACTCTGTTCAGTAGCTCCATGTCCCTCTTGTGCTGGACACAGCCCAGCACTGGACACAGGACTCCAGATGTGGTCTCACCAGGGCTGAGCAGAGGGACAGGATCCCCTCCCTTGACCTGCTAGCACTGCTCTTCCTAACACGCCCCAGGAGACTGCTGGCCTTTTTGGCCACAAGGGCACATGGTTGGCTTATGATCACTTTCTTGTCCACCAGGACTCCCAAGTCCTTTATGGCAGGTCAGCCTTCCAGCAGGTCAATCCCCACGGAGTTGAGTGGGGTTATTCCTCCCTAGGTGCAGGACCCTGCACTTGCCTTTGTTGAACTTCACGAGGTTCCTCTCTGCCCAACTCTCCAGCCTGTCTCAGTCTCCGAACTAACAGTCTGAAAGCAGATCAAGACCCAAACCGATTGTGTCACACTAAAAAGGCCTTTTTTTTTAGGTAATTGTTTTCTGAAAATAGGGTCCTAGTCTTTCAAGAGCTGAGCCAAAAGAATCAATCACTTCTTTCTTTGAAATCCTTGGTAATGGTGAACAAAGAATCCAGATTGTTTTGCGACGCAGCTTTGGGAATCACACCAGAACCAGCTTTCCTGTAAAGATCGTGCTTCCAATTGAACCAAAAGTTCTTGAGGAAATCTTTTTTTTTTTTTTTCTGATGTGTTTCAAATGCTCTTCATATGCTCAGGGCAGCAGAGGAATATGATTACCTGAAAAATAGGAAAGTGTTCGCCTCGCTACAACAATCCCATTGGGAATGTTCAGGCAGATTTTGCTCATCTTAAACTGCCAGGAAAAATTATTTCTGAAAATAAATGCACAAGAAAGCTAAAAAGTGAGGGGTGCTGAAGCCTTACTTTGATTTTCCAAGCAGAGAGAAAGGATACTAAGAAGAGTAAATCAATGGGAGTTTTGTGGTCACATAAATTCTTGAAAGATGTGGAAGTATTGACTTAAGCTTCTTATTTTGTTCTTCATTTGTATGCAAAGTTCAAAAAAGTCATTTTGCCACAATCTAATTTTGAAAATCTAGAGATAAAAAGAAAAGTTTTTTTTTTTTTTTCTGTGACATTTTTCTGGAAGAAATTTGGTGTATGAGGATTCTTTTATAAAACAATAGCAGGAATTTAATTTTCAGTATCTGAGAATTCTTTGAAACATGTAAAACTAGCTGGAATGAAGGTTTAACAAAAGGAGCAAAGAGGAACAATACTGATCCTCTTGGCATTGTGAGCTTTAGGTAGGCTCTACCTAGAGATTGAACACATGAACAGAAAAAAAAAGTATTTTATAAAGCACTGTGGTGAGGGAGCTCAGATGGGTCTGTTTGCTCTGAGGACTGCAGCTGGCTTTGGGATGATGAAATAGGATGTGACTGGTACAATCATGCTGTGCTCAGAAGTGATACTGGGCATAATAGCACCATGCATTTCTTTTGTAATGGAAAGATTAAAAAATATATATTGAATAAGGGCAGTTAGGACAATTTTATGGAGCTTATCACAACATGCCTCTCAAAGAACTGAAAGGTTGAAATAACATTCAGCTGAGCTCTTCCTGCTCTCTTCAAGTTTCCATCTGTCTGTGTATTCCCTAGCTTTTTCAGGCTTTCCTGGTTTTCCATTCTCTTGTCATTTTCAGCTTTCTAACACAGTGTCAAGGTAAATGGGAAGGAGGAGGGCAGAGCAGAGATAAAAGAAGGAAGGAAAGAGTGAAGAAAACTTTAGAGTTTTGGAAGGTACTTCTACTGATAGTTTCAGAAAGCTGAAATAACTTGTTACGAAATAAATCCCACTTCTTGAAGAAATGCAGCACTAGATGAAACAGAGGCAAGTACTAACTCTTGGAGGCAAATTTAAAGATATTTCTGAAAGCAGTTGAAAAGTTCCATCCTGTATCTGTCCTCTGTCTTCTTACCACAATATATAAAATCTTTACTCTCACAGAGCTCCCGTGGGGCAGTCAAATACTTTTGTTTCCTTTTTATAGATGTAGAGATGCCTGTGAGACAGATCAACCGAGGTATTTTTGATAAGGCTAGAGCAACAGTAAAATTTAGTAATCAATACCAGTAATCAATGTGCAAATCCTTTCATCACTAGGTATGCAAGTTCCACCACATGGTGAAGCAAGAAGCTTTCTTTGTCTCAAAGAAGCACTCAGAAATCAGCCATACAATCCATCAGAATCACTGCAGCCTCCTGCACCCATCGTTCCCTCTTCCAAAGGGCTCTCACAGAACAGAGAGAGAGCTGCTGGGACTGGTACTATTTAATGACAAGAATACTTTTAAACTGTCATGTGGACTGTAGACAACCTTTCCCTCCTTTCCCTTCAGCAATGAGAAGCATGCAAACTACTGAGCATTTAGGATACATGATTCTGCTTACTCCATCAGATTGTTTACAGGAATCGCCCACATGACTCAGAAGTCAGGAGAATGAAATAATCTACCTTCTGAGATTCCTTTTAGAAGATAGAAGACTATTCTCTTTTCACATATGACTTACGTTTTCACGTAAGATCTGATCAGTAAATCCACATTACCTTGTGAAATAATGATATCATATAACACTGAAATAGCTGGCCTTTTATCCTTGTTATGAGACAGCAAGCCCAAAGATTATTGCAGAATGTTAGAAATGAAAGTGTGTCTCCTGAAGAGGGGCATTAGCAAACCTTATCCTTAATAGGCTGAATGCATTTTCCTATGCTTTAATCATCCATGAAGGTCATGGAGTCTTTCTATAGCTGTCTGACTCACTGCCCAAGTGCATGTAAAATCTCGGTGAAAGAATCTTGGACAAAAGCCAGACATTGCAGATGGAGCCTTTCTCACTCTTGCTTTGGTGCTTCCTTCAGAAGTGGTCAAATCCGCCCCAAACCAGACACTCTGATTTGAGAAATTTCTTCTTCTTCCTGTGAGAAGAACTGTAAACTGCTCATGCAGCTGAAACAAACCAGTTTAGTCATATTAACCACCCACTCACCACTCAGAACAACTTGCCAGTCTGGACTGTGGGTGCCAGCGGAGTACGGGAGTACGCTGTCCTCACTTCTGCAGCTTCTTTGCACTGAAGCCACCTTGTCCTCTTTTGTCCCCATGGTGACACAGTAGTCTCCAGAAAAGTCCCTAATTGACACTTCCACATGTAAACAGGAATTGGGTCCCGTTTAAAAAATACCATCTTAGAGGTAGAGAGAGACACAGAGAGGAGGGAAGGCCACCTTGGACACTGGCTTGGTTTTGGGACACACACCATCAGGGGCTTGTCTTGGCAATGTGCTTTCTTCAGATTGCACAAGGTTGGCCTCCGTCAGAAGCTGACACACAGAAGCAAAACAGGGGCTCCCATGCAATTCACGATCTTCATGAGATACTAACACTTGCAGTGACACATGATACACAAAATGTTAGAAAAGCCGAAATGTTCTGTGACTGTGTATCGGGCTACCAGAGCCAGCTGAACGGGTAAACCTGGCAGCCAGTGCAGTTGCAGCATAGATCAATGAACAGCAACAGAAAGGCAAATCTAATGTGTTCAGAGCAGTAAAAGGTAAAACTGAAATTTATTTCTATAACATATTAAGAGTTTTTATTTTAAACTTCTTCATCCTGACTCTTTTTCTTCCTGAATATTCAGCTTGGAATGGTTGGAGATTTGAACTGGAGAAAGCACTTATGGTTGTGGGGTTGGATGAAGTTTAAGAGAGGAGAAACCAGTGTATGGAAAAAGAGTGGTGTCCTTGACTATCATTGCAGAAAGGACATAGCTGGTGAGAAGATACATAATATGAGAGAGAGGCATCTCTGAACTCTACTTGAGAAACAAACTTGACATGGCAAATTATAATAGTAGAGAAAAATGTTATTCCAGAAACTGGGTTATAAGATGGTCTTTTAACTGGCTTATAAGATAGTCCTTTTCATAGCTTTGTATTTATTTATTTATTCACACAAAAAAAATCTTAGTCCCATGACAGTCTCAGTCACAACTGCTCTTTGATGGTTTTCTGTGATGGGTTTTCTGTTCTGGCACTCTGTCTTCTCAAGTATTCCACTACAGGCAAAAATATTCCCCTCCTACTACCTGTTTTGCTCAAGTCAGACAGCCCTAGAAACAGCCACTACAGTTGCAATATCTGTATCAGTAATTGCTCAGGGAAATGAGTCCTCCAGTGTGTGTGCCTCTAGGCTCAACAAGTCACTATTGCCAAGAGATATAGCAGATTCAAAATTGTAAACTCCTTGAGGAGTAGGTTACAATACATGATAAACACTACAGATCAGCAAAGGGTAAATAATTAGTGCTTTCTAACACAGGATGCTTCAACCCTCTCTTTTCCAAAGCAAAAGGATCAACAAGACTAACACAGTAAGAAATAACTTATTTATCTATGCTAACGCTTTTTAAAATTTAATTCTGTGGTTTTACTTCACAGTTTATTTTCACATTTTATTGCAAGTGGAGTTATTAGACATTGTAATGATTCTTTCTGTGATTTCAGATGGTCAGACAGGTTTGTTTTTACGGAGCGATTCCCTTAATGACAGTTTGTATTGTCTGTCTAATGTGCATGCTGCCTTTGTAATTCACCCATTATCATCTTTCTATTCTAATCTCTAGTGTTTGTGGACTACACAATACAGCACAATATCTAGATATGCCATCAGAATAGCACAATAATATTAAAATGCTAATATTTTAATTAAATTCTACTGATAGGAATATTTAAGGCTTTTTCCCTTTCAGTCCTTCCTCATTTTTTTCTTTTTTTTTCCTTCTTTCTCTAATTTCCTCAACATAAATTATGGTTGCGAGGAAGTTGCAGGAAGACTGTCTTGTACCATACCCGAAGCTCTGATGAAACTCTAGTCACCTTCAGGAGGGCAATAGTCAGAGTTGAGAATCTAATGCCCAGAATGCTGCCTTCATTCCAGATCCTGAGTGCCTGTACGAATAATTGTATAATAATGTTCATGTGACTGGGGAGACCCATTGCCTTCTTGGGCTGCATAGGCATGAATTCGTCTGAACATTGTGAGAAGGAACTTGGAAAGGGAATATATTCTTACTCAGGTCCTGTTATTTTCCATAAGCATCTAGAGTTGGCCAAAGGATGCAGAACTTGGTGTGACTGCAGTCTGATCCACTCCTGCTCTATGTTTTTATAATTCCAGTGAAAACAGAAGGGTAATAAAGGGTACAGAACATGTTTGTGAGGTGCTATTCACTCTTAAGACGGACTTGCAAGGAGTCCCGTCGTTCAAATTATCCTTCACTGATCAAATTAGAAATCTCATTCCTAAACTGGTAGATCATGGTTCACTAGCTTTCTGTCTGACAAGAGCAGACACACTCTCTTGTACTACCTGATGTAGAAAAAAATGTGGTCTAGTTTATCCTTACTTCGTTTTTACTATAACTGTCAAGAAAAAAAGCTTTGCACTTACATTAGCAATTGAGAAGCAAATTCCTTCACTGGATGGATATGTAAGGTTCTTCTATGTAAGGTTAGGGTTTTTTTGGATGAGTAGTCACAAAAACTCACTGTTGGAAGGATCCTGAGGTGAGACCTAAAGTCTTGTGCTCCCAGCTGTGGAACTAGCTTCCCACAGAACCATTTAGCACAATATAGATGCAGCTGTTACATATATGTATATATGAACTATTACATAGGAATATTACATATGTAGTATTCCATATTACATTATATATGAACTGTTATATATATACTATGATCTATCTAGCCTTTTATAACTGCTTGTTACAGGACCAAATTCAGACCTACAGGAAGGGAGTGTAACTCTCTTGAAGATAATGGAGTTTCAGTATACTTTAATGCCCCTCAATATGATGAACCACAATTCTAGTCTCCTGTGCTGGAGACCAAATATATAAGAATTTATTCTGTGGGCATTACCTCCTTATAGCCTGCAAAGATCTTCTGTTTCATCTGAAGGTGGATATTCTTAGATTCTGAAGTGAAACAATATGTAAACATCTGTCTTAATTTTTCTCTGCTGTATATTTATCAATGAGCTCTTAACATACTATTTAACAACCTGTTAATATGATCTGATCCCTGTGTATTTAAGTGAATATATTTTGACTTTATGCCTATGAAGTCTTTTCTGAGTTACAACTGTTATTAATATCCCCATAACTGAAACCCGTTTACCTGGACAAGTATTTTCTCGCTCTTTATGTCAGCCTAGTAGATAACTAGGGACCCTCACGATAGCCTTCCTGTTTCAGAGACATGATCTTCAGATCACACTGTCAGCTTTCAGTGTAGTGGCAGCTCCAAAATGATGTTCATCTGTTGGAGCACTCAGTTACACTGAAGGAGAAAGAACAAGCCAGTCTGCGTATGGAGGAAATAAGGCTCCAGTTCGGATCTGTTGGAGGTGTCTGTCTTCACTCTTGAGCCATTTCTGTTTTGGTGATGAAGCTGAAGAAGTTTTGTGATCACTCAATATGTCTGACTAATTCAAAGGGGTTGATGAAAAGCAAGCAATAGAAGATTCTACATTTTGAAAATTTAATGGTAGAAAGAATGATTTAAATTGAAGAATCCTGTAATACTTACAGATTAATTAAAGCTCAACTGTATGCTAAGAGCAAATGTTAGTTCATGCATCAACACCTGACAATCCAACTAGTGTAAAATAAGAGGGGATAAGGAAAAAAAAAAGAAAAAACATTTAGTATTGGCAGAAAGATCAAATTGACAATGAAAGATGAAAGCAAATGTTATATGGTTTTGCATCATAATATTTGCTACTTACAAATAAGGAACAAGTGAGTCAAAATGTATAATACTGTTTTGCTTTGAGAAAAAAAAAAGTATATTTCTTTCTAGACCATAATTATATTCACAGTGTGATGTCTGACCCACTGATATTTAATTCTCTTTATATAGCTCTGCTCAGGAAGGAAAAGCCCCTGCTTGGTTCTACAGAGTAGCAAGCTGACTTTCACTATAGCTTTAAATAGAAAATTTAAGCTTTGAAGTAGAAAACCCTTTTCAGTTCAGGCAGAACTTAATAAGTTCCTAAGTCAGTCCCCTGCCAGGAGGACTAGAACCATTCCATATACTCCTCTTTCCTCCATTTTCCACCATATATTGTCCACAAAAGGGATGCAGAAGTAAAATAAAAAAAAAAAAAAAGGCACCTGAGGTGCTAGGTGGAAGCAGTGTCCACCAGGTTTCACGTGCAGAGATATTCTGGATTTTCTTGGAAACAGATTTGAACTTAAATTCTTTCAAGAATGAAATTTCAGCGACTTCACAGGAAGGATTTGAAGTCTAAGAAATACTTAAATTTCGCTATGAATCTGTTATGGAAAAGGAAAATACTTCAATGATGTGGTCGCTTATAGTAAGAATTAACAGCCTTCTCTGACTGAAATAAGGAAGCTTTAGGAATTTCAAGAACATCATAGAATATATTCAGAATATTTCTTTTTTGTCTCAGATAGAGACATCCATTAAAATAATAATATATAATTTCACTATGTTTGATCATTTTTATCATATAGGCAGTAACACTAAGAAAAGGTTTGAAAGGAAATCGTGGTGCAAATTCAGCAGCTTATTCTTTAAAAGTGAATTGGTATTTAATGCTTGACCTTCTTTTTTTTAGGTAATACTTATGTTATCTTGAACACCATAATTTCAATAAGGAATTTATCCAAAACTTCTGGAATTTATGTTGTATGTGTTTAAGGAAAGGTCGTACTGTTAAGGATCAGCACTTAGGTTGCTTATTTTTTTTCTTTGGACTTGCTCTTTATTGCAAATGCAAGTAGGTTGCAGAGATTATCATTCTGGGAAAAAAATAAGCAGAGTCACAGATGCCAGTCATCTTGAGAACTGAATGTGTTCAGCAGGGAGCTCCTTTGAACTGTTTTTGTTTTTCAGACATTGCAAATGGATGTAAACAAGCTGAATATCACATTGCTTCGGATATTTCGCCAAGGAGTGGCTGCAGCCTTGGGACTGTTACCTCAGCAAGTTCACATCAACAGGCTCATTGTAAGTATCAAAGGGCTGCATATAACAAAAATGACCTAGTTATTTTGGATCATCTTAAATTAATTTTCCAAACTTTATGGAAAAGTGCAATATAATAAGACAGAAAAATATTTCCCCACCACCCCTGCAAAAAGAAATATAGATCTGCATTAACAATGTTTTAAAAGTTCTTTTGAAATGAAACTGTTCTTAGTTACAGTGTAGAGAAAATATAAGTTAGGTAAATCTCCTCTTCCGTGCCTTGTTCATAAGCAGTTTGCCTATGGCTAGAACAAGTTCAATTGTTTTCATTCCTACTTTTATTTTATTCTACATGTGGGTTGAATATTAGTGAAGAAAACTGACAGCTTCAGCATAAAAGTATTTCCTACCTTGATAGCTTATTAGGGCTGTACACATCAAAAAGAATTCAAAAACCCCTTCAAATATTTCCATGTGAGAAAACATCACACAAGATATATAGAAAAAAAGATCAATAGGTTTGCAATGCTGCCCCTTTCATGTTCACTAGAGATGTCACTTATTCATGACAAGTGATGCTGAATTTCCTTTGTCCCCTACCTGAACCAAAATGAAAGATTGAAAGACATACTCAGACAAAAGCACAATTATGCGAGAAATATTATAGAATTGAGAGGGGCATATTTTAACATAGCAAATAAATTAATATATTTTTATTACACTCCATGAAAATTATGTAATTACAAAGAAGGAACAACACACTCCTCATTTTCCTACTGGATCTATAGCTTTTCACTTTCTCCTTTCATCTGTGATCTAAGGTTAATGTTATACTGCACCTAATTAATTAATTGCAGTGTTGCAGAGGGTTTGTAGGGACCTCTGGAGATCATCTAGTCCAACGCCACTGCTCAAGGGGGCACATTGCACAGGATCACATCCAGGCAGGTTGGGAATATCTCCAGAGAAGGAGGCTCCGCAACATCTTTGGGCAGCCTCTTCTGGTGTTCCATCACCTTTATAGTAAAAGAATTTTTTCCTCAAATTCAGGTGGAACTTCCTGTGTTTCAGTTTGTGCCCATTGCCTTTTCTCCTGTTGCTGACCATCACTGAGAAGAGTCCATCCTCTTGACACTCTCTCTTAAGGTATTTTTATATATTGATAAAATCCCCTCTCAGTATTCTCTTCCTCAGGCTAAACAGGCCCAGTTCTCTCAGCCTTTGCTCATAAGAGAGATACTCCAGGCCCTAATCATTGTCATAGCCCTATGCTGGACTCCGTCCAATAGCTCCATGTCCCTCTTGTGCTGGGGAGCCCAGCACTGGACGCAGCACTCCAGATGTGGCCTCATATCTGAGGGCTGAGCAGAGGAGGAGGATCCCCTCCTTCGACTTGCTAGCAACGCTCTTCCTAATGCACCCTCGGATACCGCTGGCCTTCTTGGCCACAAGGGCACATCGCAGGCTCATGGTTAATGTGTTGTCCCCAGGACTATCAGATCCTTCTCTGTAGACCTACTTACCAGCAAATCAATCCTAGACTGTACTGGTGCCTGGGGTTATTCCTCCCTAGTTGCAGGGTCCTGCATTTGCCTTTGTTGAACTTCATAAGGTTCCTCTCTGCCCAGCTCTCCAGCCTGTCATGGTCTCTCTGCATGGCAGCACAGCCTGCTGGTGGGCAGACACTCCTCCTTCAGATCATTGATGAATAAGTAGAACAACACTGTACCCTGCACTGACCCTGGTGGGGCACTGCTAGGTACAGGCCTCCAACTAGACTCTGCACCACTGATCACAACCCTCTGAACTTTGCCATTCAGACAGTTCTCAATCCACCTCACTGCCTACTCATCTAACCGAGACCTCCAGAGCTTCCCTATGAGGATGCTATGAGAGAGAAAGGGAGAGAAGGCTTTGCTGAAGTCAAGGTAGACAACATCCACTGCTCTCTCCTCATCTACCCAGCCAGTCATTCCATCACTGAAGTCTATTAGATTGGCTAAGCATGATTTCCCCTCGGTGAATCCATACTGACTACTCCTGATCACTTTCTTTTCCTCCACATGTTTAGAGATGACATCCAGGATGAGTTGCTCCATGACCTTTTTAGGGCTGGAAGTGAGGCTGACTAACCTATAGTTTCCTAGGTCTTCTTGTCCTTTTTACAGACTGCAGTGACATTGGCTTTCTTACAGTCCTCAGGTACCTCTCCTATTCTCCATTACCTTTCAAAGATGACTGTGAGTTGTCCCTCCTTCCTCAGCACTGGCAGGTGCATCCCATTGATTTGTGGGTGTCAAGTTTACCTAAATGATCTCTAACCCAAGCCTACTTGACCAAGGGAAAGCCTGTCTTTCTCCAGACTTTCTCTCTTGTTTCCAGGACCTGGCTTTCTTTAGAGCAGGCCTTGTCAGTAAAGACTGAAGCAAAGAAGGTATTCAGTAATGCTGCCTTCTCTGTATGTCCTTTGTCACCAGGGTACTCACCCCATTCAGCAGCAGGCCCACATTTTCCCTAGTCTCCCTTTTGCTACTGATGTATTTGAAGAAGCCTTTCTTGTTGACTTGACATCCCTTGCCAGATTTAGTTCCAAATGAGTCTCAGTCTACCTCATTGCATTCCTTCATACTCTGGCAACATTCCTATATCCCTCCCAAATGGCCTGTCCCTTTTTCCATGTTCTGTATGCTTCCTTCTTCTGTTTGAGTTTTGCCAGGAGCTCCTTGCTCATCCATGCAGGTCTCCTGCCCTCTTTGCTTGATTCTTATTCATAGGGATGCACTGATCTTGATCCTGGAATAAGTGATCCTTGAATATTTCTTGGACCCCCTGCTTCCTTCTCACTCATGGGATTCCTCCAAATGGGTCTCTGAAGAGACTAAAGTTTGTTCTCTTGAACAGTTTGTGATCATACATTATCACTTGCTTCCTCCTTACAGAATCTTGAACTTCACCATCTCATGATCACTGAAGCCAAGGCTACCCCCAACCTTCACATCTCTAACCAGTCATCAGTCCTTTTTTAGTGCAAGGCTCTTTCCTCACTGGCTCCTCTACCACCTGCATCAAAAAAATATCAATGCTCTGCCCTTTAATCCTCAGTTCAGTCTTCAACCACTGCTAGGCAGAGTTCAATACATTCCAGTTGCTCTCTCACATAAAGAGCAACTCTCACCTTGCCTTCCTGGCCTGACTTTCCTAAAAGGCACATAGCCATCCATGACAGCATTTCAGGCTGCTATGAGTTACTGTGTCTTCTAATGAAGCAAGGAGAGACACAGTAGGATGTGTTTATCCTATTTGGTCTAAAAGTTGCACACAAAGTCAAAAAAGAGTTAAAACTACAGCTCAAGAAACCTCATTCCCACATCACATCCTCCCAGAGTAAAACAGTTCCTCTCATACAGAGTGCTGGCACACAAGTGAGACATAAAAATTCATCTCACCCCACTTTTCGCCTGGTCCAAGATCACGTCTAGGCTCCCTCTCAAGGAAATAAAAAGCTTCAATAATAAAACCTCAAATCAGCTCCTTCATCATGACAAGAAAACTCTGTCCACCAACTGACACTCTATGAGGGTAGTCTGTTTTCACTTTTAATGACTCTGCTGATCTAAGAAGTCCTACTAAAAAATGCCCAGTCCCACTGGTAGGCAATATCCTTATCAATCCTACTAAGCAAATGGGCAAGGGGGACATGTGAGAGTAGAGAGGGCAGATTTATGATAAACATGTTTGAAAGTGTTTCTGTCTGTGCATTTCTACTTTGAATGACAGAACAGCATGTTTTGTAAATAGTGAAAAATATCTTTTCTTTCATTCAAGTGAAAAGGAGCATGCACACTAAAGGGAAGAGGGAAGGCAGGGTGGATAATCAGGATTATCCCTATTTGAACTGATTTCTCCCTTCCTGTAAGAACAAATAACCAGGATAGTGAGGTTCTTGCCTGTGGAATCATCAGGGAGCAGTGCGGGTTTAATTCTGTACCTACCTTGCATGTTGAGAGCACAGACTCTACATCACAGCCACAGACAGGTTACTCCAAATTAACCTAGGTCCACACACCCTACAGAGACATAAGCACTGTCTGGAGCATTACAGTCTGGTCTGTCTGCTAGAAAGAGAAATGCCGTTCTTGCTTATCATGGCCTACTCACTAAAAACAAACAAAACTTTTCTGGTCCTTTCATTTCATTGTGTCATCTTAAGGAGTTACCCCGCAGAGGACTAAAAAGGGATTATACTTTGTGGTAGGGGGTATCTACAATGTGTTGACAGAGGATTAGAAAGCAGTTCTTTCTAAATAGCATTATACTAAGTATTCCTGTTTAAGCACAAGTGTCTAAAAAAGGGCTGTGCTTCAGCTTAGATCGGAAGAACTATCTGTTAAAATCCCTCCTGGATCATCCTATGATGGGCTCTCCTCACAACGTTACTGCTATCTATCTTGTTAATGGTACTAGACTGGGAAGAGGGAACACTGTCAACAGTATATGAGACAAAGCATACATGTATACCTGTGGTATTTGCTTTTTCTTTCATGGTCATCTAGAATTAAAAAAAGTAGTCTGTCTTCACAGAGCAAGTTGCAGCCTTTCTTGGTTTCATTTCTGGAAATATGGTTATAATCTATAAATAGCACAGATTATCTGGTTTCAAACCCATCTTGTGATTCTGCGACATTTTATTTTTCTAGGGGAAGAAGAACTGTGTGGAACTGTTTGTGTCCCCAGTGAACAGAAAGCCAGGTATTTCTGATGCACTCCCATCTGAAGAAGTGCTGCGTTCACTGAACATCAACATTTTGCACCAGAGTTTATCGCAGTTTGGAATAACAGAGGTCTCCCCCGAGGTAGGTTACCACTTTTCTAACCTATATTTTGTTACAGATTGGCAGTTCTTATAGATGTGGGAGTTCTCAGGCTCCCAAGAATGTGGAGGGAAATGTATAAGCTAAGAAGATAGCATTACTGCTATAAGGCAATTATACCACTAATCTTGTTAAATTACATTAATAATGCTTCATTAGGCTATTTAAACCTTAAGATCTACGTCCTTTCACACAGCTCAGCTTCCATTGAAAGCAAGGTTTTGATCGTAAGCATGCACCAGTTGCCTAAAAGGGGATATGGGCCCAACAACTTTTTTTTTTTTTTTTTTTTTTCCGCATGGAATGACAGGTAGAACAGCTTCAGTATCTTCAGTATAGAGAAAAATAGAATGAAGACTTTGAGAGTGAGCATCTCTACCTCGTTACCTGGATAATATCATTTCAGAAAATTTAATTTGTATATTTTACCCATGTTTCTTTCTGGTGTTAAGAGAAGTGAGAAATTTTGAGGTTTTTGTTTTCTTTTCTTTTGTATACCTACCCCAAAAAGCATAAGTGAAGTATAAGTAAAACTTGAACTGTTATTCATATGACCACTTCTATTTTGAAAGTAAATCTGTTTCAAAGCAGAAACTGAACTGCTGAACAGTGAGGTGTACCTTTAATTCTGGACTGACTTAGACATAACAAAAGAAACATTCCTTTAGGAAAGGAAGTAACAGAGCTCATGTACATAGCAAATGTAGATACATTACACTGCATTTTATTTGGCCCATTAGGAGCCCTTAGCTGCAAATTTAGTTCTTTAGATTCAGTATGCAATCAGAGTAATTTCAAATATCATCAAGAAAAAGTGTTTTTCATGGAACTTCCCATTTTACAGAGGATATGTTTATTTGTCAAAAAAAAAGTTGAGGAAAATAAAGAGAGGTTATAATAAGTTGTGATTCCTCCTACAGGTAAGAGTTTATGCTTTTTTACAAGAAAACCTATGTTCAAGTCATCGCTGAGTTAGTATTGGCTGCTGTGTTCACCTGTACTTCTGTGTATTGGAAGTTCATTGCTCTTTTTAAGTATTCTAACTCTGTTTAAGAATCTGACCTCACTGTGAAAAATCAGATCTCTTTAGTACACTACTCCGTGTCCTACAGCAGACTACAGCATCTATGGAAATGAGAAGGTTCTCAGCTTTTTAGCAGTTTTAGTACAAAATGAAGCCAAGCAGTACTGCCCAAATGTCAAATCAAGTCTTTATGTCTCTCATCAGCAACCTTTAAAATGAATCATTTAGAAAAGGATGCCTCCTTGAATAAAGGTTTTGTAGGCTATACCTCCATCCAACACGGTTGGAGAAACAAATGATTGTTTTAATATAAAGTATTTATTTCAATTGCTAGCCGTTCATATAGCTAAGACTCTGATTCTGCAAAAATTATGCAACTTCATGCTAATACGTCTTTCCTTTGGACCTTAATAAATTCTTTGCCTGAGTAAGATTGCACAGAAAACCGCAACATATAACCTTTACTTGCTACCAATTATTTACTCTTCACCCAGCTTGCTCAAAGAACAAATCATGCTGAACAAAGTAATGGTAAACATCAAGATGCAAACCTTTGAAAAGAGAAGAAATTACAGCTACAGAAAGGCATAGCTTTGACATGTAACTTTACCAGTTTTGTGCATTCCTTAGCTACTAATTCTAATTCCTTAGCTCATAGGTCTGTGCAGTCTTCCACCACAATGACCAAAAGCTTCACAATCAGGATTGTACATATGCCAACACTCTGCCTGTGCAGAAAGAAATTATTATCCTTGTCTTTATAGGTGAGTGACTGACAAGACTGACAGAGGTGTTAGGACTTCATCTCATATTTTAACTGTTTATCAAATATATATGTAGTATATGTGTATATGTATAGTATATATATTATATCTACCTAAAAAATAAAAGTCAATTGTCTCTCTGTACTGTAAACAGAGGGAAAGAGACACCTTCATTGGGCAGCCCATTCAATCTCTCAGATACCTCTTCTAAGATTGCTTGATTGGCTCTTTCTCATGGGATTTAGCTTAAGCTAGACACTCAGTTGTAGAGGGTTAATCTATTTTAAGAACTTTTCCCAAGGTTTTATAGGAAAACCTGAGTGGAAGACCAAAGCTCTCCCCTTGAAGTTTCAGCACATGGTATTATCATAAATAGCAAAACTCTCAGTGGGTGTAGGTGACTGGAAATATATTTCCATTTATTCCAGTAAAAATTTTCCAATTTACATCTGTGGTTCAGTTACATTTTCTGTCTCAAAATTTATATCCTACTTTCTTATTATGCAGTAGCTGGGAGAGCAGATTTCTTATATGGCTTTGCTGTAAAGAGCACTTCTTTGCTGTTTGCTGTAGAATGGGATGTGTAAGGATGGTAATGAGGAAATTTAAATTAATGGAGTCTCTGCCATTTCCGGGATGCAGGGCAATGTCAATGTCTTCCATATGTCCATTCTTTTCCAATGTCCTATTGTTGTTGTAGCATCTGCTTTTTCGATTATGGTCTAAACATTGTGTCTAAAGTGGTATTCAGGATTATATTCTGATCTGTGGTGTGTGTGGCTGTGCTAACATTCTTAGAACAAAAAACTATTGCTGAGCTATTACTTGTTTGCATATGGCATTAAATTCAATAACCAAGGAAATCCATTTTAGTATGGTAAATTTGACTTCCTAAAGTCTTAAAACTGTTCTTAGAGGGAAAAAAAAAGAAAAAAAAAAAGAAAATACCAGTGCTTAGCAAAGTAGAACCAGGTTTGAAATGGTTTTGGATGACAAAATAGCTGAAGTTATCATAAGTAAAATAAGGGGTTACTATCTTTTGTGAAGTAAGCTAAGTGCTAGCTGGGAGATGTGGTGCTAGGGAGAATTTCCCATTTGATAATTTATTCCAAATTATGCAATCCCAAAATGTACAATTACATCCTACTTACACAAAGCTTCTACTGTGTGGCTTTGAAGCGTGAGATAGATACTAACTTCTGTCAGAGACAGAATCAAAGGAACTAATCGTTCACTTCAGGCCTACAGAAACATTAAGTCAGTGTAAGGATTAGTGATCAAAACCCATAGCTTAGAAATCGTAACAGCCTGGAAAGAGGAAACTGGGAGCAAAGCAGAGAACCAGGATGTGTTTCTGTGATCACAAAAGCAGAGGAAGCCTCACACCTGCACAGGTGAGAGCAGAGCACGGCAGCAGCGGTTGGTGCCCGGCTCACTGCCCACAGAAGCTGGTTGGCCCCATGAAGAGGAGCCTGGCTCCCCTGCAAGCCTTGCAACCTCCAGGAAAACATGAAGTCACAGCGTTTTATCGCACATACAAGCTAAGGCTGAGTACTGGTATGGAAAGAACTGTTGTGGAACAACATGACTTTGGAAATAGAGTCTTTGGGGAGGCTTTGACATGGGAGACAGTAAGTGGCTTTTCCTCCAGTGTCCTAGAAACTGAGAGGTCACCAGTTTTTCTGCGTGTTTTCACCAATGGGGGAAACAAATTAATTTGGAAAGTTTTTCTAATATGCCTTACCTAACATAGTTAAAATAGCAGAACAGACGAAATAATCCAATGTGAACTTGGATAACCTTGTAGGAGCAAGTTCAGTTCCCAGCTCTCTGTGAGCTTTCATCTGTGCTCATAAATTGCCTTGCTTTCATTATCGTTTCAGCCTGAGGAACTAATTAGGGTTAACTAACCCAACTTAGGAACTCACCTTTCTTCCAGTGAACACTTAGCCTTCCTGGCAGCTTCTCATATCTTGGCAGCATCTTTCAGTCTCAGGTTTTACACTGACTGTTTCAGGTCAAGGTCTCCCTTTTTAATATCAAGAGCTGGCTGCTCATTTTACTTGTGTGTAGAAATAGTCCACTAGGTTCGCATAATAAGACCAGAGGGCTCAGACTGTATCTTTAATGTCTTTTTTAAAAAGAAAAAAGTTTATTAAAAAAATCATTTTTCTACACACATTTTTCCAGTTTAGTTTAGCAAAGCAGACACTGATGCAGACAGTCTTAAATAAGATTACAAATAGGTAATGATTATTCAGAATGTATTGATTCTTCCACATCTTAAACACTGAATTTAAACTCTTTCAATAATTCTGTCTAAATGACTCCTCTGATTGTAGAGGCTTCTTATAGGATGGACTCAGACATTGGGGTGTTGACATATGGCAGTGGTGAGCCTTCCTCCTGAAGGCTGAAACTGCCAGAGCTACCAGAACAACCTGGTCAGTGCTCCCACTACCATATTCCCTCCTCCCTTCACCAGCTGTGGCTTTTTGAGGCTCAACTTTAGTTTATTTGTCTGCTCTCTGATTGCTGTGGCCACTCCTCAAAAACTGTAAGCCTTACTTGATTCTCAGGCAATAAAAATTTCCTGTCTGCGTGAGAGAAATAAGAAGTAACATGAACCAGTTTAGACAGAATGCATTTCCATGCTGGAGTCTTGGAGCCCATTACTGGGCAGAAACTCCCTCTCCCATTTGCTTTTTCCTTAACATTTGGGCTGTCCTGCTTATGTTTCTAGGGTGTTAGCAGTTTTGAATGAGCATAGCAGCTGTTATCCCTCTTATCAAGCCTCTCAGACTGAGGAACAAAGTTCTGAATTAGCAGCAATAATATTTCAGATGGCAATTTCTTATCATGGAAATGAAGTGACTCAACTACTGTAGGTCACAGACCCTTCAATCATTAGAGAGCAGTCTAAGCAAGGATTTTGCTATGCTGAATGCTATTCAGTTAGACCCAGGGGAGAGATTTCACTAGTTAAGTAAAGGTGCTACTTCAGTGTTTCAGAATGGCATGTCAGATATGTTAGAGATGATACACATTTTTTATTTTTTTCTACATTGTTGGTTAATATTCATTGAAATTGATTTTTAGAATGACAAATCAGGGTAAATATGTCCTAAACACAAGTATATCACAGAGATTATTTCTTTTAAGATCAATTGTGTGCATAAAGCATATCACTGTAAAATATGAAGTTTTGTCACAGTAATGAAGTGCAGTTAATTAACAGTCAGTCATTGTGTAAAAAATCCTATTAGCTCTCCATTTACTTTCTAGTGTGTTTGTTCTTTCAGTGAAGTATTTTAAAGAAAAAAAAATACTCAATTACAAAAGCTCACAACAGCAAATTCTGCTTCAACTCCTGTTTTTTTATCCAAGTTTCCTCCTAAGAGATCTGAAACACTGGAAAGCCATCAGGTAACCTACCCAGGGCCAAACACTTATCTTATAGCTAAAGGGGCCAGGGCTGCAGTTGCTGCTCCCATGAACTTAAGTAAGAGCCTTGAGTGCCCAGCAGCTGCAAAATTGGGCTCTAAGTCAGCATTAGGACCAGAGTCCTTTGTTGTGAATACAACAGAATAACCTCGCTGTGTCGAGATAGCAAGTTGCTTAGAAAAGTACAGCACATTATAGTGGCAGCACTATTTGAGGAGGTCTAGGAAGAATTTCTGCAGAAATATTTGGCAATATTCCCATAATTGAAAGCTCTTTTTTTTAAAAGTTGCTCACTACACAGAGGACTTTATAATCCTTGTCAAGCTATGGATACTTAAAGTGATTTTATGGCCAGATTGTGGACACTGTGCACTCAAATATTCACACTAATTTTACAAGGTCAGTTTCTGTGGTTTAGCAACAGGGAGTAAAGCATTTCCATTCTTGTCCCTGGTACTATGATTTCAAAACATTCTTATTTATAGATGATTTTGGTTCTATTGCGACCAACTTTTAGTTATATGTATGTTAGCAAGCAGGTTTATAAATTAACCATGCTATCAAGTGGTTCTCTGTGTGTTTGTGTTTTGTGGCAGTGTGATCTGTAAACTGCGCAAAATATAATCAACTTTGTACTGCCTCTTTTTAAATCAAGCACAGAGTAAGCCCATGCTGAAGGAGGATACAGCATGCAGTGGGTTTTTGTCAGCCCATACTCTGTTTCCCACGCCATGCTCCTCCTCAAAAGCCCTTAACACACAAATTCAGTTTTATCAGGTGTGTTTCGGGTGTTCATGGACACAAGGAATGTGCTTGATACATTGACTGCTCAAAAGAGTTAATCGGTGGCAAGTTAATCAGTGGCAAAGCAGTCTTCTGAGCTAACCATACATGTTAAGTACAGCTAAGTACTGGAGGGTCTCTGTAGTGACCCAGGAGCAGTGAGCTACTTCTAACTTTGAATGGAGAGACTCATTCCTCTTTGGAGAATGGGTGACTCCAAGGGCTCATATGGAATATTCCCAGAGAAGAAAAAAGAGCACATTCCTAATTCATGCTTGTTGACCTGAGATCAATTCCTAGAGAAGACAGCTCAATTAAAATATAAGTTTAATTGAAGAGAAGACAGCTCATTTAAACTATAAGTTTAATTAAACTATATGTTTAATTGAGCCGTTAGGCTTCAGTTCCCTAGGAAATTCCCTATGAAGGGGAAGCACTGAGACCTTGAACATTTACAGTAGAAATTGGAATTTAAGAAAGTTGCTTTGATCAGTCTGACAACTACACTAAAAATGCACAACTAAAAAAAAGACTATGTTTCTGCCTTTGAAATCCATGAAGGGGAAACCCTTCAGTTGCAAGAGTATACATTTTATCCTAAAAAGTATAGAGAAGTTAGAATGAGAATACATCTACTTTGTTTCTACTACCATATTTCTATTTGGAAATGTAGTGAAATTCTTGTAATTTCATAGCTCAAGCAAGTCCTCACACTGCTATAAGACCAAAAATAAGTATTTTTAAAATTATTATTATTATTTCATATTCCCTAGGAGTTCTGCAAATCTCAGTGTGCAGAGCTCTTCTTTAGAAACATAATATCAACAGGAACCCAAAGAAGATAAAGCATATTCAAAATTGCAGATATATGACTAATGAGATTATTTTCAGCAAATCAGAATTTTTTTATCTATACACATATATTTATGTACATATTCTAAAGGTCACAAGGCCAGAGCTTCTTGGTTTACGAAGGCAACTGGCAAATCACCTGTTCTCACGTCTGAGTGAAGTGTAAACAGTTCAGAGGCTACGTGTGGGTGGTGGGGCAGGAGATAAGCAGCACAGAGAAAAAGACAGTGTGAGCAGTTTCCTCAGCCCACGCAAGAGCAATGCCCTATTACCTGATGAGCCAGGTAGTTTCCAAGAAAGAACATGAGTCTTGTTTGCTTACCTTAAACCAGTCCATTGCTTGTGTAGGAAGATCATTTCAGCAGTCACTAGGAAGATCTTAGATCATGTTTCCTAGTGTTAGGAACGGTGCAGTCAGCATGCTTATTAGCTAAGGTAGGTGTGGGAATGGCAGCATTCAAAATAAATGTTGTATACTTTGGAATGTGAACTGTAACAAAGCTAAGGAAGATCATTAATGCCTGACAAGAGCTACTTAATCTCCACACACTACTGTGTAACTTTTTTTCTTTTCTTCTTTCCTTTTTTATTGCTTAATAAAGAAAAATGTTTTGCAAGGCCAGCGTGAAGCAGACAAAATCTGGAGCAAAGAAGGATTTTATGCAGTTGTCATATTTCTCAGCATCTTTGTCATTCTTGTAACTTGCTTAATGGTAAGTATGCTTTTTACCTTTTTTGTTGTTCTTTACTCTTCATGCTTTTCTCTGTCTGAAGGATATAGTCATACATTCTCTATAAAAAAAAGTGTTTTCACAAAGGTGTCAGAAGCTCAGCTGCAAGGTAACAATTGGTCATTCTCACAATGCTGTGAATCCGAAGCTTGATGATGAATAGTAATAGCTTTTTCAATTTTGAGTCTAATAGAAAAAGGTAACTGGAAGAAAACTGAAGAAATAAATAATGAACACTTAACTCTGCAAAATAACTCTGTAATGACTTGACTTATGACTTCTCAACCTTTTATTAAAGTCCCAGGATCCCTGAATTCACTTCAGCCTACTGTAATTTAATTTTGTGGGATAATAAAAACAATACCATGGTACTGTCAGTGCACAGTGGCTATATATTTTGGGAGAAAAAGGAAGGGAGAAACAGAAAATCAGTATTCATATATTGAAATTATGAATTTTAAGCTGAAATGAGTAATAAGTTGCAGTGACTATGACATTCATTGACATTCACGTTGTGTGACTTCCACTGCCAGTTTTCTGGGTATTAGTTGTATGTATAATGCTCTGAGAGTGAACTGTACAAGGACACATAGGACTTGAATAAGCCTCTACCACCACTGACCTACATCGTAGGTGAATTTTTGCATTTTCTTTATGTTGTATCTCAAATACAACCTTCTCTGAACTATATTTTTTCTGCTGTGGTGCATAAAATGAAGAGTTTGCTGAATTCTCTGACAATTCTCAGCACTTCTGGACTCATAGTCTCTTGGGATCTTTTAAGCTATTTTACTTTCAAACACACACCTTTATTTTTCTGTAACTGAGAAGATTTTCCTATTTATGATCTTAAAAAGAAAAGAGTATTTATATTGAAGATTTTTTAAAATAATCACAATTTTAACAAAATCTTATTTAAGCTGATAGAGTCTCCCTATGATTTTAAAAGCATTTGTTTTCTCACATAAATTGTTCTTTTATATAACTTCTACCTCCTACTCAACTCCATTTCTTCATGCCATCTCACTGAAAGATAGCAGAGAACTCTGAAACTTTTTGCTTCAGTGATACAGAACACAAGTTATTACTGACTATTAAACTGAAGCATAGAAAGCAGTGTCTGACCTTATCCTGGTGCTACACAATATTTTTATGGATTTCTTGGAATGTGATGGTACTGGGAGCTTTAAACCTGAACAGGATCAGAACAGGATCAGAATTTTAAATTATCTTAATATAGTAGAGAAAGATGTGAAGGGAAGTGAATGCTGCTCAGTAGGGACAAGAACTCTAATCAGGTGCACAAATATAGTGTAGGAGGTACGTGGCAAAGCAATGGTTCCATGGGAAAGGTCTTGCAGTATAGCAAAGCACACACTTGGGTAAATCAGTAACATCATGTTGTTGCAAAAATGAGAGCCCTTGTCCTGGGATGTGTAGGTGAGAATAGGATCTGTGAGTACATTTCACCTGGCTCTGGTAATAATGTGGTTATAGTATTATATCTTGCTATGAAATTGTTTTTGGATACCACGCTTCTGAAATGATGTGAGCCAGCAGGGAGGAGAAATGCAAGAATGATCAGAGATATAGAAGGAACAACAGAATTTGGTTTATTTATTATAGAGGAAAGAAGACCGAGGAGAAACATATTCTCAAATATGGAAGTTTTTCAAGACTGTGATAGGGTGAAAGGCAATACTTTGTCCACTGGGAATAATACAGTTGAAAGGGAGATTCAGTCAAATCAAGTCACTGCGTGCTGGAGTGCATCGCCTGGGGCAGCTCTTGAGTGTTCATCAGCTGAGGTTTTAGATGGGCATCTGTCAGGAATAGTTTGGATATAGCTGATTTCAGAGTTTGGACAGAGGGAAGGACTCGCAGACCTCTTGAACCTCCGTTACAGATACATGTGCTGTGATCTGTTCTCCACGCATCCGTTTTTCTGTCCCCTCACTCATCCAATATACTCTTTCCTAGATGTACTACCATGAAGTTGAGACCATGTAAAATGAAACTTTCTCAGACTTTGTTGGACCTGCTGATACATGGAGTATCTATAAGGCTAACAAGATATTCACATTGTTTTTAATCTCACTTTACGTGTGACAGAATACCAATTTTGTGGAAAATAGGAATTCAGGGTTTAGAGTTCAACCATCACAGTCTGTCACATCGTTGACGTTTTAGGGCAAAGCATTCAACCTGATCTGAAGTAGCTCTGGCTTTAGTGATCATATGAGATCACTAATTAAGGCTCCAATAGCAGAAGGATTAACCTGTGTTTCTAGATAAAAAGGTAGTGTCCATTACATTAAGAAATAGAAAGTAATTAGTATATCAACGATCAACAGTGGTTAGTGTCAGGCAGTTGAACTGTGGCTGTTAATGCTTTGTTTTGTGAAATTACTACAGAAATTGTAAAATATGCAGCCTTTTCTTCTAACTGTGTTTTAAAAATCATGATGCTTCCCTGCAGTTTTTAAACTGAGAGAACACTGCATTAATAGCCATTAGCTTTCTTAATGTTTGGCTGGAATTTAGTAACTAGTAACAGTACTAAGAAAGCAAATACCTGGCCTCTATTACGTAAAAAATCTCTGGTGCAGGATATTGTTGTGACTCGAGTTACAGCAGCCCATGAGCTAAATTCAGAGCTGTAAATTGCACCTCTGGGGTTGTGCTACGTATTTACTCATCTAATCTTTGCTGTCAGGATATATGAACCTTTTGCATCCCACGGGGGATTCATCATAAGTAGAGGTCACCAGGCAGCCTGTTGCTATCCCTGTCAGCGCTCCTGACCAGGCACTCACTTCCACTGGGAACATCGTACATCATTTATAACATATGCCAAGCAAGGTGCTAATTAGGATTAATTATTTTTAAATGCTTCTCTGTGAAGAAAAGGTCTCTGTACTTTTTTGTTTTATAGAGATGGAGTTGCAAGTTTAATATATAAAGCTATATTTGATAGTGGATTAAATTATTTACTATTTATATTTCTCATTAATTTAGCCTGTTTTGGTATGTTTGCATAAGTGCCTTGTGAGTAGTCTGAAATTATCTGTTACATACTATAAAATATCTGTAGCTAGTTGTAATGAGAGGCTTCTCTAAATGTTCTAGATGTCTAAATTTTGCCCACTGAAATTTTTAATTAAAAAAATAGTTTTCATTCATTTAAAATGAAAAATATGAGCTATTTTAATCAATAAATTGTGACAGATGCCTTTTCTTATTAATGACTCTAATGTTTTATAAATTATGATCAATATAGTGTATTTTGGAATTTTTTTAGTAAGAAGAATATTGAATAACAAAAAAGCATTTCAGTCTACTGTTTCTCACATGACCTATCAGTTGTTCGTAAATTTACAGGTTTTCAGGATTCATAAAATGGTGCAGGCTTTCTAAAATCACTTTGATTATAGAATATGTGCAACTGATAACAGCCCACCAACTTCAACTTTTACCAATTTAAAGAATTAATGTAAAGTCAAAGATATATAATCTAATCACTTAAATCATCTGGAGAGAGTTTTTAAGTTATTTGAACTCAAATAAGAAGTAAGAGTTAAAATCAGAATGCCTTTTTTTGTATATGAACTAGTCCTACATTGTCTGAATTCTTCTGTTCTGCTTCTGCAGAACTTTTTATAGAGCATGCAGCATCAGGGTACCCAAATGCCTCCCAGTAATGTGTTAAACAACATGACTAACATCTGTCACATTTTTGTTCTTTCATCCTTTCCCCGGGGTTTGAGGGAAATTTTGCTGATTGGTTTTCTTCTCATGTGCATAAACATACACACAACAGCACTGCTCATACAGAGACAAGCACACATACACATGTCAAAAAGTGCTTCCCAAGCAAGAATTCTTTTTATTAGCATGAACAGTATTTTTTCCTTTACTTTCTGTGAGATTTTATATGGTCTCAGGTGCCCTAAACTTTGTGAGGCAGAGAAGTTCCCTAGCACAGCTGCTCCACGTGACTGCTTCAAGATCTCTTCATCCCAGAGACTTTAGTGGAGTAATTGTTTTTCTCTGAAGGTGAACAGAAAAAAAATGAAATCCAGCTTATTAATGGCTAGTTAATGTTAGATGTAGTCTGGCTTGGTCACTGTGTTTTTGGCCATTTTGTGTTTGTTTTTATTTAATTCATTAAAAAATGGATTGCCCCAGCCTCTCTGAGGAAACGTTAGCTCTTAAATCAAATGTGCTACTTTAACTCTTTTCTATTTCCACTAGTTGCTGGCTATCTTTTTGTCTAGGCTCTAGTAGTTGAGTATTAAAAAGGATAGGAAATCATGCTAGTCCCAGTTTTTGGAACATAAAATCATAATCTCCTGGGTCTCCAAAGGAAGAAACTATGTCCAAAAATACCAGTCACAGAAAGGTATGGTGGACATTATCACGGCTGTGAATGTCTGAGCTCTGTATCTGTGGGTTACCGGAAACATATGACACCAAACTTGTCACTGGGGAGAAAAGAGGGTTAAAATATTTCCAGATTCTGTTTTATGTTTACTGATACCTGTTTGGTTTTCTGCAACGTAATGGCCAAGAGCAGCTTATCTTATCCCCACAATTTAATTCAGAATTCTTCTGAATGAACAGATGGTTTATGCAGCTAAGTCTTGTTTAATGGGTGTACTGCTAATGGCATTATGTCAATTCCCAGCTAAACCTCTAATACTAATCCTTGACAAAACAAACGCATCAGATGATAGATACGTCCAGCCTTCAGTGGAGAGGTAGGAAGTTCATCTGCACCGTGCTGAGAGGGCGACAGCCACCAAAGCAGCAGCAGGGCTCATGGTAGGGCTTTGAGAGGTCTTGCTGCAGATAATCTGACATCCAAGCTCATACAATAATAGTTGGACTGAGAATTCTGATATAATCATGTTTTCAGATATCAGTGTCTGGTATCAGTGTTTGTTCAGCAAAACAGACTTCTTTTTGAATGGCCACAGATCCTTAAATAGCTACACAGGCTATGCGTCAGTTCAGCTTTATTATGGAGCAGTGTTTGTTTATTTAAGGAAGTTATGAGTTTTTTTGTAAAAAAAGACTTTGGGGATATTTCATAGTAGTATTAGGCTACCATTGCAAAAATGGCCTAGTAAAGTTATTCTATTTAAGTATTAGCTCCATAAGAAATTACTAATATTCTCTAAGAATGTATACAGTAAAAGAAATTGAAGCTGTTATCATTAGAGAGCTATATCATAAGCATCTACCTGATATTGTGTCATTGTCTCTTAGGTTAAAATTTTGATTTTCTTCTATAATTATTTTATTTATCACAGTATTATCTCTTCACAGTGATTTTTGTGACCATCATCTCCCATTCTATGTTTTTTATCTCTTTAATAATATAGCTGCTGGTATTGCAAATAAATCCTGGCTCACAATGAGAACTGTTAAAAACCCTACCACCCACATGTACGCACTGTGGTTTTATAATGGAAATATTTATCCTGCTGTAGGAAATGCCATGTAACACAACTTGTGGATTACCTTCTAGAAATGAAAGCCATGTATCAAAATCTCGCCTAGGATTTGTGATGTTTTCCTTACCCTGTTTACAAGGAAATCGGGATTAGAATGAGTGGACTTTCATCTCTGTTTCTGTAGGTTTTGTACAGACTAAAGGAGAAGATCCAGTTATCTCTGAGACAAGAGAAGGAAAAGAAGCAGGAGATCCACCTCTCACCCCTCCCCCTCCAGACATCTCAGTCCGAGTACAAGACCACCAACAGCATGGTCCAGCCTGAACAGGCTCCAAAAGTTGTAAATGTTGTAGTCGACCCTCAAGGCCAATGTGTTCCTGAACTCAAACCTCCTCTGCCTGCCAGTCCGTCTCCTTTCAGAATGAAACCCGTAGGACTCCAGGAAAGGTAGGATGGTGTCCCAGCATGCTCAGGATTTATTTTGCTATGCTATACTTGCGCTGCATGATTTGAGATGTGTCTCTTCCGTCAATGAACAGATTTGGCCCTCCAAATACCGAGAACTGGTNCGAGTACAAGACCACCAACAGCATGGTCCAGCCTGAACAGGCTCAAAAAGTTGTAAATGTTGTAGTCGACCCTCAAGGCCAATGTGTTCCTGAACTCAAACCTCCTCTGCCTGCCAGTCCGTCTCCTTTCAGAATGAAACCCGTAGGACTCCAGGAAAGGTAGGATGGTGTCCCAGCATGCTCAGGATTTATTTTGCTATACTATACTTGCGCTGCATGATCTGAGATGTGTCTCTTCCGGCAATGGCCCTCCAAATACCAAGAACTGGTCTGTTTATCTTACTGGTATTTCCTCATTTTCGTATGAAGAAAGATCCAGGGATTTGAGTTCAGAATAACTGAAATTCTTGTTGCTAATTTGCTTCTTTTCCTTTCCAGCAATTACCCAAATATTTTATTTTTTTAGTTTCATTGATATCTGCCTCTTTTTTGCCCTGAAGATACAGATGGGGGGCCACAAAGGCTGATTACATTTTTGAAGCACTTGTTCCATAGTGCCAGGGAGTCCCTACTGCTTGTCAGCCTGACAGGCCTTTTCCCTCTCTCCTGTTCGAACAGCTTCCCAGAGGCATGGAGATGGGATTATGAATAGTTTTGTCCACCTTGCAAAAGGGAAAAAAAAAGTAAAATGGAAAAGACCGGTGAGTTCATCACTACCCACAATTTACAAATATCTGTCATTCCCAGATTTTCCTAGATCAGACATTCCAGTCTTGGGAAACATAGAAAGGAGCAAGATTTACACGAATTGAATGCATTTGATATCCTTGTACAGTGTTCCTGTTTTCACCTTCAGATGATTTTCCTTCTTAAATGCAGCTTCCCATGATGGCAGGGGAATAGAACGGGCACAGTCCACAGACTTTGCAATAAAGAGAAAGAAGTGATTAGTAAAGAAACTGATACTTGTGCTCAGCTCCTCAGAAATACTGAGGCACCAAATATTGCCAATAATCATTCTACCTTTAAAGAACTGGGCCAATGTTCCCTTTATAAAACTAGTTATTCTTCCCACAGGAGAATACACACTGACATCTGTCTCTCCTCTGTTAGAAACCTATATAATTTCTTGCCTGATGGCTGCAGGCAGCTTTCATAAAGCATCAGTGCTCTGAATAACTAACGTAGCATGCAGCAGTGTAACTGAACTCTTCTACCCTGCACAGCAGATAAGTGAAAGAACAGGCGCAATGCAAATATGAAGGGAAAATCAGAATGAAAAGGAGACCAAGCGGAACATTCTCTTTGAGGATTTTCAGAGTTTAGCAGTAGATCTGATTCAGCTTCAACAATGGGATTTCAAAGACAGAGATTTTATCAATGGTTTTATGAGGCACAGACAGAGCTAAGAGACAGGGTTCAAGTCTTCCACAAGTAAAAGATGCTGAAAGGCAGATATGTCATAAAACATGTAGTGATACTGCTGCAGCTAAGGAATGGAGGAGGCAAGTAAATACACTTTCATAGTTGATCTCCCTCCCCAAGTTCCTAAAAATACAGCACACAAATACAGGTATTATGTACAATTTATAATACCTGGTATGCATACCATGCATAATATACATAACATAACATGCATAATAGTTAAGAGGGACTAGAGTGAAGAAATTTAGTGAGGTAATTGGTAGGTAAGAACCAGCAAATAACTATTTGCATTTCTAAAACAAAAAAAAGTAAAATTTACTGATCTAGGATCTTAATTTTCAGCACCATAAATAGGAGCTTGGCCTTTAGTTCTTCTAAAGCAATTTTTCATCCTTTTGAAAGATGTTCTGAATCAGGTATGTGAAAATGGAGACCTGAAATACAAAGAGGAAGGAAAACCTAATGTTCGATCTAACAAGCCAGACATTTCAGCTTATTACTAAAGAAAAGCAAGTTAAAGCAACCAAGCACTTTGGTTTCTACTGTAAAAGAACACAAATAGCTGATTGTGGAAAAGTGAAAGCTGTTGTGGTAACACCCTTTTCTTCTTTTTTCTTTTTTTTTACCCTTTTCTTTACCACAGCTATACTTTATTATCTCAAGTTCATTTCTAAGAAATGCTGTTTTATGTTTATTTTGAGCTCCATGATCTGAAGGTCAGGGTATGTGAGGAAAAGAATTTTAGATAATCAACTTTCTTCTCTTCCTTTGAAGCAATCAGCGTATATTTTTCTTATTATTTATTTACTGCATTTTTTACACACATTTTGAAACACAAGAACATTGGAAGCGAAAAATTGTAACTGATGCAGCAACATATTTTATCTCAGACCGCATCTGATGCCCAGCCATGTGGACAGTTTGAAATCTCATTCCACTTTCTTGCCCAACGACAACTTTGTCCTAGATAGCTTTATGTATGGAAGCAGTGGACTGTACAGCACATGTCTGTGTACTCCAAGCAGCCCACAGTAAAACAAACTGCCCACAGTCCTCTTTCTACTGGTATAGAGTGGTAAAAAGCCTGTAAGTCTCCTCCTGACCATAGCCGTAGCTTGGGTGCACCCCATTCAATAGCATTTGCTATCCTGATTTTGTGCTCTGCTCAGGGAAGGAAGCACCTGGGGCATGCTAGTTGGATAGAGATTTCTTGCCAAGTTTATCATTGTGATTTCTTTGACCTGGTGACTTGACACTTGTTACTGAGAGTTATTTTCTAGATATTTGAATCCCCTATTCCTTAAGTGTGATCCCTCGTCATAAAATAAAATTACTATTATGATCTAGACTGAGAAGATTGTATCTCTTTAAAGAGAAATCACAGGACCATGGGCCACACCAGTGATCTAGCTGCTACACCTAGCCATCAGGTGGTAAATTTGTGACAGCATCTCTGGAGGATGAGGCAGAAAAGCCTGCTGGTAGCTCTCCCCTCTCAGCACACTGCATACTGCTCTGGGGAGCACATCTAAAAGCAAAAATACAACAAAGACCACGTCTGCATCAGACTCTCCCAACTTTTCCATTTTTAATAAGAATGGTATTACCTGGTACAGAGGCAAAAGAGTTGTTATTCAACAACTGTCTATTATCAAAATGATTCCTCGAGTCCAAAAGTGTCTTTTGTTTCTGAATATTAGAGCCAAGTCCATGTACATTTTTAGCTATTCATCTTCTGAAAGGCTCTTATTCAGCAATTTATGTAAGGAATAGTTTCTTCTGCAGATTATGCAACATTTTCATCATCAAACATGTATAACGCCCAAAATTTCTATGTGATATAGTCCAATGGTTGTGCCTTGTTAAATGCACTTGTAAATAAGGCTTATTCCTGTGGCTTATTTCTGGATCCATGATAGCTTCATGAGTGCAGAAAAGAAGTGGCACATTTCGAACAGTGGAGGAAAAAGTGATTGATGGACTAAATATTGTCATGAGTTTGATAATAAAGAATACAAAAAATCTGATTTCCAACTAACCACAGCTGGGCCAGACCTCACACTTCATTACCAAGAATATATCCTCAAGTCACCAGTGTCTGGGAGGCCCTGTGAGCTCCCGTTATAATTGACAGGATGTGAGTGTTACTGTGATTTGTGCAGCATGTGCCGGTCCTGGGCGCCGCAGCCTTGTGCTCCAGCGAGGGGACAGTGACACCTAGAGCAGTCAGGAAACATTACCATGCACTTCTGCCTTGTATTTTCATTTAGTAAACTCTAAAAGTAAGGATTTGGTGTCAAGCTGGTTAGCATTTTTTTAATTTAGCTTTGGTTTTAGTTCTCAGTGGAGAGAAACTTCCATGAGCCTATCCATGAATGCTGCATCAGCATTTATTTTTCTACTTAAGCTTTATTCAGCTTTAGGCTGAATAATGCAGAACATTTTCATCAGCAGAGTAAGGCTTCATTTTATTCTGCTGGCTGGCACAACAATCATCTTGCTTTGAAGGGTTCCAGCCAAAATCAGAATCTGATCAAGTGGGATATGGTATTTTAAATTTCCTTTCGACATATCAAGCATTGAAAATTCATAATAAATTCAGTAACTTGTCAGAACACAGATATTTTTGGTGTTATAAAGATGAATATATATAGAGAAAACCTACTACATCAGCAAACTGCTCACCTGTTTAGCATGCAAATTTACCCCTTTCCCCAGCCACTACTACTGTGAGTTTTAGTTCTGGTATTATTTGTGACCAGGATCATGATATTTCAGCTAACTAATGCAGAATAGCCTATTTTGTTAAAATAATTTAGTTACTAACTAGCATAGAAAAGTGCATGGAAAGAGACAGAAGGCATGGAAAGAAGTTATTGTACTATGTATATTAAAATACACAAATAGTCCTCATTAAAGTCTTCTTAAGCATTTGTATTCCATCCTAGCTACAAAGACCTAAAACTTTTTTATGTAAACAATTTGTGGAAAAAAATGCAACCCTGTGTTTTCTCAGTCTATTACAAATTTGTTAGATAATGATTCTGTCTCAGGGGAAGATCTTGTTTTGCTCACATATGTGCTAGAGGCAAGTAAGATTCTCATTATGACCCAGGATCATTTTACAGTTGCTTTCTACGCAATTTTCTTTATATGCAAATAAATATCAGAGAATAAAAAAGTCCAATAAATACAAGAAAAAAAATGACAGATAAGGGAAATATATATATTTTTAATGTGAAATAAAAGAATTCTGCAACTATGCAGAACCACTACTGGAACACAGAGAAGAAGCTGTATGAAAAGGAAGGCAGTCAAAGGCAGCATGAGCAAAACTGGAGGGGATAGGGCAAACAAGTTTGTCACCTCTACTGAAAATCACAGTAGGTATCAGAATAGAGAATAGTAAAAGGAAAAGTGAAGGCAAGAGGTTAGTTAGAGAAGGTGATGATAAATGTTCTTTTTTTCCCACTTCCTTATGAAAATAGAGGAATTTAATGGAAAAGCAGGACATTTTAAGATAGTTGGGAAAATATATTTGCTCAAATAACCCATGCTAGTCTGTGGAACTCACTGTCAAAAGATAAAGTTCATATCATGAACATATAATTAAAAGTTATTCACACTTCACAGACGATGGAAATATTCATTGTTCTCTGTGTGTGTTTGGCACACACATTGCCGCAGCTCTTCAGAACCATCATGTACTTGTCAACATTAGAGACAGAGGTTGCATGGTTTAGGCTGAAGTTTGGGGATGCAAGGAACTCTTATGTTAATATTGATAACTAAACTCAGCTCAGTTATTTTTCATAGGCACACTAATTAAACTGCTGTTCTGGGCTTCTTCACAATTTCTGTGTCTTGTCAAATGACTATCTGGAAGACAAATACTGTGAATCACAAATACAATTGATGACAAATATTAACTGTAATACTTATTTTCCCAGCTTTAGAAAAGCAGGATCCATTAAAATTAATCACTATATTAAGAGTACTATATACCAAAGCAGTGCACTTACTTATTCAACCAGTAAGAAGCACTGGAAACGAAATAAAAAAGCCCTCATGTGCCTTGCTTCATTAACATAATGGTAGTTGCATCTCAGGATATCACTGCTCAACCAAATCTCCACTTTATTTAATAGACAGGGAATTTTTCCAGCAATTCTCTATGGTTCTGTTCTGATTTTTAAATCATAGAGCACAGTTGGTGCTGCAAATGTAATTACTGTGTTGCTGATCTGCTTTCTTTATATGAAACAGTCTATTGTGAGTAATCTTTTAAAGCAATACTCAGAGGGGAGCACCTTGCAGTTGGAATACTGTAAACATGCCAGTTTTTGTATTTATGACATAAGCATGGGAACTTAATTTATTTACAGGAAGGGGCCTTGAATTTCCTGGCTAAAATATACTAGCTTTGCATAGATTTGGAGGATAAATTTACCCTATTGTGTGGAGCTGAATATGCTCTCTGCATTCTTAATTTAAATGCTAGGGATTGTTTTCAGGAAAATGTCAGTGTAATTGTTCGAAACAGAGCTGTGTGCCAACACAAAAGTAATAGCTGGAGAACAATTTTGCAGTGATATCCTATCAAAATGAATTAGAAAAGCATCAGGGACTAGTAAACAGAGTGGGAGGTAGGAGGCAGGAATTGCTGAGTTGCAGCCTGTCTCTGCCAGCAACTCATTAGAGCCCTTTGGATGAGCTGCACTAACCTGCTCTGGTACTGCTGTTATCCACTGGGCAGAGAGGTCAGGTTGAGGCAGCAGACTGAAAAGATGTGTTAAAGATGAGAATCTTAACTGGAAGTGCTCTAAGAGTACTAAGAGCTACTCTTGGTACACATGATTTGAGAAGAGGGAGAGAATACTGTAAAAAACTGAAGGATGGGAAAATGCCCTTCTGTGTTTTGTCAGACCTCTCCATGTTCATTTGTCCTACTGTATGAAATGCACTAGTGAATTAAATACACCCACAAACATTCACTATCACTCAGGTCAGCTAGTACCAAGCTGTTTGTGTCTGTGCTCCTGAAGCCCCTCTCCCTCTGATGAGCAGGGTTAGGTGCGAGCTGCCTACGGGGCGCTCTGCTTCCCACACTATGCTGGCGACTTGATTCAAGGAGGCTACTCAGCACAGGCTGAAAACAAGCCAAGGGCAAGGCTTGAAGTTAAACTATGCTGGCAACTTGATTCAAGGAGGTTACTCAGCACAGGCTGAAAACAAGCCAAGGGCAAGGCTTGAAGTTAAACAATATTGATGATCATGTTTCAATGCCTGTGATTATTTCCTGGCACTGTTTTGTTTCTTGCTGTAGCCTGCAAATGAAGAAGTGCGTGGCTGGTGCAGCCACTCGCACGCAGCTGGATCATAGGGAGCGGCTGCTGGTTTTTTAGCAATGCTCCAAGGCCTCCCCACAGCCTGGAATTTGGCTTCTCTCCCTCTCAGGGACCTCACAGGCCGTCTCTACTAACCACAGGGCACAGTGTGACTGCTTGTGCTTGCACAGGGGGTCACAGCGCAGGACAAGGGTCAACAGTGTGGGAGAAACAGGTGTAGGTAAGAAGAGCTTGAAAGGGGATCCAGCTGTGAGACTCCTGCTCAGGGCCTGAAAGGGAAAAAGTGTATTTTAGAGTAAGAACTCATCACCAGGTGTAAAATAAGGCTTTACCTTGAACTTGCATTTTGTGCCCATTTCTGTTATTGCACAGTCATTCTGAAAACTATCTGCAATCAATGGATCTCTGAATTATACAAATGTTCTGTTCAGTCCAAACCCTTCTAGGCATCTCCTCTTATCTGCAGTTTAGGAAGAGGGCAGGAAGATGAATTATCCCATTTCTCTGAAGGGGAAGTGAACGCAGACACCAGCCTAACAAAGACCTTTTAAATACTGTATTTTAACCATTTCACTCCTGTGTTAGAAGGTATTTTGCCTAATACTGTGTTTTAACCATTTTGCTAACTGTATTAGAAGGTGCTTTGCTTTTGGCTACAGCCATTTGAAACAATACTGTTTAGGAATTAGGATCTCTCTGAGTAGACACAAATAGCTATGTAGTGTTGCCAGGCTTGCACCTGCAGCCCATTTCTCTGTGTCTCTAGCTCCTCCTGCAGATTACTTTAGGTTAGCTTGGGTAGAATCACAGAATGCCTAAGGTTGGAAGGGACCTCTAGAGGTCATCTAGTCCAACCCCCCTGCACACGCAGGGCCACCTAGAGCACGTGGCACAGGACTGCATCCAAGCGGGTCTTGAAGATCTCCAGAGAAGGAGACTCCACAACCTCTCTGGGCAGCCTGTTCCAGTGCTCTGTCACCCTCACTGTCAAGA